>CM055104.1:36352173-36482499 GCA_029204225.1 Diphasiastrum complanatum
GAATTTTACATCAAGGCCATTATCAAGCAATTGGCCAACACTAATAAGATTCTTGGTAAGCTTAGGTACATAAAGAACTCTAGAGAGAGAAAGAACTTTAGAGGATGCAAGCTTCAAGGGAATGTTCCCTATGCCTTCAATAGGACATTCAAAATCATTTGCAGTGTATATTGATTTCTTCACTCCATCATAAGGTGCAATAGAAGAGAAAGAGTCCTTGGAGCTACACATATGTGAAGAGGCTCCACTATCAATATACCATAG
Organism: Diphasiastrum complanatum; assembly: GCA_029204225.1. Classification (NCBI taxonomy): domain Eukaryota; kingdom Viridiplantae; phylum Streptophyta; class Lycopodiopsida; order Lycopodiales; family Lycopodiaceae; genus Diphasiastrum; species Diphasiastrum complanatum. The sequence continues at coordinate 36,352,438 of CM055104.1, forward strand.
GCCATCCTTCTTGAAAGGAGTAGATGAGAAACTAGAGACCATAAGAGATCCCTCTCCATCACTTGCAATAGTGTCTTCCTTCTCATTGGTAATATTGGCTTGCTTGAGTTGATTCTTCTTTTTGAAGCAATTGGTGGCATAATGACCTTTCTTGCCACAATAAAAGCACTTGATCTTCTTCTTCTTCTTGAGCTTGGATGATGAAGCATTAGAGGAATCATCTTCCTCCTCATCTTTGTCTTTGGATTTGACTTTGTCCTTGCTTGAGGATTGTTGATGTTGGTTCTTGCTCCTCTCTTTGTGCTTATCCTTGGCAAAAAGAGCTTTGCCATCATTATGAGTGAGAGAAAGCTTGTCCATCCTCAAGAGCTTATACTCTTGTCTTGATTCTTCTGAAATTAGCACACTTTGGAGAGCCTCCAAACTTGGTAGCTCCTCCTTAATGGCATAGGATTGGACAAGATTATCAAATTCACTTCTCAAGCCATTGAGAATGACTTGAACTAGCTCATTTTGATTGATGGAATCACCAATACAAGCAAGCTCTCTATGAATATCTTTTACTCTCAAAACATAACTAGATGCACTCTCATCACTCTTTTGGCTACTTTGAAAGATTTGATTCCTAAGAGTGAGAAGCCTAGAGGTATTCTTAGCCTCATAGATAGTCTTGAGACAATCCCAAGCTTCTTTGGCTGCTGTACAAGTACCTATCTCCCTCAATATCTCATTAGAGACATTCATCTTAATGTAGTGGAGAGCCATCCTAGCTCTCTTTTTGTATTTTTGAACCTCTTGAAGAACTTGTGGTTCTTCTTCAAGGCCAAGAACTATGTCCATCACGTCTTGAAGGATCAAGATGGACTCCATCCTCATTTTCCAAATTGAATAATTTGAAGTGGTCAATCTTTCACTTGGTTCCAACAAGGATGAACCCATTGAAGACATTTGAAGTGAAGAAAACTCAGATGATGAACAATAAATGTTGTTACACACTTTCAATAGGATCCAATAATTGAGTACTATCTCCTCTTATGAAAGATCTTACAACATTTGTGAATTGATTCTCACTAGCTACACAAATCTCTCTAAAACAAGATCTATTTCACATTAAATGATGGAGTATAGGCAAATTTAGGATCCAACACTCTTAGCACGTGTGAAATACACTAAGAAACCAAATTTGACTCAAATACAATGATATTGCATGAAACAAAATGGCTAAGATCTCAAAACAGTGCCTAGATCACATATAGATGAGATTGGCAAGCATACAACTGTGATTTTGGATCAACCAAGCAATCTCTTGACCAAACCAAATGTGTCCACCCAGGTCTAGGTGCCCTACCTAACCCTCTTCAAAAGCTTATAACTTTTGATTGGCTCAACCAAATGGAATGAAACTGATTGCAACAGAAACTAGACAAAAATAGCTTCAAAACAAGCTATCAAGCAAGATAAATGGATCAAACATGAGAGAGAACTTCCAAACTGAAATTGGATGTTCCTCACACGTGTCTGAGCACCTGATTCCGTACAGTACCAGATCAGACCCAATCAATGTCCTTTTGATCTCTTTTGATCCAAGATTGAACAAGATAGCTAGGAAAATGGGCCTTGACAATTTCTAGCTCAAGATTGATGAAAATTTTTCACTTAGATGGATCAAAATGCATGGTAACCTTAGGTAGGCTCTGATACCATGTTGAATTTCACACGTGTGGACTGTCCACTACATGTACTTGTGATCTCCTAAGGTGTGTAGATGCACCAAGATCAAGACTAGATTGAGATTCAAGATCAATCTTGAATCCTATGGCAAAAACACACTACTACATGCATTCAATCACTTCCAACTCTCACTCACACGTGTGGGAAGTATTCAAAAAATAATCTAAGTAAAAACAAGCTGCTCTCCTCGGGTAGAGAGAGAAAATACATCAAGAGCTCTCGGGTAGAGAGAGAAAGCTAGAAATCCAATAACTCACAAAATCCATGAAATCACCAAATCAATTGATTTCAAAATGAGGAGTACAATGATACTAGTAGGTCCACGAGCTACCACTATGCTTAACTATGATTGGACCACATTTTGTCACCTCTTGATCCTATTGGATCATTGATCTATGCACCTCTTAATTCTATTGGACTATATTCAAGCACACCTCAATTTCCTATTGGACCTCACAAGGTTCCACCTCTATATCCTATTGGACCTCTTGGAATTCATCAAACAAAAACTTTACACTTGTCTACACTCTAATTAGCAAGTGTTTAGCCTCTTACTCTATTTTGGCTCAATAGTGGCATTACAAGTGGAAATGCATAATTTGCCATCTATGCCAAATTTATTCCTATCAACATCCTACACCTAGATGCTTGATGTAAAAAACATAAGACCCCTATATCTAACATAGATAATCTTTTTCAATTCTTCACATTGGTCACTTGATGAGACATAACATGCCATCAAGTGATTGAAATTTCATTCTTTCAATTGTATGTGAAACTAGACTTGACTCTTCATTGTGTTATTGGAAGAGTTAAAAAAAATTTCTCTCAATTGATGGCACTTTTCAGCACTTCACATGGGTAACTTTAGGTGCAGGTACATATCGTTGTAGGACTTCAAATTTTAAAAAAAAATGACAGATATGTTTCTATGTTCATAAAGGATTTTTGAAAGTAGACAGCCAAAGAAAGGGTTTTAAAAAGCATCTCCAAAAGAGTTGAAACTTTCTACCACCTTTCAATAATTTTTGATACTTTTCAACACTTGACATGGGTAACTTTAGATGCACATATCTATCTCTACATAACTCCAAATTGACAAAAATTTGTGAGACATGTTTCTATGGTCATATAAAACTTTTTAAAGTTAACAAACCAAAAAATCATTATTAAAATCATGGTATTACACACTCGTATATGATATTTCTAGTTTTGCTGATTTTTTATCAACACTTAAAAGGGTAACTTTGAATGCACGTATGTATCTCTATAGATCTTCAAATTCAAAAAAAAATTGTATAGGCATGTTTCTATAATCATATAGGATTTTTAAGAGTAGACAGACTAAAAATTGAACGTAAAATTCACAACAATGTAGTCCCATATATGAAAATATCGAACTTTCATCAGTACAAACTTTGATGCACAAATAGATGCACAAACGAAGCTTTGTGGGAGGCAAAACATTTTTTTTATTACTCAGTGCATATGATCCTAACACTAAACATCTATTTTTATTTTTCAGGCCATTTATCCAAACCTAGCCATTTTTCCATACACTTGTAGCTGTGGCCCTTTATGTGTACTTGGACCTTTTTTTTTTTTTGCTTTTGGACCTTTATACTCTTAATATCTCTCTGCCACTTAGGGTTCAATACCATTTGGGGCTAGGGGGCAAAGGGAATATATGTCTTAGAGAGGATTAGGATAAGTAACAAGAGGTTGATTTGGGTTCAGGGTTTAGGGGTCTTAGGGGTTTAGTATAAGGAGTCTTAGTGGTTTAGAGAAAGGAGTTTATGGTTTACGTTATATAACTCTACCAAATCCAAGGAGTATTGTCTTAACAACGACATTGAGCAACAAAACAATACCTCCTATTCGCCTCAGTCAAATGGTCTTGTTGAGAGAAAGAACAGAATCTTAGTCGAATCGACAAAGGGCATGTTATCACGTGTGACATTTCCAAAGTCCTTCTGGGCTGAAGCAGTTTCAACTACAACTTATATTCAGAACAGATGGCCTAGTAAAGGTCTCTCTGACAAAACACCATACGAAGTTTCCTTCTTTATCAAACTTACGAGTTTTTGGATGTATCGCTTATGCGCAAATTCCACATGATCTTAGGAAGAAGCTCGACTTCTAGAGTATTAAGTCTATTTTCATCAGCTACACTACTTCAGACCAAGCTTATAAACTGTATGATCCTATCGAGTTGAAAATATTCACTAGCTAGAATGTCATCTTCATTGAAAATCAGTTTATTGACCTCAAAGGTAAAGGCAAAGCTCGTATAGTCGAACTTTCGAACACTTACGGAACATCGAACTTTCAAATTCCAAATTTGACTATTCCTATTGAAGGTCCAAGCTTGTCTACTCCCAACGAACAACTTATCAACAACAAAGCTGAAGATGATGATGTTGTGGTTCAGCAATTACAGCATGATGAAGATCAACTTCCATCATTACCCAGAAGATGAACAAGAGTCAGCAGACCAACTAACAGGTATATCAACAAGTCTCTAACTTACCTTGTTCAAGAGCCGACAACTGTCGAAGAGGCACTCAGTCAGCCCAATTCCGATCTCTAGAAAGAAACTATGGATAAAGAGAATTCATCTTTTATCAAGAACCAGACTTGGACAATCGTCAAATTACCTGCCAACAGAAATGTAGTTGATTTCAAATGGTTATTCAAAATCAAGTACAAGGCAGATGGAAGTATTGATCGAAGAAAGGCTTCTCTCAAGTAGCCAGAGGATTCTCTCAAGTACATAACGTCGACTACACTGAGACCTTCAGTCCAGTAGTTAAACGCTCTTCTATCAGACTTCTATTGTCATTTGCTGCTGCAGCAGATTTGGAAATACATCAAATGGATGTATAGACAACATATCTTAATGGAGTCTGTGCAACCTGAAGGATACAATATCGAAGTTAAACATAATCATGTGTGTAAGCTCCATAAAGGACTTTATGTCTTGAAGCAATCTGCTCGCGCATGGTTTCAGAGGATTGATATTTTTCTTATTGATCACGACTACACACCAAGCTGTTCAGATTCAAATGTCTACTTCAAGTCAGTGCAACATTCATTTATCATTATCACTTTGTATGTGGACAACACATTGCTTTTCAACAACATTATCGGTCTGATAAAGGAAGCTAAGACAATGCTATCTGAATTTGACATGACTGATTTGGGCGAAGCTCATTACTGTCTAGGTATTCAAATCCAAAGAGATAGAAAACAGAATCACTTGCTATATTTTTCAGAGAGTCTAATCATCTTTTGTGATAACCTTTCAGCCCAAAGTTTGGCAAGCAATCCTATTTTTCATATAAGGAGCAAGCATATTCATTGGGAAAAATGTGGGCTCAATATGGGCCCTTTAAGAAATTTCACTTTAGAGAGAAACTGCGTAGAGAGAGAATGTGAACAGGTAACTTTTGGTCGTCGTTTTCCAAGTTTTTGACCTTGTCCGACGTTTAATTGTTATGGTTAACTTTAGACATTAGTTAGTTAAGCATGAGATGTAATAACTTCTATGCATGCTCGTTTCAAAATTCAGGGCTAGAGCTTTAAGAGTATCATGATAAATCTTGGTGTGCTCACTACAAAAATTGAAGCGAGAGCACTTTTGAAATCTTGGTGTGCTCACTGCAAAAACTGAAGCGGAAATACAATGAGCACTTTTGAAATCTTTGTATGCTTTCAGTGAAATATGAGGCGTGACGATTTTTTAACACAACATAGACATTACAAAAGTAAGGTACGCTGATCTATTCTTGACTTATTGTAGTTTGAAGCATTTACATATTGTAGCTTTCAACAATGGCAATGTTCCATTTGCATGTTGCACTTCCTATGGAATGCACTCCAATTATTAAGAAAAATTCAAAAGTTGTAGAGAATGTTGCTGAAACAGTTAGAGAATTGAGAATGATAATCATAAGAATATAGATTTGTGGGTGGATGGATCAATTTATCCTAGAGATCCAACTACCAATTTGTGTCCAGATTTCAAGTCCATAATTCATTTTCTCAGATAATAGCTTGCTAATCAACAATTGCAATGTGCAAATCAACAAGTGCTTCATTAAATGCAACACATTAGTGCTGAAAACAATGCACTTAAGCATGTTATATCAGAGTTGAATGCTATAGTCACTAGTCTTTGGGGCTCAAACCAAGATATGTTAGAATCCATGGAAAAGTTGCGATTCGATAATTTAAAATCTGTTGGTGATATACAAGTTATCAAAAAGACAATAATGAAAAGGAAAAGAAAGAGAGTACCGAAGAAAAATATTGATGACTTATCTACACATAGCGGCAATTAGAAAAAAAGGATTCGAGCATTTAAATATGTTTTCTTATAAATTGTATATTTGATTTGTATTTGTCATTTAAGTTTGATTTGCATTTGATAGTATGCATTATCAATTTATTAAACATAATTTGAGTTTTATATGTTTGTTGTAGATCATGTTTGGTGGCAAAGAACTATTTAACATATCGTTCATGCATTGGAGAATCTTTAAGTCATGTTTTACCCAGAAAGTCAGCCAAGACAATGATGAAAAATGTTCGGTTTGAAAAAATGAAAAAAGAAATTGCAAAAACTATTTTGAATAAGGTTCAATTACTTGGATTCAAATGAGATACAAGGTGCATGTGATGTTCCAATTATTAGTAGAAATGCTTAATCTATTTTTTCTAGAATAGATAAAGAATCCTTTTCTCAAGTGATGGTGAATAAAACTTATCTTCCTCGTCCATATCAGGTAAGATTAGCAAGAAATCATTATAATGACGGAATGTCCAAAGTAGTTGGCCAACCACTTCATATAACTGATACAAATCAAAATGTGGTGAGCTCAATTACAACGATTGCAACATTTTCTTGATATTGAAAATGTTTCAAAATACATTATTCGATTCTATAAACTAGACGAATATCAAGTAAATGGAAACATTATAATTGTAATGAAATTAGATGAATCCGAAATCATCAAAGGTCAAAAGTTGGAACAAGTGAGTGTCACTTTGATGAACAAAATTTCAGATACCGATGATCGAACATTTAGTGTTCAATCGGAAAATCACATATGGTGGTTGGCTGCATTCTTTTCAATTTTCAATTTTCAATTTTCTTTTTAAGTATTGTTATTAACATTGAATACATTGTCTTTTTTTATTAACATGTCATGCATTACTTGCTTCTCTACAGGTCTTGAAAGAGGACCACAAAATACTTTCATGGATATCTTCACGTACAAATTATGGCGAGATTATAAAGAGACATATGGAGGGTGAAAAACATACATTGCATCTAGACTAGAATTTCTAGGTTTTCCGATGAAGTACCAAGAAGTTACCATTTAGGGTAAGTTTAGGGCAATTGGCCAAATGACATTTTAGAAACTATAAATAGCAGTACGAGCGTGGAGAAAGTATCTTTGTATTCTCATTTTATGTGAAAAAATCATCTCTTTTGATTCTATGTCCATCTCATGTGTATTTCTCAAGATACCTTGATTTCTAGTGTGTAGAATGTCATTTTTATTGTTGATGTTGCATCCACACTTGTGAAGGACAGTAGGGTGCTATTGTTGTATGGACAAGGACAATACCTTACTGTATCTAAGTGCTTATGATCAGATCTTAGTGACGTATGCAATTCTAGCATGTTTAAATTGATTTTTTCTATCTTGTAGCTAAATCTAGATGTGCATCCAAATTTGGTCAAGATCTTGTTGATCCATTAAGTGCATTTTGGATATGTATTTTTTCACAACATCCTTGTGATAGGATAGTACATGGGACCTTCTTGATTATATCTTTATGACTCACATTCACAACGAGGAGAGGATAAAGCTCCAAATCTCTCACAAAGCTATTGAGCCCAAAAAAATTTATTAAATGATGGAGAATCTACTAGATGTAGAGAGATTTGAGGTAAACTTCATTATCTTGTAACTAATACAAACTACTAGTTAACCATTCGTTAGCTTATATGAGTGTCAAGAGAGTGCCAAGCAAAATGAAATAGACTATTGGAATAAATGACATTTAGACTTTAAGATATTAACCACTAAGAATTGGTCCCACTAGTCATATATATATATATATATATATATATATATATATATATATATATATATATATATATATATATATATATATATATATATATATATATATATATATATATATATATATAGATAGATATATATTTGAGTTGTTACTATTAAGAAATTTTTGTATTACATGCCAAATATAAATATTTTAAAGTTTAGCCCCACTTAACATTTCATCTATGCATGCATTGTCACATGTGCAAAACAAGTGCTTCCACACAAGTGAATGTCTTTCAAGTTTGGTTGTTGGTGAAACTATGAATAACTTTTGTTTTAAATATTCCATAGTTGTCTCCACTTATGTGGTGCTACCAAAAACCTAATCCACCTGCCCTTGTTGTGCCTTAAAGTTGCATTGGGGGAGATATATCTCATGAGGATAACATAGTGATACATGAGGGAAGAAAATGTGAGAGGTAAACGGTTGTTGGATTTGCATAGGGGCCATGTACTCATGAGGGATTGGGAAGTGATATATATGGCAAGGAGCAATCAAGAAAGTGTTCCTTAAATTGGTTTCAAACAAAAGGGGAATAATAGGATTAAAGAAAGTGAACTTATTTGGCACACTTGCTCCAAAGGGAATAGGAAAATCTCAAAAATTGAGCTTATTTGGCACACTTGCTCTCGATTTAGTGAAAAATTATGTCTAGAAATTGTACCTATTAGGTACTAGATTCAAAATTGTATTGCATTGACCTCCTAGATTTTGTTAATGGCTAATTTTTTTATTTATTTGATAGACCAAGCACCACAAACATCAAAGAATGGTGCCTACAACACATTTAGTACTCACACTAGTGTAACTTAGGACAAGGAGCTAAATGTTGTTAGGAAGTTTGCATAGAGGTTATGTAATGATGAGAGATTGGGATGTGAGATGGGAAGGAACAACCAATAACATGCTCCTTAAATTGGTTTCAACAAAAGGAGAATAAGAGCACTTGTAAAGTGAACTTGATTGGCACACTTGCCCCGGGGGGAGCCAATGGGCTTCTAGATGTCCCTATTGCAAGCAAAGACCAGTATTCAAAGCCCACGTCTCCATTACCACATGTAACACTCTTATCCAACTCGGCTAAGATGGATTAAAGTATCAACCTTTTTAGTTTCTCAATACTTTTTAGTTTTAAGTGATTGTTAATGTGGTGAGCATTATATTTGATGTGGTTATGTCTTCTCTCACAAGCTAGTCTCAGCTCATAAAACATCCCTTGGAACATGTGTAGTAGAGCTTGGAAAATATTTCAAACTAACACTAGCGATGTGAGCCCGCAAGTGTGTGGGCGGGCATGCATTTGGGTGGGTAGGGCAGGGTTTAGGGCGGGTGGGAAAAGGGGAGAGTTAAAAATTTGAAAAATAGAGAGTTTTTTTTTCTAGGCATAGTCAGGCTTCCCGTGGGCAGCACGACCTCTGCCTGAAAAAAAAAACATAAAGGAAAGTTTTTTAAAAAAAAGGGTTCCAGACAGCGCTCACGCTGCTCGTCACAGCCTGAGCATTGCGCCCGCTGCCCGAGAACACTAAAATTTTAATTATAATAGATTATGGACAAACCTATAATATTTTAGTCAGTGTGGCAAAATACCAAAATACCTATAATCATGAAATGTGATGTAAAACTTACAATTGTGAAAATTCTTATCCGCCCTGTGTGGTGTGGTGGTGGTGTTCGCCACCCGAGTCCGAGAAACAAAAAGTTAAAAATTTTAGCGTAATAAGCAAATTCCCCATTTTGGATAACATCAATTGGCGTTGTTTTTAGAGCACTTGTTGCAAGGTCAAATGTTACACAATGGAATTAAGGTCAAATGTTCCATATACAGGCTACTCGTACATGAGATTGGGACGGCCTTTTAATTAGGGCGTTGGGTGCGAGCGACGTCCACCTGCAGACGAAAGCGGAAGAGACAGAGACGGGGGGGGGGGGGGGGGGCGGGGGGGGGGGGGGTGTGTTTCTCGCACGTAAATAGCGAGAGGGAAGGCAAGAATTGATATATTTCTGGCTCTCACTGTCGAACGTTCTCTCTTCCCTTTTGCCTCTTCAGTTTCTGTGGGTTTGGCATTTGGTGTTGTGGGAATGGGAATGGGAATGGGCCCAGGTGATTGGGGCCCCATGGCGTGTTAGCTTTTCTGGACAAGAGCTGTGCTGGGCCTGGAAAGCTATGGCGGACAGGAGAAGTCTGTTAAGCAAGCAAAGCGGAGAATGGAAGTAACACAGAGTAGGTGAAGGCTCTACCGGTCTTTCTCCTTCGCCGCGAGCGAGAAAAGCCGCTCTCCACTGCCTCTCTTTCTCTCTCACTCTCACCATCGCACTCAGGCAACTGTTGATTTCTTCTGCGCTTGGTTGGTGTTCATCTCCCTCGGCCTGGTGATCGCTATAGAGGCTGAGGAATATGCATTTGCTTAGACCCTCTTGGATGAGTAGATAGATTGTACCGCACGGCTACTCTTGCCCACCCAGCTGACATCCATCATCTCCACCTTTGATCTGGGCCCCTGAGAGAATTGCTGGGTTGCAGATTGCCTCTGGCTGCTGTGATTTGTATCAGAATTTTTTGTCTTTCCATCTACCGCTTACCTGTTACCTATAAGCGCTGCGACTGCCACCACTGTGACGCAAATTCTGAGAGTTACCTTTTCTGGAAAAAGATGCATCAGAGTAGCTGCATCTGCCTGCTAGAGCATGGGTTTTAGGATGATTGAGCATGATGATGAATCTTTGATTTGTTGGAATCCGTTCATACGAAAATCATCTCTTTTGCAGAAGCTCTGAGTTGACTATGGATTTCAAGCTCTCGTGATTGAAGACAGTATCTTCGGTGCCCCACCTTATGACTCGCTAAGTTGATCAATATTAAACACATACCAGCTTCATGAGTTCAATCTATTAGCTCCAATAGACGCGGCTGTCGGTTGCATACAGGTCTATATGCATGTAAATGTTGTTTTACTTACACACTGCTAGAACCTTTGCTAACTGCACATCGGAAGTAAAGTGTTTAGGGTAGGGAAGCGCAAAAGATCAGTAACTCGATCGCAACCACGAGTTTATTCGAATCATCACGTTGATTCTTATGAATCCTGCAAGATCAAGCTTATAACTCAAAGGACCTTAACTAAATCTTCCGTTTATCAGCTTTGGAGGCAAGAAGTTATCGTTTCCATGGTTAAGAATTGTTATGAGGTCAGACGATTGATCCAGTCTGTTTGCTTTGAGGACGACGCTGCGATCGATTGGACGATCTACTGGGGAAGATCAAGCCCAGATGTCCAGTAAGAAAGGCACCTGGAAAATTTCCAAATGCATTCCAGCCTTTTGCTACACACGATTCGTAATCATTTCTTTCCTTATTACGCGTCATCCAGTATTCCACATGAAATGCTCAGCCGCAATGAAAGCAATCCCCCAACAACAGACGAAACGCATAGACTACACACCTCTGGCGCAAGCCAATCTGCTGGCGATGGCGTGTGGGAGATGCTGATGGAATGCGCGGAGGCAATCAGCCGAGCAGACTGGCAGAGAGCAATACGAGAGCTTGCCATGCTCTCATCTAACGCATCGGCTCAGGGGGACTCCACCGAAAGGGTGACTTTCTACTTCTCCAATGCGCTGACTTTCAGAATTGTGCAATGCGTTGGAGAAAGCATGGCAATCGAAACCCCAGCGCTCATTCCGGAGCAGCCATCCAACGAAGACATTCAAGCGGCATACCTTGCCTTGAACCAAGTGACACCTTTCGTCCGCTTTGCGCACCTCACAGCAAATCAAGCGATCCTTGAAGCACTAGAGAATGAAGATATGGCACACATCGTTGATCTGGATATCAAGCAAGGAGTGCAGTGGCCGCCTTTGATGCAAGCGCTTGCAGAGCGCACCCGCGGTCCTCCTCGACTGAGAATCTCTGGCATCGGCGCTTCCATGGATGAATTAGAGCAGACAGGAATGCGCCTTGCAGAATTTGCACGCTCGCTCAATCTTCCGTTTGAGTTCAACGCAGTTGCGAGAAGGATTGACGATTTCCCAGCGGCTGAAAGCTTGAGATTAGAAATGGGAGAGGTTGTTGCAGTGAATTGCACTTTGCAGCTGCATCGTTTGCTGCACCTGGGTAGCGATTCCTTGTCCTACGTTCTCGAGATGATCAAGGCACTGCAGCCCAAAGTTGTTGCTATAGCGGAGAAGGAAGCCAGCAACAACCAGAGCAGCTTTGTGGACAGGTTGAAGGAAGCTTTCTGCTATTACTCAGCCATTTTCGATTCTTTGGAAGCAACCCTACCAGCAAGCAGCTCCGAGCGGCTAAAGATAGAACAAGTCATGCTCGGTCGAGAGATTGTAAACATCGTTGCGTGTGAGGATTCTCAGCGGATGGAGAGACACGAGAATTTTGTAAGATGGAAGGAGTTCATGGAAAAAACAGGATTCTCGGCTGTTGCTCCTAGCACCTTTGCTGTGGCACAGGCAAAACTATTGCTGCGGCTGCACTATCCGGCAGAAGGATACAAGCTTTTTGAGCACGAAGATAGTTTGTTCCTTGGCTGGCAGGACAGGCCTCTACTTGCAGTATCATCTTGGCACGGGTGTTCTGCCTCTTAAGCCAAGCTTTTTGGTTGATTAGTAGCATTAGCATTAGCAATAGCTTCCAAACAACCATTCACCAGAGCTTTTGTGATTAGCCGTATGAAGGCAGACTAGAAAAACTCTCCTGGAATTGCAGGATGAATTTTAGTAAGTGGTTTGATGTGCCACGGATTATAGCGGAGCTTCCAGTGGATTGATTCGCATAGCAACTCGGAACTAACTAATCTTAACAAACACGCACCACCATAGTTTTGCTTGTAACAAAGATTACTTTGTTCCAGGCGAGCAGATGAACGATTTTAGAGCAGCTGAGGGTGATGATCCGGTATCTTACATCCCATTCTTTATTGCAATCGTGCACTAACTTCGTTTTGCTAAATGCGCTGAAGTGTAGAATTTTAAGCTTGAATTTTGCTGAGAATTGAATTTTGGATCGTCACTATACCTGGAGTGCAAAATATCAATTATCTATCCGTTTGGAATGCTTGCTTGTCTTGTTGTGTGTGTGCGCCAGAGAGAGAGAGAGAGAGAGAGGCATCTTTGTGTATCACATAATTTAAAACACTCGCGAACATATACCACAGACCGAGCTATCTCCTTGATTATCCAATAAATGACTGCCACAGAAGAATCTGCGGCAGCCTTTGACAAATCTACAATGATAAAGCATATTAAAATCTCAGGCTTGCTCTAATATGAATCATGACAAGGACTATGACAGCAAAGAGATAAGATCTAGATAATATCTGTAGAAGCTCAGCTTAGCCAGGCTACGATACAGGGCTAAGAAAAAGCCGCGAAATCTCTCTTGATCATTCACCTACGAACACTTTAGGTTCACCTTGCATTTCCTCAATCGAATCTAATATTTGAGCTCTACTAATCTGATTTCAGCGGTTGTGCTGAAAAATCGTCTGTAACTGTGGCTACAAATGATCGTCTGGACTCTGAATGAAATCAATGAAAAGAAACGGAATCTTCAGTTTAACTGTCAACACATTTACGCATTGCGGCCATTTCACTTGTGCCACATGGACGCTATGAACTCTTTCTCAGGCTTTGCCTTTACCCTGCACAGGCTGGAATTACTGTATGCTACAATATGGTATTATACATTATTATGAGCGCAATCACATCTTGGATGTGGGGAACATCGCTGTGCCTCCATAGTCTCCACCGCGTTCGTGTGTCTGTGGATGGCTCCCAGATAATGTCCAATCCAAGAATATCAATCTTAATTTCAATCCCATTCGGGTTTTAAGTTTTAGCCTGCAATAATACTTGCAACAAACTCCTTGATTTTATTAAATTCTATTTGAGCTGTCGTTTTGTTTTGCAAATCTTCCATAAGCACTGGGAAATAGTCATCTTCTTGGGTCCTACCGCCGTCAAGCGAAGTTTGAGCTTCAGATATGTAGATATGTGGCCAATCTGAGTGTCTATATATTGAGAATAATAAGCACGAAGTAACAGCTACTGCTTTTTGTACCCTCACCATAGCTAGAGGTTAAGCTTTGGTTTTTCTTTTTCTTTTGGTTTATTTTTGTTTGTAGCAGTTAGAATAAGTCCAGTTTTATGAACAATGCTCCTTAGTAATGTACTTTTTATTTGTCTCATATACCGGAGGGTATTTTATAGACGTTAATACAATTCAATTCTCTCTCTCTCTCTACTTTTTGGCACATCATTTTCTCATGAGCCTCAATAAGCCCGGAGGATGCTGTTGAGCTTTAATTGCAAGGGCATACTCTGTGTCAAAATGACATTACAATTCACCAATCACAGCTATACATGAGGAGCATTTCACCTGAAACTTGCGATGAGTGTTTTCTCTAACGTTAAAGGTAAGGCATCTTTGCAGATTCCGCATCAAAAATGTCAGAGCACTTGTTTCTGAACATACGTTACTAGCATGCACAAGTTATTATACCTGAATAGCCCATGTGGGTATTCAACCAACCAAAGATCAGACTTTTCTGCATCAAGAGTCATAAGAGGAGTGCCTCTTCTGGTATATCATTGCAAATTAGAATTCACAGGATGTGACATGAGCATGTAGCTGGTCAATTGGATGTTGCTTGTGTCCATAACAGCTGCAAATGTAAAGCTGATGGCTGGAAGCCAAACATGCAAAAGAACCAGATATGGGGTTTTAGTGCAAGCTGGATCTCCCCCAAAATGACAATAACCGGTCTCGATCACTAATAACAATAGCCCAATTTTCAGAGCATTTGATTAGGTATGGCTTCCTACTTAAAGATAAAAGGGCAAGTTTCAACTAGTAACAGAAATTATTGGTGAATTAGAAAATCTATTGGATAGATCATAATAGTGGAAATGAAGATGCTGCATTGCTGGCTCATACATATACGGCCATGAGGTCCACCAATCATCTAGAAGGACACGTCTTTGACTAAGCTTCTGAACTGAAGCTGGAACTTGGAACTGGGATAAGGGCCCAGGGGAGGATGTAGCAAATATTTGCTTGATTTGATTGGTGTGCTCCCACTTGCCGTGATCAACTTCGAGCTTCCTGAAGAAGCTAGTTAGGTGAGTGTAGTTATCATTCATGAGGATAACATGAAGAAACGGGGACTTGAAACGCCATGCCATTTGCATTATTCCCAAGTGCATTGCTATCAATGTTGCAAATTCCATTCACCCCCATTCCCTACAAAATTGTAAGTAGACGAACATTAGAAACTTTGCACTATGCTAGTCTCACTCGAGAATTCTCATGATCAAAGGCAATGAGCAATGAACTAGTGTCAAAGCCAATGAACACTGAGCCAGTTTAAATAGTACCACATGTGCCTTTAATTTAAGGTCAGGTCACCATAGCTTCATTACATCACCAAGATCTTTAAGGTTTTAATCAAGCATTTCACAAGAGCTCTACATATGATTAACAAGATGCCAATAACCTTATTTTATGTGCCTGTACACATTACATACAAAAGATCACAATACTAACTCATGCAACGATAACCTCTTCCTCTCCTATTGTACAGTACAACAAATGAAAAGATGAATGAAAGGAACACGCTCTCTTTCTTTTAATAATATAAATAAATGGGCTAAGCCCTATTTACATGAAGTATGGATGATGAGTTTCCTCTTCAAAACTTAGCCGAACATCCTATCCTTATGTGTAGCACTCCAAAGAGGTAGCTTGAGGCTAAAGTTTGCACATTATTATCTTCCTAAGTTGGCCTGACATATTGGCAGCATTTGGTATTTCACATTACCATGTGCTCAAACTCCCATAATGTGAACAATACAACATTGACCTAAATAAGCATTTGCAACGTTGGCCTAAGTCGCCATTTGCAAATCTTTGACAATAATACATTGGCCTCAATTGGCATTTGCATCTTTCGCATGCCCCCTCAAATTCAACTTAGCCAATCTAACATCATACATACATACCACAACCAAGATAAAGATCCATTTCCAAGTGACTTGAAGAGCTTTTTTTCAAACACACCATCCTTTACGTGTTTGAAGAAGATACTTGATCTCGAGACTTCATCCCCCTTGATGTAGCTCCTCCTTAGAAAAATCTTGAGGCCTCCTTGCCAACTTTCGATCACAAAGATCATTAATGCCAAAATAACTAGTCCACAAATGTATACTGCTAGTATTTTACATTACTTCTCTAAGCATGTAATCAACATAACAAAGCTTAGATCCAATCTGGCTAAATGTTTTTCTATGGAGATAAGTGTCATTTGAGGATGATTCACTTACTCTCATACAAAGCTCACAATATTTTTCTATGAATGGGAGTTACAGCTATCCAACTTATGGATGAAAATGTCATACTTGCTTCTAAACACCCAAGAGCAAGTAGATGAAAAAACCACCATTCATACCAACTATGAAACATATAATCAAATTTCATGTGAGAAATTGTCAACTAGTTTGACCTTTTGTATTTGGCGATTGAGGCCAATTTGCATTTTTGACTTAGATAGACATTTCAAAGTTATTTAGTCTAAATGTTTTTTAGAAAGCGAGGGAAATGTAGAAGGTCGAGTTTGGAAGATTCAAATTTGAATAGTTGGTTCATTGAATCTAGTCCATCTTGTAAGCTTGGCATGCTACGATGTATTCTGCTTTTTTTCCATTGAGGAAAGCGCAACTGATTTTTTTCTTTCTTGAGTTCCATGAGTTTGGTCCCCTTGCCAAAAAGAAACAGAACCTAGAAGTGGATTTTCTGGTTGAGGCATTTTCTCCCCAATCTGAGTCGGAGTAGCCTTGAAGAACCAGTGGATCGAGAGCATTTCATCATAGCATAAAATGTGATCTAAACTTCTTTGAATGTACTTCATCACTCTCTTTAATGCTTTCCAATGTGAGATTTCAGGAGCACTATATGCTAAATCTGGTTTGGTGCAGAGCATCGTCGCATACATTAAAGATCCTATGAGTGAATGATAAGAGTACTTTGCTAAGTCGAGTATTTCACTTTTGAAATCCACACAGGAAGGTTTGGTCAATACCATAGATGGATCCATTGGTGTATCAATCGGTTTGCAATCAAACATATGAAACTTTTCTAGAATATTCTCTAGATATTACTGCTGACTGAGATAAATTTTATTATGTGATTTATCTCTGGTAATGTATATTCCTAATAGAGAATGAACGGCGCCTAGATCAGTCATGTCAAATTCTTTTGACAAATCGCTCTTAGTAATGTGTGCATTAAGGAAGTGACGTTAGATAGAATGAATGCATCATCTACGTAAAGAGCTAGGCACTATATGAACTGAATGAACACCTATGTATTTGGAATAAGTGTTACAGTCGGCAGAATTATTCGCAAAACCTAATTGAATGAGATAAGCGTTGATCCTTTCGAACCAAGCTCTTGCGGCTTGTCGGAATATGAATGATCAAAGCTTGACTCAATAACTTTTTTGTAATCTTGGACAGTATGAAGAGTTTACCGAATCAAGCTTTGAGCATGCATAATGGAGTCCAATAGTTTCCAAAACTTCAAAAAAAATTTTGCTCCTGCAATAGCAATTCGACGCGCGCAGTCCAAATGGAGAATAACCATCTTTCGCCAGGCGCACTGATCCGATATCTCATACGCAGAAGAATTATATTGGAGCATCTTATGAACGACTAATGAAAATGTTCTGAATGAACATTATCTCAAAAGAAAAAATCTCGTCTTTACTCTGCCTAAATAGAGCGAGGGATTGTAATAATTCTCCTTGTACACGTTTTTCAATGATATCCATTTATCATTTGTTTATTATTTGTTTGATAATTATTCAAGGAGGCTAGTGATTGAATATTTAATGTCTAGGGTCAGGCCTAATGATGATTCGTTGAATCTAGTTATAGACTAGTTAATGTATTCTGACGTAGGTACAAATTTGTCTCACTCTGATTGGTGGATAAATATAGGCTGTGTTTCTCATGACAAATGTATGGTTGTAATTAGCATGAATTGGCTATAAATATGGGCACCACTTCCCATATTTTGATTCCGTGATCTTTTATTCTGAACTCACAAGTCTTTCTTGCTTTCTTTCTATTTCACGATATCGAATCAACGTGCACCTTCTCAAACATTGCATGGTCGGATTCATTCAGGCGCGCTGAATCGATATCACCCACTTTTGATGTGTTCTCGCGGAAAATTTCAATCTCGTCCTAGCGATATCGGATCAACGCACGCACTCTTGTTCTATCCACTACCGATATCATTTTGTCACGTTAAACCGATATCAGGTTCAATATGGTTAATTCCTCCATGTCCTCAGATAACAAACTTCTTGATTTTTTTAATGCCAGTGACATTCCATCTGAGAAATTAGAGTATTTTGCTAGTATTTTTTTTTGCTCCCTTCGATATCGATAAGCTAGTTTATGAGAATCGTTATAATAATGTAGAATTCTAGCATCAACTACACATTGAAGATGTAAACTCAATAAAAACTTGACAAAATCACTTATGAATAATAATTTACTATTGTTGTCTATACAATGGCTATACTAAAACAGCTTTCACACGTGTGGATCCATATCAAAAAAAAAATAGCATTCTACACAAGATTTCAATATGTCACCACAAAGATGCAAAAATGGATAAAGTGTTGGATTTATCTCCTCTACTCTCCTAAATCCCATTTTAATCTGCCTCCATTCATGTTGCATTTGTTTTTTTACTCATATTGTCGCACAGTCTGCATATTTACATGTAAAATAAGACAGACGAATAAAATGCCACTGTCTGCATAAATACAAGGAAATTCTCATAGGCGAAAAAGAGACAAAAAACGTGATACTGTATTTTTCAACTTGTTTTGTAACAGGCGAAAAAGGCGACATTGCCTTACAAAATGCCAAAGGTGCCCTAGGAAAAGCGAAGGCACCCTGTAAATAATATCCTAAGGCATTTTGTCAGAGTGACGTATTTTTCGCATCTTCACCAATGTTCATTTCAGCAAAGGCTGACGTCGCGTCCTTTTCACGCTCATCCCATGCAACTGCGCTAACAGATTTGACAACGACAGCAGCCACCCACGATCTCCTACAAATAGCACATATTTCTTCATCTGCACACCTATAACATTGTGTATATATATTGAATACCATTTATGTGTATTCAGTGATTAAGAGATTAAGATGAAGTGTGTGTATAAGATATAGTATCAGAAGCTTATCAGAGATAGATGAAGTATGCCTTACGCATTGATTCTTTATTGTCAGTAATAGGTTCATTCCTTTTACGGATTGAATTAGTTTTGTAGAGCATGCGGTTTCTTCCGCTATTGTCTTGTGCTCTACCGCATTATTGACATGTATATTTTGCTATACTTAATTTGATAACAACTCTTTTGTTCTGCTTTCAGATTTGCGTCGATATTGCTATGCTTTTCTTCATTCTGTCTGACTCTCTTGTTGCTCAATTTGGTAATCTGTTCTTAGCAAGTTATTATTAGTCTAGCTGTTGACGACTAATATTTAGTCTTGCCTTTCGCGAATCATTCGCGATTGATTATCAGTCGAACTCAATATAGCTCTTCGCGAATCATTCGCGACAAATAATTTGTCTAGCTGTTCGTGACAAATTATTCTTCTAATGTTTTGTTAATGTTTGGCTACGTAATCAGAACAACCGTGATTTCTATCACTAACGTTCTATTCGTTTTTGATAGGCATAGTTATGCTTAGGGAAAGAGTAATATAGCTCATTCTACTACGCACGAGCACTCTTTATTCGAGTTCATTTCTTGTTCAAGTTTCGAGTTCGTTCCTCGTTCGAGTTTTGAATTCTCTTCTTTTTCGTGTTCATTTTCTTTTCGAGCTATTTTTGTTTCTCACACACAACACACCCTCTTTCTCCAACATGGTATCAAAGCTATTTTTGTAGCCTGATGAGCTTCCACAATACAAGACTCTACTAGTCGATAGAGTAATTGTCTTCTTGTTCTGTAACTTAGTGCCAGATTTTCATACTTAAATCACTGATAGTTTTTCCTATCACTTAGACTAATCTTGTGACATGGATTCCCAAGGGAAAGTCAGTCCCATCATGGACAAGCTTGATGGAGCCAATTACCATCTGTGAAAATTTAAGATGAAAACTGTACTAATGGCTAAAGAATTGTATGACGTTGTTACAGGTGCAGAAGGGAAACCCGAAGTAGACGACGCAGCAATCGCCAGATGGAAGCTGAAGGATGGAAAGGCTTTTGCGCTGATCATCCTCAATATTACAGATACCCAAATCGGCCATGTATTTAAGGCCCAGACATCGAAAGAAGTCTGGGACATCTTGAGAACACTATATGAAGTGCAAGATATGGCTTTTAAGTCTAGAGGAGGAAAAGATTTTGTGATAGTGACTATTTTTATGGACGATTTTAAAATAATAGGAAATTCCTTGATGCTGATCAAAGACACGAAGAGTCAGATTTCTGAAAGTTATGAAATCACAGATCTAGGAGAAGCAACAAAATGCCTCGGGTTGGAGATCAGAAGAGATCGAACAAAGGGCGAAATGCGTTTGAGTCAGTCTAAATATGCCAGAACGGTTCTCAAGCAATATAACATGATGGACTGCAAAGAAAAGGCCACACCAATGATAGTTGGAGCCAAGCTGACGAAGCAGGATTGCCCTGTGAGAAATTGGCAAAAATCTAGCTTGGTATTTTTTATGATAGAAGTTTGTAAGTGAATCTCACACGTGTGGAGGATGTTCCCACATGTGGAGAATTGTAGAGTAAATCAAAATGTTTGATATAGGGGTCTCATAGAATTTCATAGTCAAGCATTTAGGTGTAGGATGTTGATAGGGTCAAATTTGGCATAGATGGCAAATTATCCATTTCCACTTGTAATGCCACTATTCAGCCAAAATAGAGCCAAACTTGTGCCAATTAGAGTGTAGACAAGTGTCATGCTTTTGTTTGATGAAGCTTAAGAGGTCCAATAGGATTTAGAGGTGGAACCTTGTGAGGTCCAATAGAAAATTGAGGTGTGCTTGAATATAGTCCAATAGAATTTAGAGGTGCATGGATCAATGGTCCAATAGGATTAAGAGGTGGCAAAGTGTGATCCAATCATAGTTAAGCATAGTGGTAGCTCATGAATCTATTAGTATCATTGTACTCCTCATTTTGGATCTAATTGATTTTGAGATTGAGTGGATTTTGAGTGTCATTGAATTTCTAGCTTTCTCTCTCTACCCAAGAGCTCATGATGGTTTTTCTCTCTCTACTCGAGGAGAGCAGCTTGTTTTTACTTAGAATACTTTTGGAACACTTCCCACACGTGTGAGTGAGAGTTGGAAGTGATTGAATGCATGTAGTAGTGTGTTTTTGCCATAGAATCAAAGATAGATCTTGAATCTCAATCTAGTCTTGATCTTGGTGCATCTACACACCTTAGGAGATCACAAGTACATGTAGTGGACAATCCACACGTGTGAAATTCAACATGGTATCAGAGCCTACCTAAGGTTACCATGCATTTTGATCCATTTGAGTGAAAACTATTCATCAATCTTGAGCTAGAAATTGTAAAGGCCCATTTTCCTAGCTATCTTGTTCAATTTTGGATCAAAAGAGATCAAAAGGACATTGATTGGGTCTGACCTGGTACTGTACGGAATCAGGTGCTCAGACACGTGTGAGGAACATCCAATTTCAGTTTGGGATTCTCTTTCATGTTTGATCCAAAAATCTTGCTAGATAGCTTGTTTTGAAGCTATTTTTGTCTAGTTTCTGATGCAATCAGTTCCATTCCATTTGGTTGAGCCAATCAAAAGCTATAAGCTTTTGAAGAGGGTTAGGTAGGGCACCTAGACCTGGGTGGACACATTTGGTTTGGTCAAAAGATTGCTTGTTTGATCCAAAATCACAGTTGAATGCTTACCAATCTCATCTATATGTGATCTAGGCACTGTTTTGAGATCTTAGCCATTTTGTTTCATGAAATATCATTGTATTTGAGTCAAATTTGGTTTCTTAGTGTATTTCACACGTGCTAAGAGTGTTTGATCCTAACTTTGCCCATACTCCATCATTTGATGTGAAGTAGATCTAGTTTTGGAGAGATTGAGATAGCTAGTGAGAATCATCTCACAGTTTGTTGCAAGATCTTGCATAGGAGATGGTAGCACACCATTATTGGATCCTATAGTGAGAGAGAAGCAACATTTTTTGTTTATCACTTTTATTTATCTCCACTTTACATGACTTCAATGAGTTCATACTTGTTGCAACCAAGTGAGAGATTGTCTACTTCCAATTATTCAATATGGAAGTTGAGGATGGAGTCCATCTTGATACTCCAAGATGTGATGGACATTGTACTTGGGATTGAGGAGGAGCCTCAAGTCCTTCAAGAAGTACAAAAATACAAGAAGAGATCTAGGATGGCTCTCCACTACATTAAGATGAATGTCTCTAATGAGATATTGAGGGAGATTGGTGATTGTTCTACATCCAAGGAAGCTTGGGATTGTCTCAAGTCCATCTATGAGGCTAAGAACACCTCTAGGCTCCTCACTCTTAGAAATCAAATCTTCCAAAGTAGTCAAAAGAGTGATGAGAGTGCATCTAATTATGTTTTGAGAGTCAAGGATATTCATAGGGAGCTTGCATGTATTGGTGACTCAATCAATCAAAGTGAGCTAGTCCAAGTCATTCTCAATGGCTTGAGAGATGAATATGACAACCTTGTCCAATCCTATGCTATTAAGGAGGAGCTACCAAGTTTGGAGGCCCTTCAAAGTGTGCTTATTTATGAAGAATCAAGACAAGAGTACAAACTCTTGAGGATGGACAAGCTATAACTCAATCATGATGATGGCAAAGTTCTATTTGCCAAGCACAAAGAGAGGAGTAAGAAGCAACACCATCACTTCTCTAATGACAAAGCTAAAGACCAAGATGGAGAGGAGGAGGATACCTCTCATGCTTCTAATTCAAATCTCAAGAAGAAGATGATCAAGTGCTTTTATTGTGGCAAGAAAGGCCATTATGCCACCAATTGCTTCAAGGAGAAGAATCAACTCAATCAAGCCAACATCACCAATGAGAAAGAAGACTATATTGCAAGTGATGGAGAAGGCTCTCTTATGGCATCAAGCTTCTCCTCTTCCACCTTCAACAAGGATGACTCATGGTATATTGATAGTGGAGCATCTTCACATATGTGTGGCTCCAAGAACTTTTTTTCATCTATTATGCCTTATGATGGAGTCAAGAAGACCATATACTTTGCAAGTAAGCATGAGTGCAATATTGAAGGAGTGGGGATTATTCCCTTGAAGCTTGCATCTTCTAAAGATCTCTTTCTCAACAATGTTCTTTTTGTCCCAAAGCTTACAAAGAACATCTTAAGTGTTGGCCAACTTCTTGATAGTGGCTTTGATGTCAATTTCAATATTGACAATTGTGTGATTAAGAAGGATGGTGAGATCCTTGCATATGGATCAAGATTTGAAGGCATCTACAAATTTGATCCAAGTGAGAGTGCAAACTCTCTTGATGTTTCTTATATTTCCAATATTTCAAAGGAGGAGGATTACACAATATGCACATATCTTCTCTCTTCAAGTATTATGGTGTATGATTATTCCTTATTATTCAAAGCATATGTTGAGAAGAAATTCTCATTGAAGATCAAAGCTTTGAGGAGTATTGGAGCTCTTGAAGGAATAGCACCATATGAAGTTTTATTCAAGATGAAGCCTAAGGTTGATCACCTTAGTGAACTTGGTAGTGCTTGCTTTGCATATATTCCCTTGGAAACAAGAAGGAAGGATGATCCAAGCTCATGGATCATGATTGGATACTCATCCATCAAGGAGGCCTTTAGTGTCTTTACACTCTCTATTTCAAATGTGATGGTGAATAGAGATGTCATATTGCATGAAGATTCAATCTTGGAAGTGGCCGAGATCAAGGCTTCTCAAGAAGCATCACAAGTTATCCTTTTTGAAGGTATTTAAGTTATGATGGGGCCAATGTGTGAGGAGGAGTTTCTTCTTCATATGATTTCAAGAAGATCTTCAAGATGCATGGCCGAGTCTTTATGGGTCACCTTACATGGCAAAGAGGGGCATCTTTCATGTTGTATCTACTACAACACATTCATATATGCTTCTCTTCCTTTGCTTGAAATGCTATCTTGCTTCATTGAATTTTTTGGATCTCAAAGTTCAAGAAAAGCTATACTAGTTTTGTATGATGCTTATGGTATGGACATGTTTCTTGTCATTATTGACTTAGATGTGTTTCCAATACTTTTTGAAAGCAAGATATTGTATTGTCAAAAGTATGCTCTTGGTTCTAGTAAGAACAAGATTGAGCTTGGTACTCACTTTTTTGAAAATCATGTTTTCACATGTTTTGAGGAAAATTGTAAACTCCTCTTGAGATTAAGTGAAGCATCCAAAGTGGACACTTACATCCTTGAGACATCCTTGAGAGAGTAACTAGCCTAAAAAAGATCAAGATAGTCTTTGATATCAAGATTAGATCCATCATGGATATAGTTCATTGTATGTGGACTAGTCAAGCTAGAAAGCATAATCTTGATAATCATCATTGTTTCACATCTTATGATCTTGATCTCCATGATCCTTATGAGGCTTGGAAGCCTCAGATTTCTCTATTTATGGTGCATCCATCATGCAAGTGGAACTTTCAAGGCAAAGATCATCATCAAGCATGGAGGAAGCCCATGATAATAGTGGCATATTGGTGGAGCACTCTTCAAAGGCATTGGCAAGAGATCTCTACCAAAGAGATCTTATCATGGATATGGTGAGGGTGTTGCTATGATGGATTCCTTGGCTGATCTTCACTTCTTATGCATACCAAAGGATCCACTCAAAAATATTTACAAACTTCTCAAGTGATCTAGTACCTTTCCAAGCTATTTTTCGAGGGAGTGTGAGAAATTGGCAAAAATCTAGCTTGGTATTTTTTATGATAGAAGTTTGTAAGTGAATCTCACATGTGTGAAGGATGTTTACCACGTGTGGAGAATTGTAGAGTAAATCAAAATGTTTGATATAGGGGTCTCATAGAATTTCATAGTCAAGCATTTAGGTGTAGGATGTTGATAGGGTCAAATTTGGCATAGATGCAAATTATCCATTTCCACTTGTAATGCCACTATTCAGCCAAAATAGAGCCAAACTTGTGCCAATTAGAGTGTAGACAAGTGTCATGCTTTTGTTTGATGAAGCTTAAGAGGTCCAATAGGATTTAGAGGTGGAACCTTGTGAGGTCCAATAGAAAATTGAGGTGTGCTTGAATATAGTCCAATAGAATTTAGAGGTGCATGGATCAATGGTCCAATAGGATTAAGAGGTGGCAAAGTGTGATCCAATCATAGTTAAGCATAGTGGTAGCTCATGAATCTATTAGTATCATTGTACTCCTCATTTTGGATCTAATTGATTTTAAGATTGAGTGGATTTTGAGTGTCATTGAATTTCTAGCTTTCTCTCTCTACCCAAGAGCTCATGATGGTTTTTCTCTCTCTACCCGAGGAGAGCAGCTTGTTTTTACTTAGAATACTTTTGGAACACTTCCCACACGTGTGAGTGAGAGTTGGAAGTGATTGAATGCATGTAGTAGTGTGTTTTTGCCATAGAATCAAAGATAGATCTTGAATCTCAATCTAGTCTTGATCTTGGTGCATCTACACACCTTAGGAGATCACAAGTACATGAAGTGGACAATCCACACGTGTGAAATTCAACATGCCCAAAAATGGAAGAAGAAGAACAGAAGATGGCAAGTATACCCTACCAAAACTTAATCGGTAGTCTGATGTACCTTACAATTTGTATCAGGCCCGATCTAGCTTTCTGTTTACACCTTAAGCCAATTCTCTTCCAATCCTGGCCTGCCACATTGGCAAATGACAAAACGAATCCTACAGTATCAGCAGGGTACCCAAAATATGGGATTAGCCTACAGAGCTGAAAACGAAAGAAAAGGATTCGAGCTGCACCACTATAGTGATGCAAGCTGGGCGAGCTGCAAAGATGACAACAAGTCCATAACTGGAGGATGTACCATAGCGTGCGGAGCTGCAATCAGTTGGATATGCAAAAAACAAACCTTGGTAGCTCAATCCTCTTGCGAAGCTGAATATGTCACAGCTTCAAAGGTGACGAACGAGGTAGTGTGATTACAGATTATGCTGGAGGAAATCGGGATACCACAAGGAGGACCATGCACGATGATGATGGACTCTCAGAGTGCCATTTATTTGTCCCAAGATCATGTCTTCCATTCAAAGACAAAACACATACCTCTGAAGTACCATCACATTCGAGATTTGGTCTCGAAAGGAGAGCTCCAGGTCCAGTACATAGAATCTAAAGACATGATTGCAGATCTACTCACGAAGCCGCTTGACAAGCCACTCTTCGCCAAGCAAAGAAAAGCAATTGGATTAAACATGCAAAGCTGCAAGGTTCAAGAGGGAGTGTCAAAAATGGTGAACTCCTACAACTTTGCCGCAACGCGAAAGTCAATGAGCCTTGACTCGAAGGTCGAACGATTCACGAAGATCAAACAATTCGCAAAAGTCAGCGTGCCTCCAAGACGAACGAGTGACGAACAATTCGTGAACCATTCGCAAAAATCAAACAAGCTTGCAGGACTGCAAAATCGCAAGGAGTTGCAAGACCGCAAAAATCGCAAAGCAACACAAAACGAAAAAAAATGAAAGGAAATGAAAGAAACGAAAGAGAATCTTTTGCGCTGCCAGCTGGCAGCTCAACAGGCTTGGAGTCTTAAACTTCACGCCCAGTGAAAACGGGTAGCAACAACAGAAAGCAACTGATTAGTTGATTAGCGTTAACTACTCTTGTAATTCTCTGTTTAGCTATCTTGTAAACTCCACACAATGGAAATATATACTACTTTTTTTGGATCAAAGAGAAATAGCAAGATACAATGAGACATAGAGAGTAGAGCAGAAAAGAAAAAGACTAGAAACGAAATAGTTGTGCATGAAAGTCTACCAACGAGCAGAACACAACAAAGAGCAGAGCGTCAAGCCGCAAACGAGGGAGACCTTGACGATCTTGCTCTAAAAATTAAACTGATAATTTGATTGTTCTATTTTCGTGCATCTCCTTGTCTTCTGTTGTCATGATTGCTAGAATGAAATGTGTTCTGTGATGTGCAGTCACGTGTCTAGGTTCTTGTGAGCTTCCACACAAAAGAAAATTCAAAAGAAACAAAATCGTTCGCGACTTGAATGTTACATTAATTTGTTAACGTAGTGCAGCAGTGTCTGTCTACATTCTGGAGGACTATAGGAATGATGCAGCTGGCAGTGACCATCAATCATATCCGAATTCCATCTGAATCTATTTCGCAATTCGCATCAGTTCGCATCAGTGGTATCAGAGCAGGCAACGTAATCTGTGCCCCACTTTGAGGGGGAGTATTGGAATGGCAAAGTGGAGTCACAACCCACACTCAAAGAAATCCCATAAGTAGAAGTGGGACTTTGTTCAAAGTGGATATAAGTGGTAAATGTCTTAATGTCCCCTGGGACCAGCCCCTTTGCGGGTAAAGGGGGGCACTTGGATTCGTGGGCGGCTAGGAGTCCGGGGAGGAGGGATCCCAAAACGGGGCTCACGGAAGGGTCAAAAAGGCTCTATGATTTTGGTGCAACCTCTGAACCAGAAAGGTTAAGTTGTTTCCGTTGAAGGCCCACCGAATTCATACATTTTTTACTCATGTTGTTGCGCAGTCTGCATATTTACATGTAAAATAAGACAGACGAATAAAACGTGACTGTCTGCATAAATACAAGTAAATTCTCACAGGCAAAAAAGAGACGAAAAACACGACACTATGTTTTTACACATGTTTTGTAACAGGCGAAAAAGACGACACTGCCTTACAAAATGCCAAAGGTGCCCTAGGAAAAGCAAAGGCACCCTGTAAATCAAATCCTAAGACATTTTGTTAGAGTGACGCATTTTTTGCATCTTCATCGACGTTCATTTCAGCAAAGGCTAACGTGGCATTCTTTTCACGCTCATCCCATGCAACTGCGCTAACAGATTTGACAATGACAGCAGCCACCCACAATCTCCTATAGACAGCACATCCACTTTGTACTTCCTTCATCTGCACACCTGTAACATTGTGTATATATATTGAATATCATTTTGTGTATTCAATAATCAAGAGATTAAGATGAAGTGTGTGTGTAAGATATAGTATCAGAAGCTTATCAGAGATAGACGAAGTAGATGCCTTGCGCATTGATTCTTTATTGTCAGTAATAGGTTCATTCCTTTTACAGATTGAATTAGCTTTGTAGAGCATGTGGTTTCTTCCGCTATTGTCTTGTGCTCTACCGCATTATTGACATGTATATTTTGCTATACTTAATCTGATAACAACTCTTTTGTTCTGCTTTTAGATTTGCGTCGATATTGCTATGCTTTTCTTCATTCTGTCTGACTCTCTTGTTGCTCAATTTGGTAATCTGTTCTTAGCAAGTTATTATTAGTCTAGTTGTTGACGACTAATATTTAGTCTTGCCTTTCATGAATCATTCGCGACTGATTATCAGTCTAGCTCTTCGCGAATCATTCGCGACAAATAATTTGTCTAGTTGTTCACAACAAATTATTCTTCTGATGTTTTGTTAATGTTTGGCTACGTAATCAGAATGACCGTGATTTCTAACACTAACGTTCTGTTCGTTTCTGATAGGCGTAGTCATGCTTAGGAAAAGAGTAATATAGCTCATTTCACTGCGCACGAGCACTCTTTGTTCGAGTTCGTTTCTTGTTCGAGTTTCGAGTTCGTTTCTCGTTCGAGTTTGAGTTCTCTTCTTTTTCGTGTTCATTTGCTTTTCGAGCTATTTTCATTTCTCACACACAAGACACCCTCTTTCTCCAACATGTAGAAACCCAAAGAAATATCTTCTAGAATAATGAATGAGAGAAGAAGGAGAGAGTTAAATTTTTTCCACACTTGTATGCCTATTTATAATAGCCTCTTGTCCTATTTGGATGCTCTTGCTAAAGCTTACCAAGTTATGGAAGGTTCTAGATCTCTTCCAAAACTAGATCTAACATGACTAGATTCAATGTACCTCTTCTCACCAATTAGAATAGGTCCAAGTTTGACCTTATCAGCTTTACTAAGTTGTCAAAAATAATAAATCCACTATTCCTAGGCCTTATCAACTTTATAATATTTATCTCTAAGTTTAAATGCATATTGGCCTGCCAAATAAACTCAACATGAAAAATCTCAAACGTCGCAATTCGATGTTCGATGTGGACGTCGGATTGCGACGTCCAATTTGAACATGGCGTCGCTGACGTAGATGTTGCAGTCCGACACGTCTGTTCACGTCAGAATCCGACATTTGTTAGCAATTTACAGAATGTTGTATGATGATGTCACGATGTCCATCCGATGGATGTCTGACAGATAAGTCTGCGTCGGATTGCGACGTCCAACGAAATGTCAAATTTTGACGTCTGCTAGCAAATTTTTTAATTAAGCATTTGGATCAAATAGCAAGCTAAGCATGAGGTACTTTCTATTTATACATTACTTCATGCACAATATGAATTGCATTTTGATTCATATATATGACATTGTTCTTTGAAATCTGACATTGCGCATAGTTTCAAAATTCCTAGTTAGTTATTACATTGTACATCTTGGAATTCGACATTGCCCATATTTCGGATTCTGACATTGCATTTTTTGGTACAACATTGCACATACGAAAATCAACAACAATATTGTGATCAATTGCAATAATATATTGATAATGTCAATCAATGTATTGCAAAATTGCTGCTTTCGCAGTTTCTCTAACTTCATATATTTACGAAAAGAGTGAACACGTACGCATTTTACAACAATAATATACGAAGAATACAAAATTTTAATGTTTCAAAGAAACTTACACATGGAGGATGACCCTCGCTCTTCAATTTATCAACTAATGCCTCATATGATTTTCTAAAAGCATAGTCGTACTCGTCCTTAGTTGGTAGACATCCATAGTCCACCAACTATCCATTCAATTTAAGGTTAAATTAGTTTAGGGCTAGGTTGGAGCAACTAGTCATAATGCATATTAAAAAAGAAAATCATATGAAATCAAAGACAAACTATAAGAGTTTATATTCACTTAGCATGCTTGCTTGCAAGCTCGCCTTCCCACTTGAGCCCAGCTTAGAATTGCCTACTCCATGCATCCTAGCTATCGCGACATCTTTTTGAATCTTGTACTTATTTGGTGTTTTTTCGTCATTTATTACTGTGTTCCAATCTGACCTTGAACACCAGTGGACTTTAGATAACTCATCCATATAAGCTCGTTGTACTGTATCATGACGATGTCTTATCCACAGGCTCATATGTTTATGTATTTCTTTCGTGTCGAATCCACTTCTTGTGGAAATTCACCAAGAAGGCTACCAACAACCTTCGATTTAAGATCTACAGATTGGTTAGGTCATTTCATAAATAATCTATTGCCAAAATAGCATTAGCATAAAGAATATAGTCGGTCCATAATCACTCTCCCCTTACGATTGGCGATTATATTCCCTTCCAGATCCCTGTCGTAGTAGGGATTCTTGGATGACTTTTCGGAAGGGGCGGGTGAGGGAGCCGCGGCCGCTTGTGAGGGATCACCCTCGCCTTGGCCGAAGCATCAAATTTTGTAATTCTACTTTTTGCTCGGGAGTTAGTGTTACATAAAAATTTGAAACACATTGCCCTTAACAAATGTGTCTAAGGGGGTGAAGAAAAAGTGTGTCGCAGAACAAGTCCACCAATGGTTTGGGTTGATGAAATAAATGAGAACTCTGAAACTCTCAAATATTGTATTTCTATGGCTCCAATTTTACACATAAATAGTCCGAATATGTTTTTTTTGGTAGAAACAAATACTAGCAACTATACTATGGAAGCGGTGTTTTATCAAGACTAGACCGGTTGCTTTTGAAAGCAAGAAGCTAGATTCTGCTCAATATAAGTATTCTAAATATGAAAAGAAGATTTTTGTAGTTATTCGTACATTGAAAATCTGGAGGTATTATTTGTATGGTGCTGGATTTACATTGATGATTGATCCATTAACTACATATGTAATATCATTGACCTTAAAGGTTGTAAGGCCAGACGGTCGAAACTCATTCAGAAATTCGAGTTTGACATTAAGTATGTAGAGGTACATTGAATTGTGTTGCCAATGCCTTCAGTCAAATTATAGAAATTGAGCAATTATGTTTTGTTGAGATCCAATCTGAATTATATCTATCACTTCAAGATCTTTGTCAAATCGATGGATATTTCAGCCACATCTAGCTAGATGTCCTAGTGAAAAATTCTAGATCTAATGAAAATCTTGAGAAAAATCCCAAGAAGCCTCAAAATGATAAGATAATGAATTTATATTCCATTAAAATAAAATGGTTTTCTTTTCTGGAAAGGAAAAGCATGTGTGCCAGATACGGAAGATATGTCTAAAGCCAACACAAAATGGATGTGGGCTTCTCCTAGCTTTGATGATAATGTGATTAAGAATGAGGCAATTTGATAAAGAGGGATATATGGTGTATCTATGGCGAAGGTGAGCAAAGATGGTGATTATTGGGTAAGAATCAATGAAGATATTGGAGAATAAATTCATTTTCTACATGCTCTTACATTCTCAATTGAAAACTAATGACGTGAACCATTTAGATGTCCGAACTGCTCTTACATTCTCAACTGACGATGTGAACTTGTGTAGATGTCCCAACCAACTTTCCACTTGATTGGGTAAAATGACCTTGAATCAGTTGAGTGAGGCGGCCTCAAGATGGACTTCTTTGAAGAGGATTGAATCTCTTTAAGAAAAAAATCATGCTCAATTATTGTCAATCTTAAAAACATCCCCTCTAGGTTTAATATATTTGAGTGAATGCTTAACTACAACAAATGAAATACAATGTGCATCTAAATACTATTGTATCTTAGTGACTAACGTAACCACAAAATAAGTATTTTAGTAATGCCTAACCTTTAAAATTCTTGCCTAGGAGTTACAAGTCCAAAGAAAATCATGTATAAACTTATTCTCAAAGAGATGAATTGTATGTACCTTGTTATACTTGATACAATATGGCCAACCAAAAATCAACTCTTGACAATTTATTAGATTAAGTCTCAACCATGTTGGGACTAAACATCCTACTAATCTCTAATTCATTAAAAATTGGATGGTGGATGTTAGCTTTCCTTTGATTGGAGTTTCATCTAGAACTCGAAAAGTGGGTGAAGTATCACCCTCTCTAAATTTATAATGTTTTTTATCAACAAAAGTACATTGATCTTCATTATCAAGATTTCTAGTATTTTTAAATTTGGAATCAATGTCATAAGGATGAATCAGACGTCACACTCTTGCCATGAGAAATTGACCTTACAATTTCTCTTCTTTCCTAGCCGCTAAGAAAGACTTCCCAAGGGGCCTATAAGAATTTTAAGTCTTCTCTTTTGGCTTCAAAAATGCTGCTAGTAACTTTTTCAAATTTAATAAAACATGAATAAAACATGACATTATCTTGAATTTCATGTAACCTAAAAGAAAAAGAGTTAGTTCTTTTTTATTCGAGTCATCTTCCTATGTCATATAATTTGTTCCAATGTTGTTTCCATGAACCCCTCCCAAATCACAGACACCATCTTTTAGGCCTTATCTACAATATGTTCATGAGAATAGATCTTTCAAAGTCTTTGTTCATATTACAACTAATTTGTGTTGTATTTTGCACATATAGCCACTTATATGCACAATTTGACCAAACAGGAAAATGTCATTTCAACAAGGCCAAAAAGAGAACCATTTTTTGAAGCTCAAAAATACAATCAACAAAAGAAACCAATCCCCACCATTTTTTATTGGCACAACATTGTGCAAGATGGAAATTTATTTGCTCTTGAAAGTAGGAAATCAAGAATGTTGAATAGAGTATAGCATGTATAAAAAAAGAACTTTGGCTCTTATCCATCAACTAAAGATATGAAAGTACTCTAGTGGCCAAGATGGTCACCATAAGGTTAATCCTAGCAGTTGCTTCAGATTTTGGTTGGATGCTTTTCCAAATGGATGTTTCTAATGCATTCCTTAATGGATATTTGGAGGAGGACATCTTCATGGAGCAACCCCAAGACTTCATCAATCTCAAAGGAGCTTGCATGGCTTGAAGCAAGCATCAAGATCAATGGCTTCAAAATTTGTGGTTTAAATGGATCATGAAAGCCCAAAATACTTTGTTCCACAACCTTTAGTTGGGGAGAGACGTCATATTCAAAAAAATAAAAATGCTCTTAAATAATTGCAATTACTAGAATAAACACGTTTCTACTCTATGGAGGAACTTAGTGAATGATGATCATATTTTCAAAGCCGATTACAATGATTACTTTGTTTTTGAAAGAAAACTTCTTATTGGAAATGCTCTTACGCGAGATGATCATAGGTACATGGCATTCATTTTAAAACGCATCTAAAGGCAATTCTTTTGGCCAATCGGATGTAGGAACATTTATATTTGAATGCATGACAAGTCAAGTCTAGATAAAATATAATAAGGGCAAAACCCATGGAAAACTCCATCCTTTATTGACAATCCATGAAGAGCCATGGACTGATATTTGAATGGATTTTATTTCAAGCTTTTCCATATTAAAAGAAGACATAGATCCAATTTGGACAATCATTATTATTTCAGCAAGAAAACTCACATTCATTTCATGTAAGACATCTATTGAGGCTCCTCAAGCAAGATATTTGGCCAAGGGATGTAGGAACATTTATATTGGAATGCATGACAAGTCAAGAGATAAAATATAATAAGGGCAAAACCCATGGAAAACTCCAAAATATTTAAATGGATTTTATTTCAAGCTTTTCCATATTAAAAGAAGAGATAGATCCAATTTGGACAATCATTATCTTTTCAACAAGAAAACTCACATTCATTTCATGTAAGAAATCTATTGAGGCTCCTCAAGCAAGATATTTGTTTATTCGACACATTTCAAATAACCATGGAATACCAAGGACAATTTGTTGAATGATGCACGTAAATTCATTACCCAATTTGGATGGAACTAAGTTTTTCATTGTTCCCACTCTCAAATAAATGGAATCTCAAAAATTGCAAAGCTAAACATTATTGATTTGCTTAAAACATGTTTGATCATCAGAAGAATGGGTGCATCTTTTAATCACATTGAAGTTTGCTTACAATAATACATAGCACCATTCCATTAAAAAGGCACCATTTGTAATTATCTATGGTCATCTTCTTCCACCTCCAATCATGAACACCAAATAGAAAGTACTTGAAGCCAATGCATTGAGTTGACCATACAATCCTATTGAGCCAAGTCAGGCAAGCTGTTATAAAAGGCCAAGAAAAACATGCTGACTATAAGAGAAAGAAGATAGTCTTCAAGTCTACGTATAGCCTTCAAGTTTACAGAATGGATAAATACTCAAGTTTGGCAAGAAACGGCTTACGAACAACTCTTAAGAATATAGTAAGCTCAAGCTTATGAAAAGTAAATATGATACATTTCATTTCATTACGATCATCAAAATTATGCAATCTGTACACTAAAGTAAAAATCATACAACATAAAGTGAAAAATGAATATGTCACGTATCTTCTGAAGTTTCAAGGGATATCCAGCTATGGATTCCCAATGGGTTACTGAAGATTTTCTTACAAAGTAACTCTCTATATTAAAGCAATACAAGCTTTTCAAACTAAAATTAAATAACCCATTGAAAGAAGTTATCCAGATTATGATATTGGTTTTTACAGTACACTTATTATAATGCATCTTGGTTTCCAAGGGGGGCTTGAACTTCTCTATCTGGTTTTTTGTCTAGTTTCAACTATAAACAGGGTGTGAAAATCATTTTTGTTGTTTGTGGATGTCTCTGTTGTTTTGACAGCCAGTTAGGCCAGATTTTGTGTGGTACTTCAGAATAGCAAAACATGGACTGACAGACCATCCAATCGTCACTCAGAACTAGATCTAAGCTCCATTTGAGCTTACAGTACAAGCTGAAACAATGACATATGATGGGACAGATTGTCCGAAAAGCTAATCTTTAGAAGATTAGGTTTACTATGTAGAACTTAGATAGTTAGATCATCAACAATCTAAATTCTGAAAGATTGTTGCTATCTGAAGTGAACTACAAACTAGACAACACTCGCATCCTTGCAAAAATCTCTAAAATAAGAGCCCTGCCTAATTAGCCAAAAATTCAAATAAAAGCTGTTTTGATTTTCGGTAGCTACATCCTTCCAAATCCTATTGTCCATTTCTTATAAGCAATGTTGCATGTTCCGTTCAGGAACGAAAGCCGGGAAATCCCATTAGGGTTTCGCGGAATGCAATTTTTTTTGTTTTTTTTTTTTTGGGTGTCAATATGGGGATCAGATTAAAGGTGTTTTCAAGAGCAATTCACTTACCTAGTTTGCTCGGAGTTCTCTATTTCTGTATTATGTGAAATGAAATCACATGGAACCGTATTGAATGACAGCAAACCGACAACAATTATTGAAGCATAAGCACCCATCTCAGAGCTTGTGACAAAAACGTAAGTCAAGTCGACGTGCTCAACAAACTACGAGTACATTATATACTGCCAATTGTATCGCTATCTATAATTCACCGGATCAATATGGCTCTAACCTCTATGCAATGTTATTTTTGTCTCTTTCCAATTTATCAATGCGTTGTTCTTCTGATGCATTCATTGATGATTTCCGAGTTCATTTAATATTAACTAAATGATTAAAAAAATACAAAGTTGGCCATTAATCTTATTTTCCACAAAAAAAAAGGTTGTGATTTGGGTCGCGGATCCTTGACATTATGGAACGATTTTGCAGCGGATCGCGATCCGCTGCAACATTGCTTATAAGTATGTGATAGGTTTTAGATTAAGGAATAGAAACTTGTTGTTTTTCCAATATTCCTTGGAAGTCTAATAGCGATTCTGTAAAGGACTAAGAAAGCGGTACAATTCAAAAATTTGCCAAAGCTATAAGTCGAAAGATGTTAAGTGCTTCTTTTGTGGCAAGAAAGGCCACTATGCCACCAATTGTTTCAAGAAGAAGAATCAATTCAAGCAAGCCAACATCTCTCATGAGAAAGAAGACTTTATTGCAAGTGACGGAGAATGCTCACTTATGGCATCAAAATTCTCCTCTTCCACCTTCAAGATGGATGACTCTTGATACATTGATAGTGGAGCATCTTCACATATGTGTAGCTCCAAGGATTCATTTTCAAGTATTATGCCTTATGGAGGAGTCAAGAAGTCCAAGGAGTAGGGACTACTCCCTTGAAGCTTGCATCATCAAAAGTTCTATCTCTTCAAGAGGTTCTTTTTATTCCCAAGATTACAAATAATTTTATAAGTTTTGGCAAGTTACTTGATGGTGGTCTTGATGTCAATTTCCGTATAGACAATTGTGTGATAAAAAAGGATGGTGAGATCCTTGCATGTGGATCTAGACATGAAGGCATCTACAAATCGAATACAGGGAGAGTGCAAAATCTCTTGATGTTGCTTATGTATCCAAGTCTTCAAAGGAGGATGACCACACAAGATGCACATTTCTTCTTTCTTCAAGGTTTATGGTGCATGATTATTTCCTATTATTCAAAGCATATGTTGAGTTCCCATTGAAAATCAAAGCTTTGAGGAGTATTGAAGCTCTTGGAAGAAATACCCCATATGAAATATCATTCAAAAAGCCTAAGGATGATTACCTTAGTGTCTTTGAAGGTTCTTGCTTTGCATATATTCCCTTGGAAACAAGGAGGATGGATGATCCAAGCTCATGGATCATGGTTGGATGCTTATCCACCAAGGAGGCCTATAAAGCCATTATACTCTCTTTTTCAAAAGTGATTGAGAGCAAAGAAGTCATATTTTATGAAGATCTACATTCAACCTTGGAAGGGGCCAAGCTCAAGACATCTCAAGATGCATCTCAAATCATATCTATTGAAGATTATCAAGATGTGAAGGGGTCGAGGTTTGAGGAGGAGCCTCCTCAACATATGACTCCAAGGGAATCTTCAAGATGGATAGCCAAGTTCTTATGGCTCATCTTTTATCGTAAAGAGAGGCAATTTTCAGGTGGTATTCACTTTAACATTCTCACTTATGCTTCTCCTCCATTGCTTGATGCACTATCTTGTTTTATTGAGAGTTTTACATCTCAAAGTTCAAGAGAGGCAATACTAGTTTTGTATGATGCCTATTATATGGACATATTTCTTGTCATGAAAGGCTTAGATATGTATCCAAAGTTCTTTGAAATCAAGAGATTGTGCTATAAAAATCATGCTCTTGGATTTTGTAAGAGCAAGATTGAGTTTGATACTCATAGTTTGAAAAATCATGTTTTTACATGCTTTGAGGCATTTTGTAAACTTCTCTTGAGATCAGGTGAAATATTTAAAGAGGACACCTACATCCTTGAGCAAGTATTTAGCCTCAAGAAGATCAAGATTGTATTTGATTTTTCTCCGAACGGCGTCGGTTTATCGTGTTGTCTAGTTCGGCCAGTGGTGAAGTGTTGAGCAATAGTTCTAAACGAAATGGATCTTCTAAGAACTAGGTAGCTTATTGCCAAAGAGCTCTTTAAATACGTTTGTGGATGAATTTCTTTCATGTTATGCTGTTATAGCAGTATAGTACTATGACCCATTCGAAAACTTGATAAGATGACTATTGACTCCAAATCCTCAACATCTTAGCTAATTCTAAATACATTAATTGTTTAGGAGTGGATTTAACAAATGCATGCATTCTACTTAAGAGTTAAGCTTCATGGTCCCATTTATTTTAAATAACTTAATGCATTCTTAATCCTGTCATGAAAGAATACAATACAATTATGGGTAAAATGGCAGAAAAATTTCTATGCCCTAGAAACCCTACAAGTCCACAAAGAAGCCCATTTACCAATCAGCAATCATCAGTTATGCCAACAGATTGGACAAGTGGTAACTGAACTTCACGAAAGTAACAAAAAAAGGGATAAAAAACTGCAATATATGTTCGATCAATTGCAATCCTTTACTTCAAACCACTTAGGCTATCAACCTTAGATGTTTACAAGAGACCATAAACATGAGAAACCCCGAAGTTGTGTAAGATTGGATGACTTGATGGACAAGTTACTTCAATCTACACAATATACCGAAAGATAAACGTATATCTTCTATCCTCATTTTCTTTGAGGGAAAGACCTCCTGGTGGAGGGACTTAACCACCAAATCCACGACATGGGCCAGTTTCAAAAAGCAATTCTCGTTAGCCTTCATGGTCGCGGATGATAAGGAGATGTACAAGCCTTTTATGGATTGTCACATGAGTATTCGTGGCTTGGATAATTATATCCAGGGGTTCACGAACTTCTTGATGCAGGTGCCTCTTTTTGATAAAAAAAATTTAGTCCAGTGGCAATTCATTCAAAGATAGTCAACTGATTATCAAAATCAATGCAGATAAAATATTTGATATTTTGACTTCTTTAAGGGATGTCATCCTTGTGTCACATGCTTATCACAGTATGATGGCCTCTCGTAAACATAATCAAAATCAAAATCATCCCAACTCAAAGACAAACAAGAATAAATGTAAGAATGAGCGTGAATTTTTTGTTGAGCTTGAAGAAGTTGCATATGAAAAGACCAAAAATTTAAAAGACTAACACAAATCTAAGGCTCGGGTCAAAGCAATTACAGAGAACTTGTGTTTTA
The DNA here is from genome assembly GCA_029204225.1 of Diphasiastrum complanatum. Lineage (NCBI taxonomy): Eukaryota > Viridiplantae > Streptophyta > Lycopodiopsida > Lycopodiales > Lycopodiaceae > Diphasiastrum > Diphasiastrum complanatum. The sequence continues at coordinate 36,391,245 of CM055104.1, forward strand.
TCTATAAGAAACTTGGCTATATTGATGGAATATTTGCCCCGACTAAGAAACTAGAATGCGAATGTAAGTCCATTATGTTATCTTATGAGCCAAATGATTTGATGAGCTTTAAGGGCAAAATCGTAAGGAAAGATGTTAGTGTATTGATTCTAGAAGCATTCACAACTTCATCAACTCTCATTCTGTGCAGAAGCTAGAGGTGCCCACAGAGGCTAGTGATCATTGACATATGGTCCATCTAGCCTCAAGATCGGATACCAAAATCTAGAATGTTAAAGAGCAAGTTTTTGGCTTCTTGTACGGGAGTTCTATCTTTTGGAGATCTTATCTAGAGATCTGCCAGAGGTATCAGCAGGCATTGTCTTTCATTGGAGAAAATTTTGTGAATGTCATTTGTTATCTTCATTTGATGCCAAAGTGTGTGATTGACCTTATAATAGGTACTGTCAAGATTGTCTGATTGTCTGTCCGTTAAATCCTCACATGCAACTGGACAGACACTAATTGTCCATTGACACTCTGATCAGAGTTTCTTTCCAGCATGTAATGTTGAATTTTGAAGTAACATAATATTGCATACATAAAATCATACCATTAAAAAGGGCCATATCTATTTCTCTCAAACCATATGTTTTGGGGGCCTATCGTTTTGGCAAACTTTGGCATAATTCAAATGCTCATATAGGACTTACAGACGTACTGCACTACTGCAGCAACACTGACACACAGTATGCATGCTCATAGTAAATTCTAAAAACTGAATGAGCACTTATAAGTGGCTGCATGCTTGTGAAGGTCGCCTACTTAAATGTCGAAGTTGGTCCCTGTGCAAAGTGGCCATGGTAACCCAGAGGCTAGTAGCAGTCACAATCTTGAGCCTGAACCTTTGCAAGTTTGTGCCTAAGGCATTCTGCATCTGTCAACCTGTCTTTAAATTTTACAATGCACATTTGCAAGTTTGAATGACTACAACTACAGCCTTAAAACTAGATCATAAACGAGCAACAACTATGAATAAATCCATAAATTTCCATTTCAAATTAGAATTGGATACAAATCATAAGCTGTGATATTTCAAGATTGGCAGTGCAAAAACATTTCATTCAATGAAGGAGCATTGTACCTATTCATTCAACCCCAAAAGGACAAGAGATCCATGTTACAAAAAGCTGAAAAATACGTTAAAGAATTCCAACAAAATGATAGAAGGTTTTCTCAACAGAGCCTAGTGGAACACTAAAACCCTAGTGCCAAAAATAGTTTATACTGCATCATGACACTTATATAAGTTGAACTTCTAGTACCTCAAAATGTTTCGTATACCTTGTGAACTTGAATTACACACAAAATGTGAACATTTTCTAAAATTCACAGATTTATCCAATTTGTTCAACATTGTGTTTGTCTTGAATACGGATTAGACATAATCATGTACAAGTTTAGAAAGTTTTACTTCCACTCAAGCCAGTGGCCACTAAGCTAGTGTCACCCATGTTTATTGCAATTCTCCTTCAGAGGTACTAGGTGTATTACCAGAAACGTGCCTTGATGTCCTAGAATGTCTCCCCACAGGGAATTATTCTTTTTGAATTAACACTTCAACAAGAGTACATGATCTCTTTATCAATATTTATTCTAAACTATTCAATAGGATTCAGTTTAGTGTCATGAAGTGACCAACAAAGGAGCTTAAAGTTCTTTAAAGTTTCAAAACCTTCAGCATAATCATATTTGTGATCAAAAAATTGATCTTCATGTTGATAACAATGGCGATGAAATGTCTCGAGCATTGTTCAGACATGTCGAGTACCAAGACAACATGTCACAAAAAACGTCATTGCTTTAGTCCACGAAGGAACTACCAACTAGTAATTGGAGCTAAGGGTATTTACCATCCACGTAGCTCTGACCCACACTTGAAGAGACAAGATTGGCATAAATAGCACATGAACACTTTGAAGGGTGTTTGATAGACATCTTAGAATGAGATGCATCAGTCAAACTAGCAAACCTTTTTAATGAAGATTTTGGGTTGCTTTAGTCCATGAAGGAACTACTAACTAGTAATTGGAGCTAAGGGTATTTACCATCCACGTAGCTCTGACCCACACTTGAAGAGACAAGATTGGCATAAATAGCACATGAACACTTAGAATGAGATGCATTAGTCAAACTAGCAAACCTTTTTATTGAAAATTTTGGGGCTGTAGCTGCTGGAGATACTTTGTATTCACACCTGAATCACGCACGAGAGCTACGCGACCCGTTCTTGCAACCTGCAATTCACATAAACATTAAAAATCAAATTGTAACAAGTTTGCAAACAAACAGCAAGAAAAGTTTGAGACATTGAAATTTAACATTCCGAGCACTAGCAAGGACCATTAAAAATTTCACTAAAGGCTTTTCCAACCTAAAGCTCACAAGCACATAATAATCCTAGGAGTTGTAAGTTATCTTGTGACTTGAGTTCTGGCACATTTTCAGTCTCATCAAGATGCACCCTAATCCATCGCTTAACATATCAGACACACGTAACTTAAATATTGTCACAAACATCATGTCCAACATGTTTGAAAACCCCTACCGACTTTGACCTTGATATAGAAAAAATAGAAATGGCCCCTAAAATAGCTCACAGGCATGGCCAAACCAACCTTAGAGGTGCAAATAAACATTAATTTCTAATTAATGTTTACTTTGTTATCTATCACTCCTAGAAGTTCTCTAAACATGAAATTTTTCTTTGCCAAGTCCTTTGGTGAAGATATCTACAACTTGCTCTTTTGTAGGGCAATAAATAAGCTCCACTCCACGACTTTGAATCTTCTCTCTAATGAAGTGTTGTTGTACTTCAATGTGCTTTGTCCTTATGTGAAAAACTGGATTCTTTGCCAGTTTAATAGCATACTTATATTGAGAAATAAATAGTCCATGTGCTATTCTCCGTACCTCAATCCCAAGAAAGTACTGTAGTGAGCCAACCAAGATCTTTCATATCAAACTCTGATGAGAGATCTTTTTTTAAATTCTAAATCAAATCACGATCCGAACCTATGATAACAAGATCATCCACATACATCATTACAATAACAATACGACCATCCCTAATCAAAACATAAATTGTAGGCTCCGAACTACTCTAAAAACCAAGCTCCTCAAAGTATGTATCAGTTCTCATGTACCATGCCTTGGGTGCTTTCTTAAGTCCATATAATGCCTTGTCCAACTTGCAAACCTTGTCTTCCTGTCCTGGTACTATGTATCCCTCTAGCTGCTCCACATAGACTTCCTCTAGAAATCCCTTTAAGAATGTACTTTTAACACCCAATTCTTGAATATCCCATCCAAACTGAGCAGCAAATGACAAAATTGTCCTCGTAGTAGTTAACTTAGCAATTGTTGCAAAAGTTTCTTCATAGTCAATCCCTTCTTGTTGAGCATACCCTTTCGCAACCAACCTTGTCTTATGTTTGTCTATAGAAACATCCGATTTATACTTAGTTCTATAGATCCACTTGCATCCAACAACCTTTTTACCTATAGGTAACTAAACAAGCCTCCAAGTCTTGTTCTTTATGAATACTCCTCATCCATAGCTTTCCTCCAAATATCCTCTATTTCAGCTTCCCTGAAAGTAGATGGATCCTTAGTTTCCAACGATGAAGCCATATATGCAAAGTGTACATCCTCATCCTCATGATGATCCTCCTGTCGATCCTAATCCTCACGATGACTTTCAAGCCTAGCAGATATCCTAGTTCCCTGTGTACTAGACTCTCCATGTTCCAAAATAACACCATCCTTGATAGTTTCATAGTACCATCTACATAATCTCCTAGTATCTGATGTAGGATGCTTCCTGCCTGGTGAAGTCGGACGTAAATAAGTATCCCATGTAATTGATCTCTCCTTCCCTTTTCCTTTCTCAACGATGGTCACTCTAGGTACTTGAATTGGTATATCATATGTGTAGATATCTCCCAACTTCACATTTGATCCATCTAGTTCTTGAAAATAAGATAACCAATCTCGCCTAGGTGTCATATGTTTCGATGCACCTGAATCAATAAACCAATACTCCTCTTCCATTGAGAAGTCACCTGAAGATATTGATGCCGAAAACAACTTATAATCGTCAAGATCCAAAGTACTTATCTTTGTATTAGTCCTCCTTTAGCAAAATTTGCATCTTGCTTCTTCTTGATTGTTTTTCTAGCACTTTCTTTGAGATTCGCGAGGGTTCCTGCTCGGTTTTGATGCCATGCGAACCTTTATACAACAAATGAGGGCATATAAAGCAAAAGAACTTTACATTTCCATAAAACTTTGCATTAAACCTTCGCCAATCCTACTATGGCCTTATCACATTGTGACTAGCTCACCAAGGTCTCTGCGAAGGTTCCCCTCCATAATTTTAGCCTTGCGTTCTTTCTTATTTTGAGTGCTTCCAACAAAGAAACAGAACCCTAGCAAAAAAGTACCTCTGCTTTTTGGTCATAAACTCTCGCATAACCTTTGCCATTCTTACTGAAGATTTCTCATACTATGATTATTCCTCACTTTATGCACAGGTTAGATATATAAGATTCATCCAAGGTTAGTTTTGTTCCTATGCCATTGTTAAGGCCAAACAATCTTCGCAAACCTCAAAAACAACATTGAACCTATCCTACGAAGGTTAGTTTGCCCAGATAAAGTTCATTGAAGGTTCCAAGTGATTCTCAAAAAATTTCAACATCTCGCCTGAACTTATAACCTTCATACCTTTGATTCTTCACACCAGTAGCCTTCACAGAAACTTCACCTAACCTCTAATCATCATTTTGAATCTACTTTGCAAGAGCACCAGAAGACATATTGTTAAAAGACCTCATACCCGAGAACTTTGTGAAGGTTCAAAACCTTCGCAGACACTACCTTTGTCCTTGGGGACCTTTGCCAAAAAGCCAGTTGCAAGAGTATACTATTCTTCCCAATCAGGCAAGTCAACCAAAGTTTCTACAAAGTCAAAAGGAGGCAGCACTGAAAAAGTTTTAGAATTGATGAGAAATTATCATTTGGCAATGTTTCCTTTCCAATCATAAATTTAAATATCTAAACCTAACATCTACTTCTAGTCTCTATCGTGGATGATACTGAGATCAAGAAGGAGATTATTCAACGTAGAACCATATCCAAGTGAAGACTCCTCAGATCAAAAAGAATATCACTCCCAAAATATAGAACAGATGGATCGTGATGAAATGGATTTTGGTGTGATGGATCTTCAGATCTGATCAGATTTCTTCATATTTATGGAAAAGCATGTGAAATCTGTGCAGAAACAGCTCCAACAGATAAACTTAAGTTACTTGCAATGGCACTCACTAGAGCAACTTTTGATTGCACCCTATAATCAAATTAGTCAAGAACGCAACGATTGGAAAGTAGTAAAATGACTTTGGTCACTAGATTCAAGCCACGTAAGTTTCTTGAAGATCCATTCCTGTTGATCAAAAAAATCAAGATTGGAAAAAGAAAAGGTCAGAGAGTATATTAAATGAGTCAAACATCTCAGATCTGAATGTTATCGGGTGTTGACTCCAAACCATGCTGTGATCATGTGGTTCCTAGCCGGATTGCCAAAAAGCATCAAGCGTGAACTTAAACAAAGGAAGCAAAATGTGGCAAGAAGCAATGGAAGATGCAGTAAGAGAGGAGGACGAAGAATCAAATGATAAATCAAGTCATGTTTTGACACCTTATGCATCAGTTCAAATCTCTACCTCTTTGAATACATCGCTTCTAATGCAACTGCGCAGTTGATGTTGGATCAAATTAAAAAATTGCACAAGCAACATCATTTGCAAATGGAGCAATCAATGTCACAATTTGATCAAAAGCTGATGGCAATGCAAAATCCTAACAGTAGTCAATCAGAATCAACTCCACAACAATTTCCAAAAAGGGATAATGTTTGGTGTCCAATTTGTTCATACGAACCATATAGCTAACGAGTGTCCAATACTAAAGTAGATATTGTCAACCAGATATTGCCATTTATGTAATCATGATACGGCTTATTGTCCATTTGATCCAAGGGTTATACAATAGAGAAGAACATCTTTTGGATATCATCAAGGAGTAATCCAGCACCTAGAATAGGACAAACCCCACAAGAACAAAGAGTAGTGATAGCAACACCTCCATGAAATCAAGGAACCCAAGTGAATTTGGCAGCAGCAGAAGCAAAAATAGTTCCACATCAGGAATCAGTACAATGGTATGTTCCAGCGGAACTGTTTAGTGAATCAGTAAACAATGAATAGGATGCTCAATATCAAAGACAATGGGTTAAATCGTCAATAGGTTGTTTTGGACGTGGCGAAAATCATCAAATAGCAGAATGTCCTAATAAAGGCCAATATACACCTTTCTGTCGAGATTGTGGATATAGACATAGCAATAAGGATCATCCTACAAGGCCAAATGTACCAAAAACCCATGCTTCAGTAAATAAGGTCTCCATTAACCCGAAAGGATTCTTCAGAAATTCACAACTGATAGCTCCAATATAATCATATCGGTCAACTATACCAGTAATGGCACTTACAAGAGCATAGAGGCACAAGGAAATAGCACCAGATTCACCTCCTACTAAGTCAAGTCCAGTTGATCAACCATCCACATCAAGGGTTTATCCAATCCTAAATTCAAAAAACGACAAATATCATAACATGAGGCGATACATATAAGATCTGCCAACTAAGGAAGTTGTAGATGCCACAAAGAAAGCAATTTTAAATCCTCAAGTATCACCTACTAGTGAAAACTTGCAGCATTCATTGGGGAATTAAACTCAATCCTCAAATGTTAATACTCAATTACATTAGAGTGAAGAGCCTTCTTAGATGATTGAACCGGGAGTTCCTAAAACGGAATTGATTGCCAAAATTCTATCAAGTAAATTGGAAATTAGACTAGGAGAATTTTTATGCCTTGCACCACAAGCCAAAGAGTTTTCGCAAGACGATTGTCTAACGAAATGGTTATTACACCTCATCGGCCATTATATTGTGTTGGTCTTAAATATTCAATATTCTCAACATTGGGCACCCTGGAAAAAAAACCAACGCAACAGTTCACTTCCTATTAAAAATAAGTTGTTTGATGAAGAAGCAGTAGTAATAGATGGAAGTTTAGGTGTAAACCTTATCTACACCAAGTTGTACAACAATGGGGTCTACCAAGTTGCAAGTTGCCAACTTTGCAATTAAGCTAGCAGATCAATCAAGTGTTTTTCTGACCAAGGGGAGTTGTCGAGTGTTATGCTCATGACTGGTCTCGAGTAGCGTGTCCACGCTAGAGATCAGTAGACCAACAACTCGTAAGTTATTTATGATTATAAGGGGTTTGGGGCCCTTATGTGCATATGGTCATAAATAATGGTTGTAGGCCTAAACTCATGATGGTGGATTTATATGGGTCTATCAGTGAGTCATTGACGAACTGGATGACGTGGCCCAGATAGGCTGCAGAGGTGTCCAGTGAGCTGTCACAATGCACTACTAGTGTAAGCCTTGGAGGGTATAAATATACCTATTGGGCTCTCACTAGTGTATCTCTGATTGTGAGACTAGTAGTCGTATGCTGCTGGTGTGATGCCTCATTCCTCTTTGAGATGATCCATAGCTTGGGGGCTAGATCCGTTTGATCTAGGTTTGGTTCGGTTGGTTTGTCCACCATCCGATTTCCTTGTGTTGCTTTGTTATGGCTTGCTTGGCTAGTGATCCTCGGTGGAGGTCTTTATATTGGTATCAGAGCCAAGGCTAAGCGGATTTGCCATCGGAAAGTGCTCATGAGGAGGCCAAGAGTTGGAAAAGGATCTTCATGATGGGGTCCTGAATTCTTGGTTTGTTTTGGAACAAAAGTTTGGAGCAAAAGGTTGGTGAGATGTCGATTCCCTTTCTAAATCACGGTTTTTTCAAGAGGATTCGGTTGTTTGGTATATGCTCTACCAAGGTTGCAACCGGTTTAATAAAATTACGCTCTTGGAAATTGACTTTGAGAGAAGATTGAGTTCACTTTTGCCAAGGATTTGCAAGTTACTTTTGTCTCTAACTTTTTTATTGAAGGCAGAGTTTCAGCCTTAATAATGTATTATTGGCCTTGGAATTAAGACTGAAAAATGGATCTTTCAAAAAGTGGTTCTTTGAGTACTTGTTTACAAAGCGATCTAGCTTTTTCATTTTGCTTTGGTAGAGATGAATGCTGGTTTTTCTGTATGGGGATGTGCTTCTTGGGTGTGGGGAAGGAGTTCACTTTCTAATATATCAACGTAAGTTGATAACTTGATAGTTCTTTTTTCCAACTGTAAAGTATTTTCAAGTTTTGGCTGGTTTCCCGTTTTTTATGACCATTAAGGTAGTATCTTTTTTGGCATGAAAAGGAGACACTGTTTGAAAAGTTGCTTACATTCTAATGTTAAGGCTGGAAACTGTAAGTAACGACTCTAGTTACTCTATATGGTTAAAGTTTCAGCGTGGCATGTGTACATAAGCAAGCTTTGGGGAAAGTAGCAGCATAATTTTCAGCATAAATCACAGCTTTTTGCAAAGCTGTATAGTGATTTAATAAGCTGACTTAATAAGCTGACGATTTGGTAAAAGCATAAGGCTTTAAACCATGTTCTTGATTGGCTAATTTTTTCAAGTTTCACTTGGATTAAACTCTGAAAACCTGCTTTTTGCAGGAAAAGAGATCAGATTTCTTGTTGAAACATGATTCTTTTACACCTGTAAGACACATCTAAACAAGCTTCTCTACAGTACAAGCAAAAGAAATCTTCTTAGCAATACTTCTAGTTCTGGTTGCAGGGAACAAAAAGAAAAGCATGATTTTGCTTTTTCCTGAACACGTTTTTGCTTGTACCACAAACTGCTAACAGAACTTTCTTGTTAGTAGCTGGCATGAAAAGAAACTCGAATAAAACTCTGGTGATCTGTTTTTTGTTTTTGGATCAACAAAAATAAGATAGCTTTCAAAAAGCTGATTATTTGTCCCTGCATAAATATGGAATTCGATGAATATAAAAAAAAACAATGGCTGAGCTGCGGCCTCCTCCATGCGTGCTGCACCAGTGCACAGACCCCTGCAGAAAAACGCCATCTCTCTCTCTCTCTCTCTCTCTCTCTCTCTCTCTCTCTCTCTCACTCTCCCCCCTGGCGACTCTCCTGGCACAATCTCTCCTGGCGCGATCCTGCTGGCGCGATGGCTCTGCTGCCCTTGTCCTACCCTGCTGACCTGTACTGCTCCTACACACTGGCCTCGCTGATCGGTACCGCTCCGCTCGCTGACCTGTACCGCTCCGCTGTACCGCTCCGTTGTGCGGCTCCTGCTGGCGCTAACCTGATCCTTCTTGCCTAGCCCTACAGCGCTGACTGAGTCCCTACCTTTGAAGCTTCATGGCACCCAAGAAAAAGGGAGGTGCCCCTACGCCCCCCCCTCTATTCACCTCTTCTCCTCCTCCATCATAGATGATGGAGGGGGATGCTATTTCACCTACAGCAATCCCACCGCTAGCTGCACTAGAAGGCATTACTGGTGCACCCTCTATTTTCACCGACAATCCACTTGCTATCACAGAAACGCATCGGCAGTCCACGGTCGATTACACTCCTTCCAAGCCTATTGAGAGTCTTTATGCCTATGATATCGGTTTCATCCGAAACGAAATCCTCGGCCTTAAGAAACAACTACACTTTTTTGAAATGGCGAATGGCAAATTGGCTTTGGATCTCGTGGGTGTCAAAGAACGGGTGGAGCAGCTTGAGCAAGAAAATGTATATCTTAAGCAACGGATTGCAGGCCATGTACCTTCTTCGGACGAAACTTCCAACAAAATATCTTGTTTGAAAAAACAGGTCAAAGAGACAAAGAAATGGGCAGCTCTCTTCAAACCGGATGATATGGGCAGCAAACTCTCATCACTTGCAAAACAGGTTAAAGAAACAACATCGATCCTCAAACAAGGTAATCACCCCCATATCTCAGACTCTATGATGGATAACAAATTGGAGACAGTTTTGGATGAACAAGCTAGAAGAGCTAAAAAGGCTCTTAATATTAGAGTAAGAAGCATTGTCAACGGCGGTAAACCAATAGACGAAGCTACAGATTTACTCGTTTCCAAGTTATCTCATGTTGCTGATGGTTTTGATACGGCATGGCGTAGTAAATTTGATAACAACGTTCTTTTTATCAAATTTCGCTCTCTTCAACACCGCAATGCAGCCCTTCGGCTTAGAACAAAACTCAAAGGCACTTTCATTTATATGGATGATGATTTGACAAATACCCAATGGTTAGCAAGGAAAAAAATTATTCACGAAGCAAAAGAAAAAGGGCAAAGGGTCGTTTTTATCGACGCCAAACCAAGATATTTCGACCTCCTCTCACGCTAGGAACTTGGGGCTCCCGGGTTTAGGAGCTGCCCGAGATCCCCTACCATTTTGAGACTTGGCTTCTGGAATTGCAATGGTTTTTTATTATCATCATCGACAGGAGATTTTACTGATTTCATAAGCAAATGTGACATTTTGTTGTTGGCTGAAACCCATGAGTCCTTATATCATCCTCTTCCACATATACAGGATTACTCTTGGCATTCTGTTTTTGGCCCATTTGTGAGGGGAAAAACCTGTCGTGGATCTGGCAGAGTAGCTTGTTTATACAGAGACACCGCAGTTAAGATGGTTAAGCAAGATCCATATGCTCGATATATATGGCTACATACTATTGGTTCATTATTGGGATTACCTCAAGACATTTATATGGCTGTATGCTACTTTGCTCCACAGACTTCGTCGTTTGCTGAATTTGGTGGGGACCCATTTCAGGCACTCTCAGATGATATTGCTGTTTTTTCTCAGCTAGGCTACATTTTATTAGCAAGAGATTTCAACGCCCGTACTAGCTCCAGACAGATAGAATTTCATGCAGATACTGACTTTCTTCAGCTTCATCCTCTGAATATGGGACTTGATCGAGTATCACAGGATGCACACACTTCAGTTACATCTTTTGGAGAGCAGTTGATTGAAGCCCGAGGATGGGTGTTGCCCGTGATTTTTTATGGAGGGAAGTCGGGGGGGTGTTGGGGTTAGGGCGGGGCTATCTTTAGAAACTGGCACTTTCTAATGATTTTGCATGTGGGGGCCCACTAAGGACACGTCACAACATTTTTTATTCACAAGACTTAAGACGTAAATCAGGGAAAAAATACACAACAATTTGACACCTTGCTCTTGACATTCACTGATAGCTCATGAGCATAGCTTCTAGTAATCTACCTCATTCCAAAGTTTGATAGATATGTTTGTATAAGGGAAAGCACCTCAAGATCCTGCTTACAAGACACACACAAAGGAATAACAATGGAGCAAAACGGACAAAATCAATGAGAAGCTATTGATCAATCTCCAACAGAATCCCCCCTGAGCCATGGGATATGATGCAGTTGTAGAGAGAGAAACTAGTAATGAAACTGAATACAAGAATGAGAGGAGGGCAAGTTTCTACATGAGTAAATAGGCCCTGCTTTTCTATGCATGCCCCCATGCAAGCCTATAACATGCCCATACATGCAATTCATTACTATTGATACTCTACACCATGCCAAAAGTCATCCTAACCCATGCAAAAGTTCCACATGTCATTAGATGTTTGACTGGGTCCTCACAAGGTTATTACTTACATTTCTGGCCTAGTCTGGAATAACAAGGCGTAACCAATAATCTCGAGTACTTGAGTACTAGGTATCCAAGTCTAGGATTATGCCTATATTCAGGACGTGGACGTCACAGTTTGAGTCTATAATAATTGCTTGATGTCCTCCTATTTGCAAAAGTAACCTTTTTCTCCCTCCCAAAATATACATTCATCTTCTATTATATTCAAGTAGTCCTGCACAAATCATACGGATCATAGGTCCAATACCATACATGCTTGCATTATAACAGTGATTGACATGTTTATATAATCAATTAGTCATGCTTGACAACTATAAGGATGAATGGTCCAATATCATACATGCTCGCTCAACTACGAGAAATATATATAATTTACATCATAGTTCATGTACTTTTGTGAAATAACTAAAAAGGTCCTCTTGATTGGCAAGTGGAAAAGTTTACTAGGAGAAAAAAGATCACTAAAAATTACTTCAGGTGGGAAAAGCCTATTCTAACATTGAGCACCTTGGAAGATACAAATGTCCTATACAATATCCACACCTTGCAAAATCCTACTTATAGATGGGTACCCATGAAAAGTGACTGCATTGATGGCAGATTAAAGAGCAGCATTGAACATGCAATCTTACATCCATAGTTTTTCTCCAGCTTAAGTAAGATGCTTATACTTGTAAAGGGCAATTGAGTACGTAACCTCTAGAATGCCGAAAGGTTCTAATAATCGTTGCAGAGCTGCCATTTTCTCTAATTTTCCTGTAAGCTGTAAAAAAGACAACTAGATTAAGAACCACAAGAGGAAGCTTATAGCTTGCTTAATCATGAGCTTAACTAGCTCAATATTGCCAATTTTAACTAACTTTCACAATCAAATGGTCTATTGAGAACTTTGTTATAAACAAAACATGGAAATAAGTCTGAAAGACTTCAAGGGCAAAGCTATTTATGCCAAAAAGAGGGGATTTTTGCTAGACACTAAACGAACAATATATAGTCTAAATCAAATCTTACTTTCATCAAAATGAAGTTCCAAGATATCATGATCTAAAAGCTAGTTATGAGAAACATTTTCCACCCTGGACACACACATACTCCCAAAAAACAAGAAACCGGACATGAATAATTGGGAATGTCATGAAGTCAAAAGTTAATAAAATCTTGCCAAATTGCAACATTTACTTGGAACTCGCAAATTTCAATAAATGTGCTCCATTCAACTTGTTAGTCGTGACACAAATTATTAAGAACATACTATTACTACTTGAACTATCTAACAGATACAATATGTACAAATCTGAATTTTAATCAAATTTCATAAAGCACTTGTGCATTCCTCTTTAAACAACATAACTTTATCAAGCTTCAGAAAGAAACCCCAAAGCCCTATGAATGGCCCTAGACGTTAGAATATATGTTACTAATAAGAAAACTCATTTCCCTCTTGAGAAACGTGCTCATTAACTGCAATACTTGTCAAAACTTGGTCTCTCATGTGTTGAGAACACTGTTTTCCAAAGGTCTGCCATGGGTGGTTGATGAACTAGGAAAAAGCATTTCCTTGTCAAAAAACATGCAGAAACAAAATGTTTATAAAAAACAGAATTTTAGAAACTATTTTCTTAGGGACATAAAAATTTCCCCATACACTAATATATCTAATGGACAAAGTATCATTGTGCTCAAACAGAATTTAGGAAACCTTTTTACTGCAACCTTGGTAAGCTGTTATTTCGATGTTAGGTAAATAAGTTGCAAGGATCAAAGTGCCTGGATTGCTACACCTGTTAAGTATTCCAAAAGGGAGAAGGGAAAGTATCTCCATGGACTTTATTATGGATTTACCACATACGCGACAACATAAAGCTATCTTGGTTGTGATTGACACACTCACAAAAACGGCTCATTTTATCCCAAGGCATAATAAGATTGATGCACCTGATCTTGCTGACTAGTTTATTTGACATTTAATCATCCTCATGGATTTCCTAGATCTATTGTTTCTGGTAGAGATTTTTGTTTTACTGACAAATTTTGAACTGTTGTATTGGAAAAATTAGAGGTGCAGCTAGGTATGAGTAGTACCGATCCTCTTGAGACAGATGTATAAACTGAGAGAGTCAACCAAACACTTGAAGATATGCTTCGTGCATATATGAGCGTAAAGCAAACACAATGGGAGCGATATTTATCATTACTTGACTTTGCTTGTGATGATAAAAGAATGCTTTTACAACAATCACTCCTTTGGAGCTTAACTATGGATATAGGCCAGCTAGTCCTATTATGTAAGTGTGCCTCATAATGTGCCTAGTGCTGTGGAGTTTCTAACTCACATGAAACAAATGTTGGATTTAGCTAAGAAATTTAAGAGCGGCGATGGATTGACTGAAAACTTATGCTGATTTGAATTTTATGCCGAGAGAGTTTGCGGAAGGAGACATGGTGTTTGTCAGGATTCCAAAGGACACGACTTCTCTAAATACAGGGAAGTGTTACAAATTGCCACTTGGATCTTGGAAAATTGTTAAAAGGATAAATAGCGTTGTTTATGAATTGGATTTACCTTTCGGTTGTAGAGCACATCTTGTTTTCATGTTTCGTGTGTAAAGATAGTTATAGATGATGGTGATAACTTGCTGGTTGATGGATTGTTTTGTGTTAGGAGCTTGGGGAGGTGAGACATGGGCTAACAAGGCTATTGGACTGGAGGCACATGCGATTGTGAACTCGTTTACTTCATGAGTACTTGTTGCATGGCATGGATGACCTCTCAACGATTTGACTTGGGAGATTGCGCACAATTTAGGTGCACAATATCCATAATTTGCCATTGAGGACAATGTTCCTTGAGGGGGAGGGGGTGTCACATGCTGTAAATTGGTAATTAAAAAGGGTCACTAGTTGTAAGTGACGAGCTTGTAATTAGCAAAAGGGTTCTGGGTCTTAATTAGAGTATGTTGGACTGACGTTCTCAATCTACTTGTTCCCAAACGTGTCACATAATAATTCACATCTTTTCTAAGCTTAGGCCACCAAAAGTTACCAATGGTCAACTCATAAGTCTTATCCACACCAGAATGACCATCACTAGGACAACCGGGATGGAGATGTGCTCATGCCCTCACAAGCTGGAAATTAAATCTTAACATTTCTCTTCAATATACCATCTTCTATCGATATGTGTTCTCTTTCAAAGACTCTACATGGCCATGACTGTTACGAGCACGTAACCAGTGCCGAGCCCTACAAAAACAAGAGGTCAAATACCACAATCAGGGTCGTGTCCAGTGTACACAACCAACAGGGCAAGATAGTGTGAGTAGTGTGCCCCGGAGGTCGGAAAGCTCGTTGGGCAGAGTTGATGCAAGAGTTTGATATGTCTATCAGATATAGACGAGAGAAATTCAATACAGTAGCAGATGCCCTTAGTAGAATGCCTATGATAAACGAGCTGAGTTTTACTCAGATTCGTAATGAGTTACTCGAGTCCTTGAGAGGGAAGTGCCAGCATGATGCATTCTTCTCTACCATCTGGAACTCAGTCTAGAGCAGACAGTTACAGACTCCAGAACCAGTTCCCGGGGCTGGTGCCAGTTCATCCAAGAATATGGCAGCTTCCGTTGAGGATTATGATGAGTCTGAGTATACGTCAGATGATGTTGAGGATTCTGAGCCTGTATTACCCAAGCAAACCCCAGTGGTTGAGGGTCAGTTGACTCAAGGATTCAAATGGAAACAGTATTCCATTCAGGATGAGTACTTGCTCTATAGAGATAGAGTATGTGTCCCCAATTCAGAGGATTATAGGCAGCAGGTCCTATATGAGTGTCATGACAATCCTAGTGCGGGGCACCCAGGCATTCAGAAGACCTATGAGCTTCTTCATAGGCAATTTTTCTCGCCCAGCATGAAAAAGGACGTCCAGCTATATGTAACCAGTTGCTAGAAATGTCAAGTAAATAAAGCAGAGCGTTTAAAGGCAAGAGGGTTGTTACAGGCCTTAGATATACCAGCTGGTAAATGGGAGAGTATCTCCATGGATTTTATAGTAGGCCTGCCTAAAACCCAAAAGGGTAATGACGCTATATGGGTCACAGTTGACCGTCTGACCAAAATGGCTCATTTATTCTGACCAAAACAACCATTAGGGATCCAGAGTTAGCGAGGTTGTTTGTAGACGGGCGATTTAAATTGTACGGTCTACCTTCGGGCATAGTCAGCGACTGGGACAGTAAGTTTAATGGAAATTTTTGGAGGGCAGTATTCCATCATCTCCATACTAAATTTATATGCTTTCTTTTTAACATTAGCAAACTAGATGTTCTCCCACAAAGTTGACAACATGGTCCTAAGATGAGTCATATGCTTAACCTCGCCTGCATTATAAGTCATCAATCAAATTCACAACAGACCCATATACAGCCTGAGTACAGCATTCATCAACATCATGAATATAGCTAGGGCATTGGTTAATCCAAATGGTATCACAAGAAACTCATAGTGACCGAATCAAGTTCTAAACGCATCCTCTTCAACTAACCTAATGGTATCCACTCTTGAGGTGTCTTTACTAAACATGGTAGTAGTTGATAGGGCATCGAGCAAATCATCTATACATGGCATAGGATATCAATGTTTAACAACTATTTTGTTCAAATCTGAATAGTCCACACACATATGCGATGATCCGTCCTTCGCAAGAATGATTGAAGAGGCAAACAAGGGAATAACTAGACCATATTTGCCCTTTGGCAAGATAATCTTCGACCCTTAGTCTCACTTCCTCTTCCTCTTTCAAACTCGTTCTGTAAGGAAGTCGATTAACAGGACATGATTCAAATACTAGCTCAATCTTATGTTCAACACTCCTCTTAGGAGGTGAAACAAATGGAAGATCATCCAAGAACACATCTAAAAAACTTCCTCTTAATCTCTTGATGCAAACTAACAACAATACTAATTTGCACATATTGCATGCTACTCTTGCTAGCACTAGTAGACATTTCAAGTAGAAAGTAAACATATATGTACTCACAAAGGATCTTACGCAATTGTGTAGCTGAAACAAGCAGTCCATAAGGCACATCCCACCCACCGTGGATGGAATGAGTCACACTGGCATATTGAAATTCTTTCACAAGTAGCCTAGGCTATGTGTGGCTTAGCATCATGTGCCAACAAATGCCTAGTACCACATCAAACCGTGCTAACCGAGTGATTTCAAAATTCAATTTTTCTCTATGAATCTTCCTTTTCCTTGGATCCCATTCAGCTTATTAAAATTGCTCCAAAAGAGGGCTTTGAGGGTGTTGGAAACCCTAGAAGTCGGCGTAGATGCTCTGGCTCCCAAATTCCAGCCGCAGGTCGTCAAATATGTAGGTATCTGGACATTTGGTAGGAAACTCTAACGCCAGGCCTGAAAAGCTTTTGCTTTGATACCAAATGTTGCATTCACAACCCTTAAACTAAAGTAAAAGACAAGAATTACACCATAAAAGCTTTTCCTTTATTGATTTCAGATGAAAGTACATAGAACACAAAGAGAGCTCTGTAAAAAGCCTCCTCCAAACCTATGCTGCATAGAGATAACTCATGAATGCTTGAATACAACGCACTCTTGTCTCCTCCAGTACCCCTTTAAGTTGACTCATCCTAAAGCCTACCTGACACATGGGTATGCAATGCAAACGTTTCTAAAACTGCTTGATGACATGTCACTCATGTATTGGACCAAATGTCCCAATCAGCATATGACATGTGTCCTTTAACAGGTCAACTCCTACAATTTACAAAGTCAATCATCCACAAACTCTAATTAATAACCCAGTACCCTTTTGCAAATTACAACATCGGCGTTTCCGACTAGCAACCCATTTTATTTACCAATTTACGATTGTCACTACAGGTCGAAGAGTTAGACATTTTTACAATAGATAAGTACAATTTCACAACTTGCTTAGGGATTCAAAAGCATGCGAAAATCTCTTGTTTTCTATAGTCTTGTTACCATTTTATTACTTCTTTCAATCAAGAGGAACCCCAAATGTCATAATAGTTGCTTGAACCTAAGCCCTTAACAGATAGGTGGGGTCAAATATGTTGTAACTTGTCGTCTCACGTGTAGCAAAAGTTTACAAATTTCAAAATTGCATAGTGATTCAACAATTTTTGACTTCAGATGCAAGTTAAATGGGACCTTCTCTTATAATGATAATGTGTGATGCCACCCATACCATAGTGGATAATGTGGAAAGAAAATCATCCAACACTAAAGAGATGCCACACACCCTCTTTTTAACACCAAAAAACTCTCACTCGCAAGCCTACAAAGCATTCACATGTCCCATTCACACTTTCCAATATCTGTAACTTTATTTGAAAGATGTGAATTCACCCAGAAAATTTACCGACTAACATTTGAATCGTCATACTGTACCCATAAAAATAGCTCAAACAAGAAGATTGTTCTTGAAGAAAGCTTGCCTCAACTTCCTCCAAAGCATTTTAAATACGAAAGTGTACCTCAAGAGTTACTGAACAGTTCGACACATCTACAGGCTTAGCACGAAAGATGTTGCCTATGTCCAAAATATCCCTCCTCCAATTGGAATTTGTCAACACCTTGATCAGCATCAGCTCTCGAGCTGAAAACGGTAGGTGTGTGATATCTTGAACCTGCCATCTTACAAGCTTTACATAGACGTTCTATTTGGATCTTCAATAGTAAGTCTAGTAAATAGCAGAAATAGCAAAATGCCTCAGCATACAGTGTATGACAAGGATACACAGGTTAGCTTGAGCTGAAGTTTAAAACTCCTACAAGCCGTTATGTATTGTGGCTGAATTCCTACCATCCTACAGCTTCTAGTTTGACCATGAGTAGAAATTCAAGTATCATAGCACAAACACAAGAGTCCAAGCTACTAATCACAAACCATTTGCTGAAGGGCATGGAATGGCAAGGTAAAAGGATGCAAGGCACAGCATAGTGGTCTTAAAAACAGATTTGCAATCATCCAAAGTATAATCAAGATTGTAAATTTATCTAAGACCAGATATCCATTGTTTTCAGACTTAACAATTTCCCATATTTAACTTGTTACACATGTTCGTCATCAATGCAAATCAAAAACCTTGTAATGAGACCTATTTTTTTCTATGCACCTCAATAAAAAGCTTGAATTATGCCAACTCATTAAATAATTCTGTTAAGGTGAATTCTCAAAAATAATGTTTGACAATAACTACCTGCAGAACATCAACAAGCTTTGTGATCTGACTGAGCAGTTTGCTTATAGATTCATCCGTGCCAGGTACTACTGTTGTGATCCGGGATTTCCCTGCTTGTTCTGATAGGCCAACTGCCAAACTCTGCAATTGAATTGAACATCGAGCACGTTCTGATTTAGGAACTTTTCCAGATAGACTGTCCGCTGCAACGACTCCTAACCCTGATCAAGCATTGATGTCAACTTCCCACATAAGCATAGAATTGCAAACCTGGATGTTGTAGCCTCGTCGTGCAAATAATCCTGTCACTCTGTTTAGAACTCCCGTAGCATCATTCACCAGAATGGAGAGTGTATGTGATTGATAGCTGTTGGGCTGTGTCATTAAAGAGTGTCACAAAACAATGCTAGATAAGTAATTGCTTCACATTCAAAGGATTCAAAGCTAACTGAACTCTTCTGTATATATTCCAGATCAGACATATTTTCTACACCTATTGTGTGCATAGTTTTGAATGTTACTTGCGAACCAAGTAGCATCAAATAGATTCAATTTTAGCAAGAAAAATGCATGGCAAAGAACTTATGATTTTTTATTTGAAAAGCAGCTATGCATTACGACTATTACAGAAATGGACTGCAATCACTGCTGTTCTTGGGATGAATTTTTGTTTAAAAATCAAACTCCAGTCTTGAATACTCTGTAAATGACCGACATTGATCCAAAGTATCTTAAGAAGCTTTGACTATGGTTAGCACAGCATCCCCTATCGCATCAGTCCTATAACAGGCTAATCATGTCTCTAGGTCAATGATCAGATTTATCACAAGTACAAAAACCTTCATTGGGGATCCCCAAGGCTACCAAAGCTGCTGGATGAAGGAGTCAACAACTCAATCCATGAGTCAACAATCAATTAAAAGTCAGTCAGAAGCAAGTTCTGCAGCATATATTTGTCCTGGATGATCTTGTAATCAGCAGGAGTTTGATCACCAAAAAAGGTGAATTGACTTTCCTGTTCTTTTTGTGAGATGATGTCTATATCCTCATTCATCACATTCTCTTTGTCAGTAGCTTTGATTTGGCTATTCAGGTTCTCTTACTGCGCTAACACTAACTGGAAAGAGCTTCATGTTCTGGAAAAAAAATAGCAGCCAAAAGAACATTTATCTGCAACACTTTGCACAAGTGCCTGCCGATCGACTTTGGATCCAAAAGGATCATTTCAGTTCATCAAGAAGTTCGGAGCTGCCAAGTCTACTGGACAAAGACAAGGCTACATGCAGTCTCTAGCATGAAATCAAGGAAAGCAGCAACATGGTCATAACTTGAAGGGCAGAAACCTTAACTGATTGGGTCGTAGTTCAGAACTGCCAATTAAAGGTACAGGTTAAGTTATCCAAGCACTAACCTACATCCGCAGCCATGCAAAGAGCTTCTGAATTTTGAAACAGGAATTCAACAATGAATTAAGCAAAATCACCTCAGAAACCACCCTAATCATACAGATTCTGCTGATTTACAGGGCAGGAAAAAAACACAGAAAGCATTTCATTTATAACTAGAACGCATGACATGTTGAAGCTAAAAGCCTTTTACTGGGAAGAAACAACATCCTCACAAGTGCTCACATTTTCATCTTCCAAACCTCCCCAATGAGGGTCCAAAATCTGGTGATACCAAAGCCCATCTTCGCCATCCTCCACAGCATACACATCACCCTGTAACGGAAAAAATGTGCGTGCAAACTGAATGTAATGATACAGGCATACATAATTATCCAATAATACAAATTGTATATATGAGACCGTGTAAGAAGGCTTTCAGAAATTCTTAACTCATATAGGAAACACACTTACTTCTGAAGAAGTAACGTTACTTGATATTGCATCTAGTCCTGTAGCCTGGGGCTTTGGAATTTGTTGCAGTTTCACATTATCTTCTGTGCTGCTAAAAACTAGGTCTTCAACTGAAGCTTTGGCCACAGTTTTCTCGCGCTTCAAAGCTATCTGCATTGAAGACACCTAATCTTGAAAACCAGAGCCAACTAAGAAGAGTAAATGTTATAAGGGGCCCAGAGTAAATAACCATTCTACACTGAACAGTTGAAAATATCAGTTACACCCTTAGAATTTGCAGTTTATAGAAGGAAACATATTGCATCCTTGAGTAACCCAGATTTAAGTACATATTGGAGCAATCCAGATTAAAGTATATTGTATGTACCTTGCCACTTCTTGCAAGTTCCTTTATGCCAAACTTGGCCATAGCTCGTTGGACAGCTGCTATTTTCCCAGGATCTCCTGTGACCTGCAATATGGGCATGCATAGATTTTCTTAAAAAACGAGAGTGAAACTGTGTTACACGTCAAACAATTTCTTTTATACTATTGCCATTTTACGACAATTAGTAAATGCACAACTTTAATGATCGTTATATACACATTTGATGGCAGTAACAAAGACATACAAGTGTAAGGTCTTTTGAAGTAACTTGTATCAAATATAAGGACTTGGCTAGCCAGTATGTATGTCTGGTAGAGTAAAGTCAGTGAACAAAGGACTATGTATATATGTAGATGTTATGTGTAGGATAATACCCGATATAACAAAGGAGACAAAAAATCTTTAACCCTAGAGAGTCCACCCACCAAGTTTTAGACTATCCACTTCATCATGCATAGCATGGACCAAATGCTACAACATCCTCCTGGCTTCGTCAGCCCCCAAGAGTAGGTGCAACTTACATGCACAAACATATGTCCACATTAGCTTTCATACATTTGTATAGAGACCAGCAAACTAAGTTTTTATCGCTGCTCAAGAGGTGAAGGGCAAATTCAGTGATGATCAAGGCTTGCACCAGCACAAAAAATATCTTTGCTAGTAATCAATGAAGGAATCTTTAATCAACATAAACAAAGGATTGTTTGCTCAATGAGAGAAGTAATCAGTGGTCTATTTACCTCACAGTAATGGGCCATGTTTGGCAGTTAGGCATTTAGTCAATAGAATAAGAACATAAGTAAAAAGAAAACTATTTTGAGTTCTATAAGGTGAAATGCATTGGTGAAGCTTGGATTTTCTGGTCTAATCAGGATGTATATTGATTGTAAGATCAACTAGACTTTAAGGTGGTTTCAGATGGAAGGGGTTCAAATATAAACTTGCCCCCCACGCTTTACCCCCACATTAATAGGAAAAAAGGGCTCACACAAGGCCACTTCTTAGGTAAGTGCAAGTGGCACAAATTTGAATTTGGATGATAAAGCCATGGAATTCATTGAATATGGATCCCTGGCCCCACCCTCAGGAAGGGGGGGGGAGCCACTTGAAGTGGCCTTAGCCAATTAAAAAACCCACATGTGTACCCACATCCAACGAAAGAAAAGAGTTACCTCAATTGTCAATGATTCCTCAGCAACATCCACAACTCGTGCTCGGAAGATTTGAACCAAGCCCAGTACCTATCAATGCCTCAACATACTACACTCTTAAACAACTACAACTCAAAAAGAATAGGTTTTGGTTTAATCATCAAAGAATATTTCACTCCATAATCGTGAGTTGCAAGCATTATCAAGAGACCAAAACTATTGAGCAAAGAAAACCTCTGTTCGCTGGGTAGCAGCCACTGCCACTTTCAATAACATAAGCTCTCTTTCAACTCTTGGATGTTTAGAAAGATCTTCAACCTGTCAAAATTAAAAACTTTAAGCTGCATGTCTGTCCCAGATTAGAAGAATAGCTTTTTTACCACACTTAAAAGGAATTGGCATAAAATACAAACTGCACAAATGGCACACAGGCGGAATTTCACAATACTAGAGAATCTTAACAGAAATTTGAAAAAGTAGCTCGTCAAGGCACAAACGTACTCCCTCAGCTAAAATAAAGTTTGCAAATTTAAGCTTGAAAATGGCAAGGATCAACTTTACAACAATTCAAGTTCCATAAATCAGCAACTTGGATTTTAAGATTCATTTCACTATATCATAGGCCAAAAAGACCTAGTGGCAAAACCATTTGTTAAAGAGGTCTACTCTCTAGATATATGATTTGTCTGATACTCAAGGATGGCATGGTAATAAGAGCATCATCATTGTGAGAAAGGAATCAAATGGTAAATAGAGAGTGCAGATAGATAGCAGCAACTACTCAGTGCGACAGATGAGAGCAAGTTGAAGTTGTCTCAATCTAAATTAAGAATGACAAACACAAGGTTCTATTTTGGCGTAGTGCAAGTTGTTATTCTTTAATGCGACCACATATTCGTTTTCATGACAACAACCACAACATAATTAGGATGTATCTCAAGATTTTCTCTCTTAACAACCATAAAGTACCTACAATTTGTCACTCGATAAAAGAGGAAAACAAATTTTGTCCAACAAACATATGTTTCATTCCTATAAACTTCGAAGAAAATGCTACAAAGCCTTTCTTAATGACTACAAATTTGAACCATTTAGGTACAACAGAAGCTCTATTTTCACTTCTGATGCTACCATCAATAGAAACTATAAAATTGGTGCTCAATAAGAAGGGAGAGAGGGACAGAGACATTACAATCTAAGCTGCCTACCCTGACTGCCTATTGTTGAAGAGTAATGCCTATTTTACCCCTTTGGCTAAGCATTGGTTAAGTTGTAAGTTGTACATAACTCATGGGGCATGTTATAAATTAAATACATGTGACCCCCCTTTTGTAAGTTGAGTAAATTAGTGCAAGTGGCCCACTTAGCCAAGTAGCTCACTCTTATGGTTGACACCTAGACTTTCTATGCATGTGTCTGAGGTGCTTGCCTCACAAGGGACTTGGAGGACCCACGCCCTCCTCTCTCTCTTTAGCAATTCTTTTGGTGTTGTGAGGTGTTTATGCAATTCTCCTTGTATGTGATGTTTTCCATGGCTAAGTTTCTCAAGCTTTCATAGTTGATCTAGTATTGAAGTTAAGATACTCCATAGCTATCTTGTAAGAGGGAGCTTTTGATCTATAGGAGTCAGATCAGGTTGAATCTTGCACTGTTGGAGAGCTATTGGCAAGGAGAGTGGAATGATCCAAAAACTTTCTAATTATGGCTGAGTTTTGGGGAGTCTTTCTGGTGGAGGAGCTTACACAAAAGTAGGGCGCACTTTCTGTAGGGGCTTTTGGTTTCTGTTCCAGTGGGGCCTAGTGCTTGTGCTACTAAGGCCATACCAAGTGGCAAAGTCAAAAGCAGGAGCTGAAGGGTTGCCTTGAAGTGGCTACATACCCTAGTTTGGGGTCAAACCCTAGTTGCTGGAAGTTGTTTCTTTTCTAATCTTTTTCAGGTTGATTTGAGCACAGATTGTAGCATGGCTAGTCTTGGGGAGAGTTTGCTGGGTGAATCTAGCAAACTTGATGGCACAAACTACAGAGTGTGGAAGTTCAAGATGGCTAACATCTTGATGGACAGGAATTGTTGGGAGTTAATGGCAGGTAGAGAGCCTATACCAACATCTGACCCTGAATTGAAGGACTACATAAACAGGAGATAGAAAGCTCATAGGATGATCAATCTTTCTGTCAAGGACAATATTATTCCTCACATTTGCAATGCAAAGGATGTAGTGGATGCTTGGACTGTTCTGAAATCTATGTTTGAAACAGTGGATTCAGCCAGGCTTGTGTATTTGACAAACATGTTACATACTCTCAAGATGGAAGCAGGCGCAACTATCGGTGATCACATCACAAAGGTCAAGGACCTTATGGACCAGCTTGCTTCAGTTGGAGAGACAATAAGTGATAGGAGTATTGTTCCTATAGTCTTGAATAGCTTCTCATTCAACTATCAAGACTATCTGATGTCCCTTTCTGCTAGGGAGAAACTCCCAACCTTTGGGGAGTTATGTGGTCTTCTTTTACATGAGAAGATGAGAAGGAAGAATCTTTCTGAAAGGGAAGATAATCCAAAACATGCATTTGCTTCTAAGAAGAAGCAGAACTTTCAAAAGAAAGGCAAAGGCAAAGGGAAGAACTCAAAGCAAAGCTTGGAGCAGAAGGTGTCCAAGTTCCAGGTTGGAGAGGAGTCAAGCACCAATTCCTCATCTACTCCCAAGAGGAAGGGCAACTGCAACTATTGTATCAAGTATGGGCATTTCGCTTTTCAATGCCAGAAGAAGCAAATTGACATGAAGAAGGGAAAGAACCAGCAGGGTCTCACTTTGTTGACAAAGTTGCAGGAGAAGAGCAATCTGGTGGGCTTGATCTATTCACTACAGCCCTATCATCTGAACCCACGTTTGGTGGATGGTACATTGATTCTAGAGCCTCAAAGCACATGACACCTCATAGACATTGGTTCAACGCCTATGAGGAGATAGGAGATGGTCAACAAGCCATTTGTCCCCAATTTCAGCTTCTGGTACTTGGCTAAAAAGAGGTCTCGAACTAGTATGTTCGGTTACCTGTCGTTGCACTTGCACTTGAGGCTCACAGGACTCTTGACTAGATCTTCGTCCGTGGAATCAATCAAGGGTAGGAACTCAGAATTTCCATCTTTCTCATGTTCCTGTATCTTGGGTGAATGCTCTTCGTCAAAGATGACGTCTCGACTTAAGATTTTCTTTCTGTTTTCGAGATCATATAGCACATAGGCTTTCTCACCTTCACTATACCCAAGGAAGATACACTTCACGGATTTTGCATCAAGTTTCTTCCGCAAGATATGTGCATATGCCCATACTCGTAAGCTGCCCACTTTGGGCTTGTTGCCACTATACGCTTCTTCAAGCGTGATTCCTTCAACCGCTTTGCTTGGGCTTTTATTCAATAGAAAAACAGTAGTTGCTACCGCTTCCACCCAAAAGGAATTTGGCAACCCCTTTGCCTTGAGCATGCTCCTCGCACACTCAACTATAGACCTGTTTTTCTGCTCAGCCACATCGTTCTGCTGCGGTGTATGTGGAGTGGCAAACTGTCTCTTATCCCACATGCGTTGCAAAGATCTTTGAACTCATCAGAAATATACTCACCTCCCTTATCTGACCTGAGATTCGTCAACTCCACCAGCATGTTCTGTTTGGTAATGGCACCAACAGATAGCAAGTTCTTAGCCAACCCTGGTACATGCAACACACTCTTGATTACCTTCACCTCACCTGATGACAGCTGCACTGGAACTGTGCCTTTGCCCCTCACGTCATGTGTAGAGTTATCTCCAAGCAGTACCATGGGATACGTGGTCACCATCCACATCGCCTACCACTAGGATGAAGCTACCTAGGTGCTATTGGGAAACAATAAAAGAGGGACAAGTGATGGAAGAAGGAGAGAGCAGTGAACAGGGTGCCAAAAGATCTCTTAGGTCTCATGAGAGACAAAAGACTAACTCTGCTCTTATGTCCACTATTCTGGATGCAGATGAGCCACAGTTCTTTCACGAAGCCGTGAAGGAAAAGGTATGGCAACATGCCATGCAGGAGGAGTACGACTCCATAGTCGAGAATGACACATGGGAGCTCACTACATTGCCAGAAAGAAAGCAACCAATTGGTTGCCAGTGGTGCATGGGCCTTGGAGGGTATAAGTATACCTGTTGGGCTCTCACTAGTGTATGCTTGATTTGTGATGAGTAGCTACATGCTGCTAGTGTGACTCCTCTTTCCATGACTCTGATTGATCCATAGCTTGGGGGCTAGATCCGTACGATCTGGGTTTGGTTGGGTTGGTATATCCACCACCTGTTCCCTTGTGTTGTTGCTTTGTATGGTATACTTATACCCTCCAAGGCCCATGCACCAGTAGTAGTGCACTGTGACACCTCACTGGACACCTCTGCAGCCTATCTAGGCCACGTCATCCAGTTCCCTAATGACTCACTGATAGACCCATACCAACTCCACCACCATGTGTTTAGGCCTACGACCATTAATTATGACCATGTACACATAAGGGCCCCAATTCCCTTATAGTCACAATTAACTTACGGGTTGTTGGTCTACCGGTCCCTAGCGTGGACACGCTACTCGAGACCGATCATGGGCATGACATTCTTCCCCCCTTATTCAAGTTTTGTCCTCAGACCTTAAAACTGGGAAAGTTCCTCCTTAAGCTTCCTTCCTGTTCCCAGGAATCGTCATCGTCCATACATCCCCTCCATCGAACCAGATGCTCGGTAACTATATGATTTCTCAATCGTTTAGTTCTTGTATCCAAGATCTTTTCTCGAGTTCAAGACGAGATACACCCGATGATTCATCCAACAGGTCCAACTGACCTCCAGATCCAAGATGCTCTCCTTCATGAAGACTCTTTTTGAGACGACTTACGTGAAATACGGGATGCACTTGCGATCCTTCCGGCAGTTCCAATTGGTAAACTGAGGATCCGATCTTTTTCAAGATCTTAAACGGTCCTCTATATCTAGGGGACAACTTATAATGCTTGCCGGTAAGCATTACACTTGAATCCTTCGAGATTCTCAAATATACCCAATCTCCCACTTGGAAGTCTCTCGGTGATCTTTTCAGATTTGCATAATGTATGTCCCTATCCTGGGCACTTTGGACATTTTCACGTGCAATCCGTAGCATTTCCTGCATATCATGTAGGAAATCCGCTACTTTCTGAAACTTGATCGTCCGAGTCTCAACCGTGATGGGTGACCTAGGCTCAAAACCGTACATAAGCATAAACAGGCTATAACCGGTAGCCGAATGCTTACTACTATTATAGGCAAATTAGATCAATGGAAGGTACTTTTCCCAATCAGATTGCCGTCTGGAAACATATGCCCGAAGCATTTGTTCCATCTTCTGATTTGTTCTTTCCGTATGTCCATCCGTCTTAGGATGATCAGAAGAATCCAAGCTCAGTGTCGTCTCTAGTTTAGCGAATACGGCCGACCAAAAGTGACCAGTGAACTTTGGATCGCGATCGCTCACAATATCACCTGGTAATCCGTAAAGCCTAAACAGACGTTCTACAAATATCTGAGCTAAATCAGAAGCCTTCGCGGTGTTGGTCTTTACCAGAATAAACGTACCCAATTTGGTAAGACGGTCGACCACAACCCAAATTGCATCATGTTGTTTATTCGTCCGCGGTAACCCAACCACGAAATCCATGGAAATACTATCCCATCTCTTATCAGGGATATCCAGTGAATGCAACAAACCGCCCGCCTTATGGCGTTCAGCTTTATTCAACTGGCATTGGTCACACTTGACCACATAAGATTCTACAAAGGGCTTGAGTTTTGGCCAATAAAAATCCCTTCATACCAAATCCAATGTACGATGATGTATATCGGGATGTCCTGCGCATGGTGAGTCATAACATTCATAAACTATTTTATTTTTTAACAACATCCACATCAAGCACACAAACCTTCCCTTTCCTGAACAAAAGTCCATTACGGATAGAGAAGTCATCAGTACCCTCTATATCCTTCCCCCCAGACTGATCACCATGATCATCAGTCCCG
Source organism: Diphasiastrum complanatum (assembly GCA_029204225.1). Classification (NCBI taxonomy): domain Eukaryota; kingdom Viridiplantae; phylum Streptophyta; class Lycopodiopsida; order Lycopodiales; family Lycopodiaceae; genus Diphasiastrum; species Diphasiastrum complanatum. The sequence continues at coordinate 36,419,659 of CM055104.1, forward strand.
CTTGATGAAACTGCTAGAACCCTATTCCAAATTGGTCCAAAATGTGAGTCTTTCTCATATAGACCTCTCAGGGAGAGATAAAAGTCTGTACTGATCTCAGTGAAGGAAAGTTCGTTCACTTAACCAATTCGACTAAGTGCATCAGCCACCTGATTAGATGAGCCTTTGATATACCGCACGTCAAAGTCAAATTCTTGCATGAGTTCTGCCCATTCTGATTACAGAAATACTTTAAAGGTTGATGATTTGTATTAACCACGAATTTATTACCGTACAGGTAATGCCTCCATGATTTCAAGCATGGATCACAACAAAAAGCTCTTTTTCCTGAGTGATATACCTGACATGCGCATCAGTTAGTTTCTTACTCTCAAAGGCAACGGGTCAACCCTCATGTAAGAGAACAGCTCGTGTCAGTGTTAATGACGAACAACAAATCTGGATCCGCTATCCTCAAAACTGGAGCTGAGGCAATTAGAAGCTTGAGTTTGCAAAAACTCTCATCTAATTTCTCATTCCATCTAATGAAGGACTTGGCCTACCTTTGCGGCTTTTCACTCCTTTCAACATATTGTTGAGAGGTGCAGCAATCTTTGCAAATCTACGGAAAAGCATAGTGAAACCTAATAATGACTTAAGTTCAAGCACCGTTTTACGAATGGGCCATTCCACTACCGTCTTCACCTTTTCTTCGTCAATCTTGATCCCAAAGGAGGTAATCTTACGGAGATACTTAGCATGCTCTTTGAGTGTTCTACTATAGATCAGAATATCGTCCAGAAAAGAGGGACGAGGACTTATGGGATTGGATATACTAATGATGGTGACCTTCAGCTGGAAGGTTATTCAGATTCTGATTGGGCAGGTGATAGAGATGATCAGAGATCGACGACAGGCTATTGCTTAAGCCTAGGTTCAGGGGCTATATCTTGGTGCAACAAAACGCAGCCTTCTATTGCTCTATCATCTACCGAAGTTGAGTACAAGGCGACTACGAGGGCTGCCTGTGAAGCCATTTGGTTACGCAACATGCATGTGAAGTAAACTCTTACATGGCCGACTAGTTCCAAATGTGCACCGAAGTTGCATCAAAACGGCATTTTGGGAGTCCAACATTCTAGAACGCTCGTTCCGGAACCTCGAAACCCTCAAGAAACATTCTTTGAATAAATTTCCACAATTGACAAGGAAATACTCTTGAGATGCTACAAGAGGAACTAGGGATGTATTTCCCAAGTTAAGAAGCCGTGTCATACTAAATGTGTGAGGGATAGAGGATACTTTTGAAGAGAAAAAGAAGGGGAATTTCACATTGATGAGAGACCTTGCAACACAAGTAGACAAAGGGAAGACAACACCCACAACTTGGCCAAACAACAAGTGGAAGGAATGTTGGAATTTGATGCTCAAATTCAAGATGGGAGTGAACTAATCATGTTAGCACTCACACACACCAATCAAGGTCAGCATAAGAGATTAAAGAGAACTTAGATTAACTGAAGAATGAGCATAGCTCTCTACAATGGAATGAATGGAGGTGGGGCCTCCTTATATAATTTCTCTAGTCCTTACCAAAAGCTAAAAGCATAAAGCAAAAAGCTGATTACTATAGTTGCTCTCTATTTTGGGTAGAGACCCTTATTAAATTTCTAAGTGAAAATTCATGTTCTATTCTAGAACTCATGTGCCCTCCTACATGCAAGACTAATTAACTTGACTTTAGAACTTTAACTTTGACATATTAAAAATAGAAATGGCACCTATAATTTGGCCAAACCAAGATCAGGGGCAAAATAAACATTAAATTCTAACACTCCCCCCTAATGTTTACTTTGTTATCTATTACTCCTAGTTCTTTAAACTTTTGATACTTTTTTATTTCAAGTCCTTTGATGAAGATATCTGCAAGTTGCTCTTCCGTAGTGCAATAAATAAGCTCCACTTCAAAACTTTGAATCTTCTCTCTGATGAAAGTGTTGTAGTCGTTCGATGTGCTTTGTCCTGCTATGAAAAATTGGATTCTTCGCCAATTTGATCCAACTGTGATTATCACAATGAAGTACTATAGGTGTATCATGTACCATATGACGATCCATATTGCTTCACTTGCTACACTTGTAGTAGCTCGGTACTCTGCCACTCTAAATGATAATGCAATAGTATGCTACTTCTTTGAACTTCGAGATATAGAACTTGAACCAAGACTAAAGACATAAACTATTGTAGATCTTCGATCTTCTGCATCTCTAGCCCAATCAACATCCACAAATCCTTGCAATTGCAAAACATCCTGTCTTCCACAGAAAATATTGAAATCTCAAACTACCCTTGATATATTTGAGTACTCACTTAGCAGCTTTCCATGAATCTACTTAGGCTTAGCCATATATTGACCAACCATACTAATAGCATATGCACTATCTAGTCTCGTAGTAGTTAGATGGATTAAGCTTGATTCTTGATGTACGCTTTGCATATATGGCTACAGTGTTGGAAACTAAGGATCCATCAACTTTTAGGGAAGCTAAAAAAGAGGATATTTGAGGGAAAGCTATGGATGAAGAGTATAACTCAATCATAGAGAACCAGACTTGGAGGCTTGTTCAGTTACCCACAGGTAAAAAGGCTATTGGATGCAAGTGGATCTATAGAACTAAGTATAAATCGGATGGTTCTATAGAAAAACATAAGGCAAGGTTGGAGAGGGAATGAGTTTTTTTACTGACCTTTTCACAAGGATATCTAAGTGCTCGGATATGGACATGTTTGCAAAGTGTTTTGAACTGAATTTTGCACATCCAAAGCTTGGGCTGAGATTTGTCCATCATGGCTCAAGTTCCTACCACACTTAGAGCATATCTTGACTCACGTTTTCAACCCCTGAAAGTTGCTCGCCTTAACAATAAGAAAATGCTCACTGTGATTCTTCTTTGAATGATAAATCTTGGGCTGTGGCTGGGAGTCCTCAGTTTTCAGGTGTACATATTCAACAGTTTGGTAGCTGGGATTGAGGGCCTTATGGGTCAAGATGACCTAAATGTTTTAGTTGGCTGCATTCACCATTTTTTTTTTGGATTGAAAAAAAAACATTCTCACCCAGCACATTCCTATTAGAGTTAATGTTCAAATTGTTCCCCCTAATGTTGTCATCTAGGATTAATTAGGATTATTGGGCCATGCATGCATGCTAATTCTTGGGGCCTTTACCTATATTTAGTAAAAGCCAAGTTAGACTATAGACAAGTTTGAGATTCTAGTGCTTGATTTGGAGCACAAGTTTTGCTATAGATAGGTGTTGGTGCTTTTACCATATATAGAGACATTAATTAGGCAATTGTTTTTAGATTGCTTTTGTTTTTGCTTTTGCTTTTGGCATAGACCAAAGTCTATAAGTATGTAGTACGCCCTAGCTCGTTTGCAATGGGACATACTTGGAGTTTCCATCACTTGTGTTCTCTCTCATGTGTTTGGCTATTGTTTCATCACAATAAGAATCTTATCTTGGTTGCTTGTTATGAACAAGTAGGTTTTCTAACAGTTCCAGGACATACTGTATGGAACGACTGTAAAGGGTCGGAACGGGTTTCTAAGGACTAGACATACTTAACTAATAAAAAAAGCAAATTCAATCCCCAAACAAAGAAGAGAAATAAAAAAGAATGAGACCTCTGTATGATAAACATGGGCACCTCACTTGATCTGGTGCGTTATGAAAAAGGCTTTAGAACAAGAGGTTAATCAGTGCACACCTTTCGGACATTCACTAGCTTGTCAAGTTGCTTTGTCACTTGCTGCAGTACATGATCAGTGCCTGATACTACGATGGTGAACAATGCCTTGTCTTTATTCAAGCCGACAGCCAAAGACTCTATATTAAATCCCCTGCGTGCAAAAACTCCTGTAATACGGTTGATCATTCCACTTTCGTCCCCAACAAATACAGAAACTGTATGGCGTTGAATTCTGCACTGTCCAGTAGAAAATCCTCACTAATTCTCCGTGAGATAACGAATTCCACGGGCATTGTACAGTCGAAGTAGCGACTAGAAAGAATCATTGTATCATATCACGTAAGTGTTGTAAGCAAGCAAAACAGAAGAGAAGTAGCGGTATTTCCGTGTCAAGTAACACACTCCTAAATTATATCTCTGATGAACAAAATAAAAGAGAAGTAAAAGATTTTCCTTGTATAATATAACGCTACTGTTTCATATCTCTGATAAACAAAATAGAAGAAATTCCGGGAATTGGCCTGAGGCAAATACATAGAAGGAATCGTCGCGGGAGCTTTATCTGGTATTTGAATGGGAACTGTCGTGGCAGATGCTTGTCTCGAATGCCTGCTGTGGTATCTTTTCGAGAAACCCCGCCTAAACCTCCCTGCATCGATGCCCTCGCGAAGATGGAATCGCTCCAGATGTAGCTTTCCTTGTGTATACTTAAACCTTGTAATTCCGAAAAACGGCTCACTCCCACTGTTCTTGTTGCAAATGGCTGGAACACCATCTCCATACGAAGTGCTTAAGGCGCCATTTGGCTCAATCGGCGGAGTGAATAGAGATGAAGCCAGATACAAGGCCATCAATTGGGATAGAAGAGCAAACAAAAAATATAATCCAATGCAAATGACTAGTTATGCCGCTGACAATTTTGGTGCACTTGTTGCTCGATCCTCGTCGAATGCTACTCTACAAAAAAAATTCATAATTTCTGAGGAAAAAGCCTAGAACCACGGTATGTCCAGGGCCAATCTGCCGAAGAGAACAGCGAGTCTCATAAACATGCACCCCCTTTAGTTTTGGCCTTGGCAATACTACGTGTCGGTCATTGCCGGAACGTAATTGCCGTTCTTAAAACTGGATAGATGAATGGATGTAGATTAAAGATCGATTATTCGAATAAATCCAACACTCTTCCTTAATCTGAATCCATTAATGTCTTGACCTTCAAACTTAGTTCTGCACAAAATCTTTTGTGTGTAGCCAAGCTCAACACCTTTGTGAAAATATATGTTGTCATATCTCGTGTTCCGATAGTACTCCAAGCTTATCTCTTTGTCGAAAACTTTACTTCTGACATAGTGATACTTGATTTCAATGTGCTTACTCTTGGAATGCTTCTTGGTTTCCAAGGGGAGGCTCGAATTTGGGACCAAAGAGACTCCGGATTCCAAGCTAACCAACTAAGCCAACCCCATTATGATTTACTCTTGGAATGAAACTTGGGATTGGCCGATAAAACAATAGCACTTTGATTATCAAAGCATTTTGCTTCCGATAGTAGGTTTTGTAACCACATTGCTTCCTTTGTCGCTTGAGAAGCAACGATATACACTAATTATGTAGATGATAGAGCTATTGAGGTTTGTTTGAAATTGTTTCATGAGATTGGACCACCATTAAGGAAAAATGTAAATCTAGATCTACATCTCCTACCCAACTTGCATCCGAATAACCACTGAGTATATTGAATTTGTCATTGTAACTGATGCATTGGTCTACAGCAGCTCGAATGCATCTCATAAATGTTATAAGAGCTTTTCAATGTATAATACCAAGATTAGCCATATACTGACTGAAGGAACTGACTGTAAAAGCTATCTCTGAGCTAGTACAGATCATCACGTACATAAGAGAATCTATTATCGAATGGTATGGGTACTCATGCATCTGCTCGTTCTCTCTTTCGTCTCAGGACACTGATCCCTCGACAACTTGAGTCTTCCGTTGGCGAGTGAGTTAACTTGCAATTCATCATATTATATTTGGTTAGCATATTGTAAACATACCTCTATTGAGTGATGTAAATCAGCCTTTGCTCTCTATCTCTCTGAATTTGAATACTGAGACATTAGTGAACTTTTCTCAGATCTGTCATGTCAAATTCTGAGCTAATGTTAATGCTATTTAGGCTTTTCAAATGACATTGGAGCTTAGCCATATTGCGATGTCACTTATCTAGTTTGGCTTTCCAGAAACTACTTGCAAAAACCGTTAGGACAAGTCGTTAGCTTCAAAACAAGTGGAAACAAGTCTTGTTAACATTCAATAGTTTGAACACCTTCGATACTGTTTGTTGTTGTCAAACCCGACTGTTAGCGATTCCCATGTATTTCTGCAAACTGTGGAAAAGCATAAATAAAACTACAGAACTGGATAGATGAATGGATGTAGATTAAAGATCAATTATTAATAGATTTAATAAATCGTTCTTGGCAAATCGTTTCTAAAATTCTGAAAATTTACATACAATTTTAGGAATCCGAGCAGATCATTCTGGATAATCATTCATGGCAGATCATTCTAGCAATCAATTTTGGCAAAAGTCATTTCAAAAGTTCTGCAAATCGTTTTGGCAGTTCCATCAAAATATGAGGAATGAAAATGATTTTTTCTGATACAATTAACCCACATCCATAGGAACAAGAATGATCATATTCAAATCAAACAATAACGGTAGACATGAATGATTAAAATCTGTTTTTTTACAAAAAAAATCTGTCTAAGGAATCGTTCCCGCATAAAAGTAGATGCTAAAGGATAACGGTGAAGGCAAGTCTTTTAACTTTTGAGGTTTGGACCTTGGTGGATGGCTTAATATTACTCACTCCATGGTGCACATGCAACATGCATGCTATGATCATCACATGACATGAGTAGGAAACCATGCAATATGAAAGAACAAAGAGAAATATAAGCCTGAGGCGTAATGCACGTCAGCATGAGGCTCCCACTCAACAATGCATAGTGCGTGTACGGTGGCTACCATTACCCTAGATATATGTTTTGTATGATCCATTACAAAAATAGGCTCTATTCTTGAGACATGAATCATTCTACAATGGATATTGGATGCTAGAATGATTGCAACAACAAACTTGTCAAGCACTACGCTTAAGCACATTTTGTTCAAATTTGTTCCAAAATGGTCATTTCATTATACTTTTTATCCTCCGATCGGACACAACTTAGGCTTTGAAAGAGACATCTAGCGACAACTGCCACGTAAAATGTGAAGTGAGAGATTTGCAGCGTCCTCATCCGCGTCAACATTCCCTGATTCGGTGACCGTATGTACAATGTACAGTTGTCACACAAGCCAAAAACTTCCAAGTACAACGGCTTACCTAATTAGGTGACAAACATTTACTGTGATTAATACATGGATGAAATCTATAAATGGATCATCCAGGCACACTCTACGTGATGCTCCATCCTTGAGACGAATGATTTTTTCCCAATTACGTAGTCATTCTGGTTGTAGCTTCTATTTTGTTGTGCTTTAGTGTAATATAGCAGTAGCATGCTTTTCAATCTGTGTATAACGTAGATAAATGCTTGTTGTGATTTGAATGCACTTCATTGTTGTTTGATAACATTTGTTCACTCACTCTGATCAGAACACGGACGTCTATGACTCCTCAATTTCTGATCAAACAATGGTTGTCTTTGATGTCTGAGGAACTTCCGCTATCATACTGCTCTTTCAATTTATTTTAGAACTAAACTTCTGACTAAATCCATTTTTCAGTAATACTACACACAAATCATTTCTAATCTCTTCGGTGGACTGTACTCAATTTGTTTTTGTGGGTATAAACTAATTCATAAGATCCTGTTGGGCACCTGAACACTTAAGTTGTGGTTATACTTAGCATAAAGATTCTATTAAACTATTTTTGCATCTAGTAGCCCATTGTAGCTGGAGAGCTGTTGCGCAAATATTCATGTTCTCTTCTACGCTCGCGTTCTCTAAACTCCCTTGCCCCATCAAATTGGTATCAGAGCGTAGCTCATATAAATCGAGAGATTAAGTTTGTTCTATTTGTATTATTGTTAACATGTCTTAGCTCTTTGTCTTCATCATCCAACGAAACTAGAGTCAGTGACAAGTTCAATGGATCTAACTTCTATATCTGGAAGTTAAAACTCCAGATGATGCTGATAGATAAAGATCTTTGGGATGTAGTAGAAGGTTCTGACCTCAAACCAGAAGATGGTGATCAAGCAAAGGCCTGGAAGATCAAAGATCAGAAAGCCTTAACATGTACACATACTATCAAAAGTGATGTTGAATTTTAATGCTTAGTTCTAAATCCATTCAATAATGAGCTTCCTGAAATATGTATATACTTAGAACAAATGATGGAAATAACATAGTGGTAGGAAATAAAAACTTGTAGCTATTTGGATGGATCATAGGGTGAAATGAGATTAACTCCAACACTCCTCCTTAAGCTCACTTTTGGACTATGATTCAGCTTTAACATATTCATGATTTGAACATGCTTTGATGTACTTAGAGCTTTAGCAAAAATCTCTATAACCATCTCATTAGTATCACAATATACTAATTTTACTTGTTTTGCAAGTACTTTATCTTTTACAAAATGAAATTATATTTTGATGTGTTTAGTCCTAGAATGGAGCCTAGGATTGAGAGAGAGAGAGAGAGAGAGAGAGAGAGAGAGAGAGAGAGAGAGAGAGAGAGAGAGAGAGAGAGAGAGAGAGAGAGAGAGAGAGAGAGAGAGAGAGAGAGAGAGAGAGAGAGAGAGAGAGATGCAACTTAAGTTGTCACAATAGATGGTCGTAGCTTCGAGTTGCTGGTTTGAGAGATCCTGCAATAGTAATCCGATCCAAATAGCTTCTTTTGTAGCCTAAGTTGCACCAATATACTCAGCTTTTGTTGAAGACAAAAACTGATTTATGCTTTCTACTATTCTAGGAGACTGGGTTGTCTGCTATGTAAAAGCAATAGCTAAAAGTTGATTTTATGGTATCTGGATCTCCACCCTAATCTGAATTGGTATTGTAAACGCCATATCTAGTCGAGTAAAAACCATTGCATACATTAGTGACCCAATCAAGGATTGATAAGGGTGTAGAATTTAGCTCTTCTGACGTATCCTTGGGACACGTGTCTTTTGAGAGCTTTGTACTTCTGCTGCAGCTTTGAATTGTTGGAAGCAACTGAATGTTTCATCTTTGTTCTTTATGAACATCACATAAGTAAATCTTGAGTAATCATCTATGAACGTGATAAAGTAGAGGGAACCACCATGTGATGGTGTTTGCATAGGACCATATATATCACTATGTATGGGCTCAAGAACATCTCTGGATATAATAGATTGACTTTTGGTGAATTTGCTTCTAAAGTGCTTGTCTAAAATACAAGATTCGCATACAAAAGATTCAGAAAATGATGCAAAAAGTGATAGACCAGTTGCTAATGAATTGCATGCCATATATTTAGTAAATCCCATATTGAGGTGGCCTAAACTGTAATGCCATATTTTACTTATAGCTTTGAATTTGATAGACCAATGTCGAATCCAGTGGTCACTTAATCTTTTGCTGACGCAGATACCACCCGACTTATGGTAACCATCATGTCATGATACTCATAGGTCAAGAGAACCAATTACCACAATTTTTCAAAACCTCAAAGAACATAGATATATACATCATGCCATCAGTTAGGATTCAACGTCATACTCCATGGGGAAGTTGGACCCCCATAACACTAAATACTCCTTATCAAGGGCCTTCTCTATCACACAAGACTCATAATATACCCTTACCATAACACAAGCAATGGGACCCTAGGACTACGCCTATGAGGGCTACCCCTATGAGTCCAAGCACACAATCTCAGTCTTAACTCCATAAAAGACCTTACTGGACCTCATTAGTAAATCTGATCAGTGTCATATGGTGTATACCTTAGTACCGAAACAAGTGATACGAGATAGAACTTATGAAGACAAAGGCATGACCCGACACATTCTGCCCATGATGATATTGTCCCATTCTATGAATCAATGGCCTATATGTGACATAGGACTTGATACTACAATACGCGGCCTTCGCACTAGAGATCTAGACAATGAGGGATTTTGGGTAAGAGCTTCCGTATACATCAAGATTGGTCAACAATGGGTATTAGTGACAACACATACTCTGCAACTATAGACAATTGAGCACCCAACCATAACCCTTGGCCTCTCATGACGAGTTTCACACTAAATGACTTACCATTACTTGGAGATTTCATATAACCAACACGTCCATGATTGTTTCACATTAAATATAGGGCCAAAGAAATCTCTCTCATGTATATGAATTGAGCAGCAACTTAACCTGGATTTGCGTAGGCATGGCAACCACATGATACACCAAACTGACAACAACACATCATATTCCCTTACCAGTCCCATCTACCGACGATTTAACTGCAATTATTAGAGGAGTCAGCCAAGACCCACACGAAGCACCCCCCAGACATTCAAACATGAGCTTTGCACGTGCTACCAATAACTCTGCCGCATGTTAGCCATCTAAGAATCAGAGACTTGATTAAGAAATGTGACATGGACGGGGCCCATCTGGCTGATCCACATAGATTTTGTCTAGTCATACGCATCCTAGAACCCGCTCTCATAGACATCATAGCTTTTGATACCATGGCTCACAAAATCCAATCAGGAGACATTGCCATAGAAGTGAACACCAATGGTTTTCTTATCCTAGCTATGGTATGTTTTTGTAACCACCACCATTGGATAATACAAGCTGTCTACACTCTACGCATACACAACATGCTAGTTGCTCTAGGCTTCGTTTACTTTGCATGATGAGGACAATGTTACGTACCCATAAGGGCATGCAACATGTTACATTTATGTGACATAGCACTAGTATGGGGCTATAGGTCTTTTGGGTGTCACGTGTCAATGTCCTATTATGGACTTGCGTCAGTGCACAACTGACACGTGTCGTTAGTCATGTGTGACTTATTTGGTTGAAGATGACCCCACCTGGGCTATGTATATAGAGGTGGATCTCCATGAGCTTGTCATTCATTCTCTTAGGGAGAATGAAGAGCTCTTCCATTGGTGGTTAGGCCAGGATGATTATCTAGGCCTCAGGGCCTCAAGATGTAGGTAGACAAGAATTGAGGTTAAGGAATGGTGGTATGGGACACCATGGCTTATTTGAGATCTGAGTTTGCTTGATGGTGGTCTATAGCTCCAGTGCACGGGGGAGAGGTGGCAATACCTCTGTGGATGGATGTGTTGGATTTTAATGCTCAGAACCAAATCCATTGAGTAATGAGCATCCTGAAAAATACAACCGAAGTCGACTCCATCAACTACGAGGTCACCGAAGTCCGAAGTCCGACTTCATAAACTTTGATTTCTCCATATATATTATCAAATGTTAATCTCTAAAGTGTTCGACATCGAAGTCATTGACATCGACTTCCTGTGTATACTCAACTGACATCGACTTACCTGACATCAAAGTCATAGACTTCTCATGTATATACATATGTTCATATGTCCAAAATTGACTTGCTCGACATCAACGTACTCGACATCAACTTTTTGAACACTAACTCCATCAACCGACTTCATCGACATGTCCAACTTAACCAAATTTGTCATCGACTGACCTTTGTCGACTCTTTCCATCAGGGAAAAAGAAAAATCGATCCAAATAAACTGTAAGAAGTCTTTATGGTAGTTCACCTACTATTGTACATATTGTTGGAAATTAAGCCCACAGTTGTCTCCTTGGTGAATGACTAATTTCTATTTCATGATTTTTCCTACATGTTTATTGATCATTGATCTAGGGTCAGGTGAAACCAACTTTGGTTCTACGTCTGCTCATCTGATACCTACAGGAATTACAAACTCAGACAACCAATTCATTTGAAGAACATCTACAACGGGCTTCCGGCTGATCTCCAGCAAAGGGTAACCAATCCTATCATAATTTCAAATTCAAATGTTAAGTTCAATAGCTTGAAGTCATTGAAGACTTGGCCATCTTCAACAACTTCCACGAAATTAGCATTTAGAACAAGTCTATAGAAATACACTATGTTTTCAACAGCTTCGGTTTTTTTTGCATTTTACCAAAATGTGACACTTGCATAGTTCAAAAGTTTAATTGTTTTTAACACCTTCGGCTTTTTCGCATTCTCCCAAAAAATGCGAAGAGAGAGAAAATTCCCGAAGGTCATCTATTTTATAAGTTAAACTATTTTAAAGACATCTTCGTCTTTTTGAGGGCACCTTCACCTTTTTAAGGGCACCTTCGGCTTTTTGCAAAAAATGCGAAGAGAGAGAAAAATCCCAAGGTCATCTAAAATAAACGAGGAACGTTTCAGCGATGTCCTCGTCTGCGTCAACGATACTGATTTGTTGACCATATACACTATGTATAGTTGTCACAAAAGCCATATACTTTCAAGTACAACGGCTTTCCTAATTAGGTGACAAACATTCATTGTAATCAATACACGAATGAAATCTATAAATAGATCGTCCAAGCATAGATTAGTGGTTGTTCCGTCCATGAGACGTATTATTTGAGCCTCCCAATTACGCCGTCAATCTTTGTTGTAATTGCTATTTGTATTGTGCTTCAGTGTAATATAGACGCAACGGAATTCAAGGAGCAAAATACACATTTGTTAATGGCTTACAGCAACACCGAAGATTGTGATAGCTGGTACCTAGACAATGGCGCTACCCAACACATGACCTCTCGCAAGGAACGGTTTACAAAGTATGCAGCTTACAGCAAAGATCAATTCATCTACCTCGGAGTTCAAGCACCATACACGTGGAAGGCAAAGGAACAATGAAGATCACCTTCACCAACGATCTATCTATTTGTGTTCCTAACGTCCTTCATGTTCCTCAGTTATCAAAGAACCTGTTATCAGTCTCTAAGATAATTGATGAGGGCTACATTGTTATCTTCTCATTTGAGGAGTGCACAATCTTTGAGAAAGATACTCCTCTGACTACATGCACTAGAGTTAGGAACCTTTATGTACTCTCTAATACATTTGCATTAGCTAGTATCTCTAATGAAAATGTAAACGATAGTGATGTTCTGTGGCATAGTTGATTTGGACACATGAATACAAGATTCTTTTCTTATATGCTTTGTAATAATTTAGTTGATGTTTGAATTTCCTGTCTTCATTAGATAGGAAATCTTTCTTTTGTGAATCATGCATCCATGGGAAGCACTCTAGAAGCAAGTTTTCAAAATCACATTCCATCAAAACAAAGCATGTGTTGGATCTTGTACATAGCGATCTCTGTGGTCCAATGCCAAATCCATCCTTAGGAGATGCAGTCTATTTTATCACTTTCATAGATGATTACTCCAGATGGTCTACAATCATGTTCATTAAGCACAAATATGAAGCCTTTGAATGATTCAAGAGATTCAAGGCCATGGCTGAGACACAAACATCTAAGAAAGTGAAGGCACTCCGAACTAATGGTGGTGGAGAATACATCTCCAATGAGATGTCCGACTACCTAGCTGAACATGGCATCAAAAGACAGTTCACTACTTCTTATTCACCTCAACAGAACGAGATTGCAGAAAGGAAGAACCGAACTCTTCTCAACTCAGCCAGATCAATGCTACATCAAGCACACCTAGCTACAAAGTTCTGGGCAGAAGCTATTGCCACAACCTGTTACATACAGAACAGATCCAGCACCAAAGCCATCAACGACAAAACTCCTTATGAAGTTTGGCATGGTCACAAGCCTATGTCAAACATTTGAAAATCTTTGGTTGTATATGTTTTGTTCACATTTCAACTTAGGAAGAAGCTAGATCATAGAACAAATAAATGTATTTTTATTGGCTATCCTGATGAACATAAAGCTTATAAAGTTTATGATCCATCCACAATGTAGTATTTGCCTCTAGGGATGTAATAATTTCAAACAACCATCGATAAACGATGCTATGTTATTTCATCCTATTCTACGTAGCATTCAACCTTCCAACATTGATGATTCTTCGACAGAACCTGTAGCTATAGCTACAGAAGCCGAGCAGCAGATAGTACCTGTCACCAGACCAGACCAAACAAGCTCGAACAGATATGGAGAAGTTCAAGAAGAAAAATCAGTGCATCCTGGTCAACCCAACATCCGCAAATTCCTCACGGACTCGGATAGTTCCTGAGAGGTACGCACCTCAATCATTGTAGACTTCATCAGAATAATCAGAGAGCCTAGCCAAAGCAATTAACTCCAAGGATGCTGTAAGTGGCAAGAAGCTATGGAATGCAAGTACAACTCACTTTCGACGACTTCTCCACTCACAAGAGAGTTATCGACAACAAATGAATCTTCAAGAAGAAGATCAACTCTGATCGTTCCATTGCTAAATGGAAAGCACGGCTGGTGGCTAAAGGATTCACTCAAGTCCAAGGAGTGGATTATCAAGAAATTTTCAGTCTTGTCATCAAGATGCAGTCAATCAGGAGTCTGATTGCATTAGCAACCGTGGAAGACCTTGAAATGCACCAAATGGATGTCAAGACAACATTTCTCAACGAAAATGTCGAAGAGGAGTTGTACACCTTCCAACCAGAAGGATTCGAAGTCCAAGGCCAAGAGCACAAAGTGTGCAAGCTGCACAAAGCAATCTACGGTCTGAAACAGACCACAAGAGCATGGTTCGATAGAATCAACTCTTATCTCATTCAATTGGGTTTTGCAAACAATTCAGCTGACTGTAATGTTTATTTAAAGCATATAGGCACCAATTCAGTTCACATAGCTCTTTACGTAGATGATGCGTTTATCTTGTCTAACGACACTTCTCTTTTGCACACTACTAACAATGATCTGTCAAAGGAATTTGACATGACTGATTTAGGAGCTGTTCATTCTTTGCTAGGAATTCACATTACTAGAGATAGACTTCAGAAGAAGATCTATCTTAACCAGCTGGCATATCTAAAAGCCATTTGTGAAAAAACTCATATGTCTGATTGCAAATCCATTGATACTCCAATGGATCCAAGTATAGTATTAACTAAGCCTTCTTGTGCTGAGACTGATAGTGCTTCTTGGTTTCCAAGGGGAGGCTCGAACCTGAGACCAAAGAAACTTTGGATGTCAAGCTAACCAACTAAGACAACCTGAGACTGATAGTGAAGTACTTGACTTAGCGAAGTACTCTTATCATTCACTAATCGGATCTCTAATGTATGCAATGCTGTGTACTAGACCAGATTTAGCATACACTGTTAGCACGTTAAGTCAATTCATGTCTAATCCCAGAATCTCTCATTGGAAAGCATTGAAGAGAGTGATGAGATATATTCAGGGACAATATGACATGGCAAGGCCTTTGTTTTACAATACCACATTGTCCTTGTTTTTTTTGCAATTTGAAAAATTAAAAAAAACACACTTTTTAACTTAAACTTATAAAAAAAAACACATTCGTTTTAGTAGAATTGTGCACCCACTATTGCAACAAAGCTAATAACCAAAAGCTCATCTAAATGGAGAATCATCACAATAGCTCACTGCTATCCAACAAAGTTAATAACGAAACAGCCATATAAACTTGGTGGGGTGCATGGAGTATGCACCCCATCCATGATAAAGAGAGAATGTGATTGATTGGGAACAAAGGATACAAGGTTGTTTGATGAAGAGGAGATTTAGGATGGTGTTGGAATTAGGGTTTGCATAGTTATTGGCTTTCTATGTATGTGAGTTTTGCATTGCAGAGAAATAAGAAACCACTAATTTGCTCATTCCTTACTTAGATTTTGCATTTTGCCAGAGAGAGAGGGGTATGTCGTCGTACGAGAAAGTGAAGGGTGGCAAATTGTCCTTCAAAGGTGGTATTGGAGTGGACAAGATCATTCAAAAGAAGAAGAAGAAGAAGAGGAAGGGTAAGAGCAAGTTGGAAGAAGAAGAAGAAGATCCAGACAAGGAAGAAGATGGAGTTGATATGAATGGCAAAGACCCATCTTCGGAAAAGAAAGAAGCAGCTGTTGTGGGGGGGTTTGAAATTGACACAGGCACAGGATTTGCTCCCGATGGCAAGAAGAGTAAGCATTATGAGGAGCTGTTTCCTGTGGAGACTAAGCGCTTTGGATATGCCGTTCCAGAAGTTCAATCACGTGAAGCTGCTTTGGATGAGCGAGTGAAAAGAAAAGCAGATCGATATTGCAAGTGATGCTCTTCTACCATAGTAGGATGCTTGCATACTAGCCTTCAAGGTCTCCTTCATCCCTTGCTCAAAGACATCTTAGAAGCTCCTTGTTATTTGTACTTATATAGAAGGTTTTAATCTGATGCGACTTACAGGCACGTATTTCCGATGAGCTACTGTATAGACTCTCTGTGTTTTTAAAATTCGAGCTCAGAGATGAGAGTGATCTAGGCCATTGTTTGGAATTTGAAGTTATTTGTCAAAGCCTTGCTGTTCACGGGACAGCGGATGTGAAAATACACGCCTGGATAAAAACAACTTCATCATGTTTGATGCAAGAACAACTTTGAGCATTTCAGTTTTAGGGTTATCTCAATCTAATACCATCATGAATTCCCTTCCGTATAAAATATTAAGGCCTTTTGCACTTTCCTTTGTTTGGATGTGAAAATACACGCCTGGATAAAAAAACTTCATCTTGTTTGATGCAAGAACAGCTTTGAGCATTTCAGTTTTAGGGTTATCTCAATCTAATACCATCATGACTTCCCTTCCGTATAAAATATTTAGGCCTTTTGCAATTACCTTCACGTATTGCATAGTCTGTGATATCTCATGGTAGTCAGCATGGATGCGTTTGTTCAGAAAGATGTATGCATCAATAGTGGGGAACGCGATAGTCCGATCAAATTTGTGTGTGATTTAAAAGTGGTGGATATACTTAAAAAAAATTCCTTTGAGATGCAGCAAATGCCAGCATTTATGCCAGTAACTTCATTTTTCTGATGTATGGTGGTTTTACTTGTTTTGTAAAATTAGGAATGGGGCTGCAAGTATGATATTACATGCTTGAGGCATGGTATGTGAATGTATATACCTTGATGGGTAAACACGCACAGTAAATTTACTGGAAACATTCAATTGTATCACTTTTGGGGTTAGGAACGAATCTGCACATGAAGTAAAGTTTTTAGAAACATATCATTGTATTTACTGTCAAAATGCAATATTTTGAGTCTTCTATGTGGGAACAATAAGAGTGCAACACTCGGCATTGAAGAATGGTCAAGGGCAGAGCAAGTTCAACAGCTCACAATGGTGAAAGCGCGCTTCACTCATATGGCATATTCACAACTGTTCATTCTGCTGAAAAGCCCGAGTCTCTTCGTAGGGAAGAAAAAATAAGATATGAATATCTTACATGGTACTTGATAAATTCACATCAACAACTGGTGATACGACAACCTTTTGCAGGTGCTTACGGATAATCAAATAGTTCTTTGCTGTAGACGTGATGGAAAAGGATAGTATCCTTCTATTGGAAGATGAGCTTGTATGGTTGGTTCTCTTTGATTTATTTTAAAATTCTTGTGGGAGAGTTTGGACCTTAATTTCAGGAGTAAAAAGACCTTGTATAGAGGGCTCGAACTGGCCCATTGAGAATTTGAGTTCAAGAGATTGAGCTTTCCACCAACTGGGCAGAATTATGATCTGTGACTATTTTTGAGACATTGGCTATAGTTCAGCTACCAAATCTAATCAATAAATACTAAATAGAATGCAACCAACAACTCACATATGCTGGATTAATTTTCACTGCGTTAGCTTGATATCTACGTAGAGATGTCACATGGATTATGGCTAGTTAGCAAAAGTACACCTCTTTGTTCATACTTGCAATAAAGATCACACTAAAATTGCACCTGTTGTATACTTGGCAACAAAAAATCAAGCATTGCATACAGTATTAACGTGCACCCTAAGTTGCTTCTCACAAAAACAAAAGTTAAAATAAACCTTTGCATACGAAATTTGTACATATTCAAAATTCCAACCTCAGAAAAGAAAGGATCTCTTTGTAGATCCTCCATCGCTTGGTCGAATCTAACTACGAGTTAGAAAAGGGGACCGTGCAACCGTACGACTGGTATACGATCTTCGTGTTGGATTTCGATGCTTAGCCTCAAATCCATTTATTAATGAGCATCCTGAAAAGCCATTCAAAACAGAGATTTTTTTTGATCCTGGGTCGGATCGGATCGGATTGGTTCAGATTTTTTCAGCCCTTCACTAAATTATTCAGGCATATGTTTGACCATGGATTGGGTTGGATCGGGTCTAATTTTTTCGACCCCAAAAAATTCGACCCTCAGCATATTTTTCGACCAAGTGTAAATTTTTTGATCCTTTGTATAAATTCAATACACTCTGTAAAATTTCGATATTGTTGGTCGGAAATCCGACCCAACGACTTCGCGTTGACAATTCGTCTACGTTATACATGTATTTACAGTTACAAGGCGGTTGTAATTAATATAGAAGATAGCATTCAATGCGAGTTAGTTGTAGATATTTTCAGTATATCCAATCCTAGAATCTTCATCAAAAAACTTCTTCTGATATGTAATTACCATTGAAATTGTAATGGACAAGATATATTTCTGTTGCCAGTGTTATCACAAACAACGATCAGTTGAAGTAATTACTTCAAGCATTATACTCATTGTTGATATTAATTAAGTGCAATTACCTGTTTTACTATTGTTATAGTTCACTTTCATTTGTTGAATCAATTTAGTTTGAACATTCTGCTGCTAACTGTGGCGCTTTTGATTGTTCTTCAAAAAGTAAGTAGTAGTCCATCGTGAGAAGTCACCGATGAAGGTAAGAAAATATAGTGTTCCCCATGTGGTAGCAGTCTGCATCGGGCCACAAATGTCACTGTGTACAAGGTCTAACAAATTTCTAGAAGTGTGAACTAATTCGGAAATGAATGGACTTCTAGCAGGCTTGCTGATAATACAATTTTCGCATGGAAAACTCGATTTGCTGATTTGAGGCAGATTTTGTACCAAACGTTTTGACATTTGTTGAATACTATTGAAGTTGAGATGGCCTAATATGAGGTGCCATAGCATATCAGTTGATTTAGACGTAGTGGTGTAAAGAGCTTGACTGTTAGAAGAGTAGCAGTGGCTGAGCTTGTATAAATTGCCACTTCTTCTCTTGAAAGCTAGAGCTTTTCGGGACTCGTCAAAGATTGATTTCAATTCTTCAAGCAGTTCAAGGCGTCTACAAAAAATCAGACCCAGAGGAAAATCAAAACACTACGCTCGGATGGAAGGGGAGACTTTATCTCCACTTTCTGCAAGACAAATGGAATACATCAACAATATACAACAAGCTACTCACCACAATGTAGCTGAGAGGAAGAATTGGACACTTGTTGAAAGTGCCAAGAGCATGTTGGCCCATGCCTCTCTTCTAAAGAAATTGTAGGCAGAAGCTGTTAATACAACAGCCTACTTACAAAAAAAATTCGTTTTTGATCAAAGTTTCTCAACAAATGATTTTATATTGTCTAAAATTGTCTCTTAATTCTGCATGCTTTATTCAATCTAGATAAAAATTGTTCTATTAGTACATAGACCAGAAACAGACCCGATTGAAGACTAATATTAGTTTGATTTATTTAAACTTTCATCGTGTTCTCTGAGGAAGAATTAATACTATTTTTCCTATAGTGGTATCAGATCAGATAAATGACATCCTCGCGCCCCTCTGAACATCCTTCATACATCCATCAGCAGCCGCATTTGGAGTTTATTCAGAAGAATAGAAGATGTCGTCGATCAACAATATTCAGTCTAAGATCAATACGATCTTGGATCCAGAAGATTCGAATCATTTGATCTGGAAATTAAAGACTTCACCTATAGCAATTATTGCGTCTTCAGTGCATGACAACATAATACTAGTTCTTATATCAATTTCGAACGCAAAGGATTTATGGGAAGAATTGCAAACCAAGAATGAGACTCGATCTCGTAATCAAATCATGTTCTTGGAAGACCAATTAACTTACCTACAATGGGACGACAAAGACCTGACCACTTTCGTACGAAAGATAAATTTAAAGATCTGTTTATTTCTTTGCAGAATTTTGGCACGGAAAATGCAATATCAAGGGAAAAACAGCTTAGCTATTTGCTTCGAGCCCTACCCAGGTCATTCCACACAACTCGAACTTTACTGGCGATAGATTCGACTGTAACAGTTCAAAAGGCAATAGATGGAGTCAAAGAGGAAGTAGAAGCTCACGAACGCTAGGACGATAATGGTGATTTCGAAAATGCTCTATTTACTCAGAAAAATAAGTCTTCAAAGAAGTCTAAGTTTAAGAGAGAGTCCTCTAAAAATAAATGGAAACGAATTCAAGACAAATAATCAACAATATGGAAAACAACAGAAAAATTCTGGTGATAGGAAGATTTGCAATAGATGCAAAAGATCAGGTCATACAGAAGACAAGTGTTGGTTAAATCCAAAAATTGACTGCATGTCATAAACAGGGTCATGCAGCAGTAGACTATTATCAAAATCCCAGGAACAAGGAGGAGCAGAATCGAAGCAAGCGAACCTTCAGATTCAAATTATGTTGAAGACAAAACAGAATGCTTCAGAGTAGAAGAAGACAGGTCACAAGAAATTCAGCAGCATATGTTTGTGCTAATTTATGTTGTTCATCAAATTCAAAAATTCGAGTAGTACTTGATTCGGGAGCCACCTCACATTTTGTTTCCTCGAAATTTTTTTTATCTGACTATAAGAAGACGAATTATTCGAGATTCATTATACTTGGAGACGGTTCTAAGCATCTAGTTGATGGAACTGGTGTACTGTGGTTAGACACGAATCAAGATGACAAGAAACTGGAAGAAGTTCTCTATGTCCCTACTCTTGATAAAGATCTTCTATCCGTAGCAAAGATAGTCGACACAGGAATGTCAGTAACCTCCACAAGGGACTCTTGTAAATTGTTCGATGAAGATTCTGATAATCTAGTTGCTACAACAAAGAAGGAAATTTGTATCACTTGAACATTCGAACTCGAATCGAACAAGCTAATCAAACTCAAGAATCGACAGATATTCTGTGGTACAAGAGGCTATGTCACATGAACATGGAAGCCTTGTACCAAGCCAACAAGAGTTAGAGAATCGAAGGAGTCGAAATCAAGAGTCAAGATATTCGAACTACCTGCGAATCCTATCTTAAAGGCTAAGTGACTAGAACACCTTTCAGTAAAGATGTTTATAAAACAACCAAGGTACTGAAAATTATGCATTTAGATATTTTCGGAGTATCGTCTTTAGGTGATGCAAAATACTTCATTTTGTTTATTGATGACTTCAGCAAGTTCGATGTAGTTTACTTTATTCGTACAAAATCAGAGGCTTTCGAGAAATTCGTTGAGTATACAAATTGGGCTGAGAAACAGACAAGCAACAAGTTGAAGCAGAGTCACACAGATCGTGGAGGTGAGTACATTTCCAACAAATTCAAAACTTAATGTACTGATCGAGGTATTATGCATACGAAAACTGCATCATACACACCTCAGCACAATGGAATTGCTGAACGAAGGAATCGTACACTTATGGAAGCTGCTAGATGTATGATGGCTATGTGAAAGCACCAAAACAGTTGTGGGCGGAAGCAATGCTACATCGAATTGCGGAAGCAATGCTACATCGAATTATCTTTAGAATCGAATTCTGAAATCTCAAATACCGGATAAAACTCCTCATGAAATATGGTGGAAGTCGAAGCCAAATTTAGCTCATGTTCAGACATTCGGATGTGCAGTTTATATGCACATACCAGACAAATTGAGGAAGAAACTCGATGAAAAGACAGAACAAGGTTTTCTGGTAGGATTCGAGTTACATTCGTCATATTATGGAGTCTATATACCCAAAACTGACAGAATAAAAGTTGTTCGAGATGTCAAATTCGATGAGTCGAAGTACATAGCAGATAGTGACTTAGTCGGCTATGAAATTCTCAAAAATTATTATGAGCTACCAACGACGGAAGTAAAATAAGCAGATGATGAACGAGAATTACCAGATTCAGAGAGAGTTCAAGATCGAGTACCTGATAGACTCGAATCACCAGTTCGAATTCTAGTAGACAAGGTCGAAGCCAAAAATGCAGAATCGAATTCGAAATCTATACAGACTGTGAGAAGATATGATAGACAACAAAAACCACCAGTAAGGTTTGGTCAGGATGTTTCAACAAATATAGCCATCGAATTTTGTGGTTTCACAAACGAACCTCAAACATTCGAGTAAATTATTGATGGACCAGATAAAGATCATTGGATTCAAGCAATGGAGGACGAAATGTCATCCATGTATAAAAACAATGTATGGACAATTGCACCTATACCTGATGGAAGAAAACCAGTCAAATGCAAGTGGATCTACAAGATCAAAACAGGTTTTGATGGAGATAACATCAGATACAAAGCAGGTTGGTTGCGAAAGGTTTTTCACAGAAATATGGGATCGACTACACTGATACTTTCTCATCGGTAGTCAAACACACATCAATTCGCTTGTTATTCGCTTATGCAGTGGCTCATGATCTCAAAATCCATATTGTGGATGAGAAAACTGCTTTCTTGCATGCAGAATTAGAAGAAGACTTATTCATGGACCAACCACTTAGTTTTATAAGCCAAGAATATCCAGAATTCGGATGTCACTACATTCTTTAGGCTTCAAACCTTTATTCGTTGAATCGAATGTCTATATCAAACATGTCCAAAATGAAATTATCGTTTTAGCTGTTTATGTTGATGACACGCTTATTTTTTCAAGGAAAGATAAATTAATTTTAGATGTCAAAAGAGACATTTTTGAAATATTTGAGATCGTTGACCTAGGAGAAGCAAAAATCTATCTAGGCTTGCAGATCGAAAGAGACTTTGAAGGTGATAAGTTGTATCTTCACCAACAAAAGTACACTCGGAAAATCATTGAAGACTTCAACATGCTCGAATGCAAAGGTGTGCATACTCCCATGATACCTGGAACAATATTGAGCAAGGCAGATTGTCCGCAGACTCTCGAGGAAGAGAAGCGAATGTCCAATACACCCTATTGCAGGTTGATTGGATCATTGTTATATCTTGCAGACAACACCAGACCTGATATAGCATTTGCAGTATACAGGCTGAGCCAATTTAATCAGAACCCAGGAAGAACTATGGAATGGTTCCGTACATGGTCTGTTCCATATTGTGGGCAAAACACATGGGTAGTTTCTCATTCCGGAACCTCCATTTGAAGTGACCTCCCAGAAAGGGCTATAGGTCGTTCTCGGAACCAATCGGATTCGGTGGATATGGTCCGGAATCACCAACAAGGAGTGGCCACATGTTCGTGAGTCTGTTACGGACCAAATAGGTCCTAAGGTATAAGACCAAGACGATAAAAGGCAAATTGAAGTTCATAGGCGAAGGTCTGTACCATGTCAATGAAATCCTTAACCATGGAGCCATGAAACTTCAATATCTAGATGGGACTCCATTTAATACACCCATCAATGGTAGCCTATTACATAAATTTTGGCCACCTCAGTAAACATCGATCCATCCTGATAATGACATGTAGATAACTTACAAATAAGATCCTACACTATAAGCAGTCATTACAACAAGATCAAAGGCATAATCTAGACCCAAACGGAATCGAGAAGGTTGCAGAACATCATCAGACATCAGATACCCACTAACAGTGTGGATCAGATTTGGAATTCTCAAGTTTGATTGAGCAAAATAAGGAGAAAAACTACTCAATATGATGGATCAGCTACCAATTCTTCATAAGAATCTTCGCAGGGCTCAACATAGACAGATCTGACCTAGAGGGACCTACAACAAGCTCTACGAGAGCTACTTGTGAAGGAATAGTAAAAAAGTGGTCTATGCGATAGTTCAATCTAAGAAAAACTTTGCATGCCATCAAGATCATCAAACCAACCTTTGCAAGCACCATAAATGAAATCAGGACATTCAAATTGACTTGGCTATAGGGTTGGTTTCCAAAAATATGATAACATGAGCAAGTTGGACGAGAGTTCCTTCCCTATGAGAGGAGTTGAACCATCGTATGACCTTCAAAACCTTCAAGGGCATGCAAAACAGCTTCTAAACTCTCACCGACTTCTTTGGGATCTTAGAATAGCATGAGGAAGATCCCTGCAAAACTTGATATTGATCTAAACTGTGAAAAGTATACTTCTTCTAATACGCACTCTAATTCTCCACTATAAAAGCAGGGAATTCGAGTCATTTGTCACTTTTCATAGTGAAGCTCTTGCTATTATTTTACTCTAAAATTTGCACATACCATCCTCATCCTAGTAAAACACTGTATCCAGCTCCACATTCCTCCACTTCACTCTGATCACCTTGAATCCACCATTTTTTTCATTTCTCTCATTCCACCTCCCCCACCTTACCAACTTCAGGATTATATCAAAGCCCTTTACAAGTCAGTGGTGGACGACTGCCCGGGTCCCCAGCAAGCCATGACTTCAGCTCATCAACATCAACTAGCCCTGCTCTAGGCTCAACTGAGTGAGTGTCAATTGAGAAAGAAAATTATCAGAAAGTATTTGTAGTGCAATACACATAAAAAAAAATAGAGAATCTGAACTAAGCTGTTGTAAATACAATGATCAGATCACGATCTTGTGCCCAAGAATGGTTCACAATAGTGACGCACTGTGCGTGGTGATCTTACTTAGCTAGCTACAGATTAAATAGCTATCTCTATTTCTTGAATGGCTTTCACTCTCTCGGATATCTTTGATTATGTGGAATCAGATAGTTAAGATACAATGGAGTTCACGCAGGAACTCTGATTCACTCTTCTCCACTTTCAACATCACATCATCGTATCTCGTGAGCTGATGTTATGTATATATACATGGAACAGTTACAATGACTGCATGGGCAACGAGCGCAGTTACTAAAAAAGTACTAAAATGAACTGTGACATGGTCTGCGTTGGACGAAGAAATGTGGATGACGTGGATCTCGAACTCGAAGAGTTCGTTGTCGATCCTACTTCTGCTCCAGCTGGTTGATTGCACAAACATCCAGAGAGTAAGGCTAGTGTTGTTGTAGAGAGAGAGAGAGAGAGAGAGAGAGAGAGAGAGAGAGAGAGAGAGAGAGAGAGAGAGAGAGAGAGAGAGAGAGAGAGAGAGAGAGAGAGAGAGAGAGAGAGAGATAGTATATTTACATAGTGTACTAGTCCTCAGGACAAACTCGAATGATTCGAGTTCTAATGACTCAAGTTTTGAGTATATTTACATAGTGTACTAGTCCTCAGGACAAACTCGAATGATTCGAGTTCTAATGACTCAAGTTTTGAGTATATTTACATAGTGTACTAGTCCTCAGGACAAACTCGAATGATTCGAGTTTTAATGACTCAAATTTTGATGATTCGAAATCTGGTGAGTTGGAGTGATGCTTAATTTCAACACCCCCCCCCTTAAACTTAACTCCTAGGATCTTGAATGAAATTGAGCAAACTACATAATGCAACATGCTTTTCTCTTGACAGAGGCTTAGTCAAGATATCAACCAACATATTGGTAGTAGGACGATAACTTAATTCGACATCTTTATTTCAAACTTTCTCTCTAAGAAAATGAAATTGAACTTCAATGTGTTTAGTTTTGGAGTGAGTCCGTGGGTTCAGAGATAGAGCAATCATAGCTCTAATTGTCACAATAGAGTATAGTTGGACTGATTTGAGAGATCATAAGATCTTGAAGCAATCTTCTGAGCCAGATGATTTCCTTCACTGCAAAGGTAGCTGCAACATATTATGATTATGTGGAGGACATAAATGCATTTATGCTTTTGACTATTCCAAGAAATGGGTCCTCCTGCTAGAGAGCAAAGATAGCCAGATGTGGATTTTCTTGTGTCCACATTACCCAATCAGAGTTAGAATAAGTAATGTCAAGGCATCCTCTATATTTTCATTATAACACAAAGCATAGTACTTAGTGGCTTGAATGTATCTTAGTACTTTGAGTAGTGCCTTCTAGTGAGGTAGGCCGAGATTTGACATAAACCGTGACAATGTGCTAACTGGTGTGGTGTGTAGCTGGTGGTGAACTGATGATGAATGCTGAATGATGCCAGATAGTCAAACATTTCGTTTGACAGGAACTCTACACCACTGTTTGTACGAAGGTTCTTGATTTATTGACCAGTCTATGTCTCCACGAACTATTTGAAGTCTTTGAAATAGTTGAATGCCTCATACTTGTTCTTAATGAACATAATGCTGGTAAATCTTGAATAATCACGGATAAAAGTGATAAAATATAGTGTTGAGCCCAGAGAGGGAGTACTCATAGGGCCACACAGATCACTACTTATCAATTCTAGAATGGACTTAGCTCAAGTGGCTTGTCCCCTTGGGAATCTTGATCTAGGCTGTTTGCCTAGTAGGCACATCTCATAGACATGTCGAATGTCAATGGAGACATCATTGAAGTTTAAATCCTTGACCATACTATTGTGATGCATATACAAGATTGATCTCATGTTTAAGTGTCCTAATCTTCGATGCCATAATTGGGCATTTGAAGTACTTACATTAGTAGAAAGTGCATATTTGTGATCCAAAATGTACAAATTACCTTCTCTGTTTACAGAGAAAATTTCTTAACCGTTCTTGTCCAAAATGGTACATTGCTTCAAATTGAACAAGGCTTTGCAGCCTTGATCAATGAACTTGCTGACTGATAAATTTTTGGTCAGTTTGGGTACGTAAAGTATATCCTTGAGCAAGGTCAATTTACCATTTTGAAGATAAAGGGGAATATATCCTTTGTCTTCAATCTGCTACGTACTTGAGTCACCGAAGTAGACATACTTCAAATCTGCTGGTGTGAGGTCTTCAATAAGGACTTACATGAAGTCATATGCTGAGAAACACCAGAATCAAGATACCAATCCAATGCATCTCTAATGAGTTCGTCTTATATCGTTAGCAGTGTTGGGTCTTCGAGAGAGGTTTTGGCAGAATAAGATCCTCCATCCTGCCACATCTTCTTCTTTGCTTCGTTGTGCTTGAGAACTCGACAATCCTTGATGTCGTGGTTGGTTCTCTTGTAGTACTTGTAGAAGAGTCTGGTCTTAGGTTTTTGATGCTGTCGATTGTGCTGTTGTGATTGCTGGTCTGAATCAGTTTGCTCAGCTTTTGTCTTCTTGTCCTTTGAAGATCTCTTCTTTTGGAGTTGTTGCTAATTCAAATAGAGAGTGACTGTCTTCGAATTCAATGTGGATAAGCTTTTCCTTCTTATTTCTTCTTTCAATAAACTTGCTGTCACCTTTTGCAGAGACAAATCAGGAGCATTGCTAATTAGCAATACTAAATTGTCGCAAGAGGGAGGAAGACTGGACAGAAGAGACATGTTAGTATCTTCATCAGATACTGGCAAACCTACTGCAGCTAATTGATTGAGTAGTTGTTTGAATTTGTTTAAATGATGAGCAACTGAGGTCCCTATACTCATTTTGAGCGACAAGAACTTCTTTCTCAAGAAGAGACAGGTCGATACATCTGTTGTTTCGTGTAGACCAGTAAAAATGTCCCATGCCTCTTTGGAGCTGGAACAACTAGCTACATGAGCTATTTGTGAATCTTTAAGATTCAGAGATACAATGGCAAGAGCTTTGCCATCCTTAGCTTCCTGAGTGGTCAGCATGTCAAGTTCAGCCAGCTTGGCTTTTTACCCGTTGACGTATCCCTAGAGTTTTGAACTTTCATATGTGGAAGTCATCACTGTTGAGCTTGTTGATCAAGTGGATTTCTAAAGATGTTCCTTCCATGATGAATGATCTAAATATAGTAAAATAATTTCGAATACTAATACTAGTTTGGAACGATGGCTTTGATACCTTTCTGTTGGAGGGCTCTCAAAGAAGTTAGGTGCATAATAGAAAACAGATCTCCAACATAGAGAACTTTAATAGGAAATTTACCAACCTACAACATCAACATTGACTTAGATCGAATGGAGGAATGTCTTGGTAGGTGTCAGAGACAACCATGAAGGGAGCGAAACAGATTAGACATTCCAAATTGAGTGAGTGTCAATTGAGAAAGAAAATTATCAGAAAGTATTCGTAGTACAATACACATAAGAAATAGAGAATTTGAATTAAGCTGTTGTGAATACAATGATCAGTTCACAATCATGTTCCCAAGAATGGTTCACGGTAGTGGCACTCTGTGTGTCTAGTTACAGATTAAATAACTATCTCTATTCCTTGAATGGCTTTCTTCGTGAAACCTTCACATGGTATCATAGCCACCCTTAGGTATGATCTTCATGCATCAATGCTCAAGATTAGAGAGTGAAATTCATGATTTTGAGAGTGGTTGAGGATCTCAACTAGCTTCGAAGGGATTTTGGCCTCGAGAGGGGCCAAAATCATGATGATTTGGATCTGAAAAGTATAGCATAGACTAATGTCCCTAGCTTAAAAATTTATTGTGTTCTATGTATTGATCCAAAGTGTGCTAGTAGATACTTGTTGGAAAGCTATTTGAGGTAGATTTAGGTGCAAGAGATCTCAAGTAAATTGGTTCACTATAGATAAAGTTATTGGCATTCGTTTGGAAGTGTTTGGGCACCCGACCTAGTGACTTTTTCCAAAGAGCACCAAATCTTGGTGGTTTCATAAAAACAATTCAAGTTTACATTGTCAATCTAGGTTTTGAGAGTTTTAGATGAGATTTTGAGATCCTAGTCACATTGTTTCACTCCTGTTCATAGTTCTTGAGTGTTTTTTTTTTTTTTTTTGCCTTGAAATAGAGTCATAGAGGTGTGTGAAACTTGTGTTTGGTGTGTGATCCAAATTATCTTGGAGTTCCTTCATTTGTGAAAGACAAGATCTAGCAACTCAAGTTGATTGGCATTGGTGGAGAGATTGCTCTCTCCTTTGTGATCAAGATCTTACTAAGTGTATCTAGCTCTTTGACGAACACATCTTAGTGAGAGAGAAGAATCACACTTTTTGAGATTTCAAATCCACCTAAGGATGGTGGATGGATTGAATGTTTCAAGCTTGATGTGAAAAATTGCTTGAAAAATCAAGGTTTTGAGAGCTAGTTTGGACATAGTTCGACATTTGTCACATAATATTAGGATTGAAATGCATCTATTTGGCCCAATCACATTTAGAGGCATAGATCACAAGGCCAATTACTTTAAGAGGTGCATTAAATGTGGACCAATCATGTTTGGTGGTGCACATCATGAGGCCCAATCAAATTGTGAGGTGAAAATCATGAGGTCCAATCATGATGAGAGGCACAAATCTAGGGGTCCAATCATGATGTAGAAAGGCAATCAATGGGGTCCAATCATTCTCAAGCATTTCTCATGCTAGATCGAGCTACTCCTATATGGAAGTGCTCTCCTATTGTACATACAAGTTTTTGTGAAACAATCTATGTGATACACCTTATTTTTTCTCATATTCTCTCTCTACTTGAGGGCTCACTCACTTTCTCTCTCTACATGAGAGTAGGCTATTTCTCTCTCTCTAAAAGCATGTTGGAAACTTAATTTTTTCATGTACTTTGATTGTTTTGAGTGCCAATTGAATGTGGATTCATTATGCATGAAATTGTGCTCTTGCCTTAGAATCAATCTAGGAAGGTTGTAGGATGCAATCTATGTGATAGATCTATGTGCAATCACAACTACCTTTGAAGATCAATTGTGGGTGTTGGGCACGTGTGAAACCTTCACAATTACAATTGATCCATAGGAACATTGATGCATTTTGGTCATAGTGATGCCAACAAGAGTGGCACCAATATTAATGGCACCATGAGTAGTATGAGCGCTGTTGGCATCGGGAACAATGTTGGCTCTAGTGGCGCCCGGAATAAAGCTTGCATTGAAGGACATGTGGCATCCAAACGACCTACAGCTCCCATATAATGAGATCGTAACCTCAGGTAGCTTGGCCCTATGGGTACGCAACATGTCACCCTCATTTTATTTAGTGCTATTCTAATAAAACAAAAATGTTGTGGTATATGACAAGGACATTGCCACAGATTTTTTAAATAAGAAGCGTGATTGGCTAAGATTGGATGCAAGGGAATTAGCTACATTCAAATCCTATTTGTCTTGGCATTGCACGACATAATGGTTAGCATTTCCTTTTCTTATCTCAGGGATTTACTCTAATTCAAAGTGTGTGCATGAGTAGAGATATGACAATATTGATAAACAAGGTGATCATACATCACAAGAAGCTCTATGTTATGCAAGGCATCCAGATTATAATAAAGATTGCATTTTAAAAGAATCAATAAGATAAAAACGACACATTTTTATGCTCAAACTCACCTAAGACTAACACTTCAAATTTAGCAAAATTCTGGACGAAATAAAGGGGCTTTAGAATTTTATTAAGATGAAATAACTAGGCACCGATTTTAGCCAATTTGAATAAGGAGAAGCCATTCCATGTTCAATGCTTATGCTTCTCTTGTAGTGCTAGGTCAGAGGCACTCAATAGTTTCTCCGAAAACGGTTGGGCTGGGAAACTTAACAACAATGCCGCATGTAAACTTAAAAGATTGAAATATTGAAGCCGTGTTCATGCTAAGATTCTCCCAAAAATATAATTCAGGTAACTGAACTTTTAAGCAAATCATCATAAATTCTTATGAACTTTGAAAACAAAGTGAAAGAAAGACCCAAGTTCCAAGAGTGATTGAGATGGTACAATTTGATAATACACACAATCAATATGTACAGTGTACACACAGTATCACTGTAGTTTTTGTGAGGGGCCAGTGGAAGGTCAGGGAAATGTAATTGATGAGACAATCCATGCGTGAGAAGACGTAATGATTGAACGGTCTTTCAACAGGCACGCGGAGATATGCATAGGTAGGTGTGTCCATTCAATACAACAGTCAGATGTATTATGTAACATGAGTTGATTGAAAAGTTTCGTTCGTAAAACACGAGATAGATATAACGTACGTCCATCCGCAAACTCATAATTGCATCATTTGCATGGTTATTTCAACTTATATTCATCAAGTTTTGAGCCGATTGAATACATCAAATTCGCACACAACTCGATTCTTGAAAGATCAAGATTCTTGCCTACTTCCAGCAGTAATTGTAATCTTTTCAAATTGTCAAGCTTACTACAAGAACATTCAGCAAAGCACTCTGTGTTGCTTACCTGGGAAAATGATCTGGTGGTAAGACTATTAAGTCTTTCTGAATTTTATAAAGGATGCTGTTCCACTGGAGATCAGCTCATATATCAAACCAAAAGCGATCCACAATGTTATCAAGTCAGCATTGGATCTCTGACCTAACATCAGATATCCACAATGTTACAGTCATTAACGTATTTTTGAGTAGATTTCTGAGCTGACAATAGCGCCAGAAACATGCAAATGTATCATGTCCATGTATTCGAGCACTGAAGGCAAGAGGTTACATGAAAGCACTCAAAAATCTGTTACTGAAATGTAATATTGTGGATCTCTTCTGGTTTGATATAGGATGGAAAGATAATCGAAGTTAATAAGCGAAAGCCAGGAAATAGGATCTAAAAAGAGTTTCGGAAGGTACAAACAAGGGTACGTTACTCTTGCTTTTGAATGCAGCTGCTGACAAGTCGAAGGCAAATCCTACCACATTCGATTGGCTTTTGCTAAAGCAAAAAGTTGGCACAACATCGAACCTCATCTGAAAGGAATATTTTCATTGATTTGGCATCTTCGGCTCATTAGAAACCTGTTACGTTTTGAAGATCCCTCTCATGTCCCCAGTGAGCTTGTAAATTTATAATTTATGTTGGATTGACAATATGATGTGCTGAGAGTGATCTGGAGCTAGTTCTTTTTGTTTTCAAGCATTTTCCCAGTGTCTGGAATTTATAATTAGCTTTTATCTGATTTCGTTTCCCCGTCTCTGAATTAAGTGTACGTTTTTCTGGTATCACAGAACGGATCTCATTCCTACTGCATCTTGTAGATAGTTCAAGGATTATAAATTTTCTTGCTTGCATTTTGAAATCACATACAATATAGATCCGTGGTTTTGGTTTTGGCTAGTTTGTGTTCAGACTTGCATGATCAACATATCGAACTCTCATTACATCTTGGACTTGCCCCATATAGATTCTCAGACTACGCTTAAACTCATATTCATGCAATTGTTGGATGTAGAATCGATCTCCCTACTCCCCACCTTTAAAACAGTGTCAACTCTCATGGGAGCCTCTCTTGCTCATGGGATTTTTCTTGGGATTCTTCTATCTTGCCTTGCTCATACAGAACTTTTAGTAAGCTTAATTTCTTTGAGGTGCTAGCTAGCATTCTGTTTATAAAGCTTTCATGTTTTAGAGGCTTGTTTGGTATGATTAGAATATTATACAAATTGTTGGTTTATCCTAAGCCCAGCCCCCCCCCCCCCCCCTTTTGTGCTCACAATTTTAACATGTGCACATAGCACTTACCAATTTGAGCTATTATCATGAAGTACTATTGCCAATTATCTTTGAGCACTTTTCGCAATTTTCCAATATCGCTTAATGACACGCGAGCAATTTTGGCCACGTTGTGTTGACCCATTACTGGAATATGTATTTTGTTCGCAGCTACATGACAATAAATGGGTTCCAATATGCTATACTTGAGCAATACCATGAGTTCGGATATACAAAATGCACATTGATATCTAAGAGACGTCTACTAAAAAGACAAAATCAATGTCTACTAAATAGCTAGATCAAAAGTTCATAAAATTATATTCAAAGGAATTATAGGCCATGCATATATTCTTATGACATTGCTAACCCTACTCAATTTTTAAAACTTTGATCACAATTTATAAAGTGAGACTCCTACATCAGTGATCCAAGATCATCAACCAATACATTGTATATGTATATACTTTGACTAGCATCAAGTGAACAATGTGACACGTTGCTCTAGTGCTCATGAAATTTGTACTAAGCAAGTGTTGTTTTGAATTGTTTATTTTGTTGTAGATCAATGCAATTATGAGTCAAATTTAAATACAAAGCATTCAATGACGCCAATTAGATTTTTAATTGATATTTAGTGATGAACCTTTTTTTTGGAAAAGGATTCGAAATTTTGCCATTGGTGAGTAATGCATTGTAGTATGGATTTGGTCATAAAGAAGAAGAAATGGAGACGAAAATTGTGTAGGGATGTTAGGAGGGTTGATGTCACACACTTCTTTGTAACATATGGGTGAAGATCAATCATACTAAAACCATATCACAGTTAATTTTTTTTTTTAAAATTTTCAAATGCTATGATTGAAAAGCCTATCTAATTTACTTGCATCTCCAAGTGCTAACTGTCATGTAATCATGCTATAGCTCACTCAATATAGCCTTCATAGCACATTACTTCTACGAATGTCTTTGAGTACAATGACAAGTTTCAAAATCAAGATTCAGGTCTAACCAAAAGAGGTTCAGCCTTTAGGCAGCATAGTATATGTCCAAATTGCCTCCGAAGTGTCCAAATACTATAATGTGATGTCACCAACTTTCTTGGCTTTAGAATGGTACATAAATATCTTAGATTTGCTTTCTTTCTAGGATAGTACAATCATCTTGTTGGAAAATGAGTACGAAAACATACTGAATGGTCATAAAAAATTGATACAAGCTCGAATGTCTTGATTGCTTAGTATGTGCACTACGGGAGACTCTAATAACGAGCAATCAATTGTGTTTACTTAGATGGATCATCTTTCACAACAAAACCTACAATTAGATTGAGTCGGAATGTGTCAAGGACAACTATAGTGTTAGAAAAACTAAGGTGTTCAATGACAACCATGTTTCTACATTTTGACTCAATCAACAACTACACTATGCAAAAAGAAACATCACAATGAAAGTAGAATCAACATCAACTGTTCACACAAGATACAATCTCATTTGATGAATGCAAACTATATTAAATGTATGGTTGTACAAAAAGATAGTTATAAGTAAATCTACTTTGCAAATGGACAAGCCTAGAAAAAGAACAGACTAAGGACTGAGCATGAAGGTGTCAAGCACTGGCGTGAAAACATTTGGGCATCCTCTCTTGTGCCTCTTGTGCCTTCTTGCTATCTGCAACATCTACGCTTGATTATACAATTGTTTTGCTAATTTAAGTAAGCTTAATTAGTCAATATCAATAGATACTGCTAAGTGATTTTAGAAATAGCTTAGAAGTACCGTTAAGCTAAATGTACAATGAGGTGGGTGTGAAGTATGTAATGTTCCTTTTACGTGAAATCATTTGAATATGCTGATAAAATAAGGGTAGTCTTTAAAAGATTTTGAAGACCTTCAATGACATAGCCGTCAGGTTGTTGCATAGAGATGTCTTCATGAACAAAATTATTTAAGTAGTTTGTACATCCATATGATATACTTCAAGGTCTTTTGTTGCTACAGTTGCCAACAAGGTTTGAATAGATGCAAGTTTAACAACAGAACTGAAGTCTTTGTGTAGTCAATACTTGGTAGTTGTGAGTAATCTTTGGCTAAAAGTCTTGCCTTCCATTTGGATATGGAGTCATCAAAATAATACTTCCTTTTGAAGATCCACTTGCAGTCGATGATATTTCTTTTGGTAGGAGAGTTAATAAGAGTCAAGGTATGGTTCTTAACTAGTACTTTGTATTGACCATCCATTACTATTTTTCACTTTTCAAAATCCACATTAGACAATGCATCTTGAATAGTAAGAGGCTCTTCAACTACTATCCAAAAAGCATGAGAAGTAGATATTTCTGGTGGATGCATCGTTCGTCGACCAGATCTTCAAACATTTGATTGTTCTTCATGATATAAGTCAAAAGGTGAATGGCATTTTTCAAAATGTGAAGTGGACAGATTTGACACATGAATATCTTCAACATTGGCAAACAATGATTGAACATTTGAGGCACAAATAATTTTATACTTCTTCAATTTGAAATCATGAAATCTATCTTCTAGGAAGACTACATCTATGCTAACAAATGTCTTACTAGCTTGTAGATCATAGACTTTGTTGGCCTTATAATCTAATGGATATCCAAATAATATGCACTTGGTACTGGACAATTGTTTTCTTTGCTCTAACATGATTTTCGCATAATAGACACACTTGAAGACTCTTAGATGATCTACAGACGACTTTGTACCCAATCAAACCTCCTCAAGGATTTTGTTGTTAATGACCTTGGTACTGCAACAATTCTAAAATAGCAGGCTGTTGCAATAGCCTCTGCCCAAAACTTACTTGAAAAATTAGCACTAATCAACATGGATTGTGCGGACTCAACAAGAGTCCGATTCTTTTGTTTGGCTACTTTATTCTGTTGAGGACTGTAGCTCAAAAAAAATTGCCTTCGAATCTCATTAACTCTTAGAAAGGTGTCTCCCTCCCCATCTGTGCCTAGGGCCTTGATCTTTCAATCTATTTGAATCTCAAATAGACGTTTGAACTTTTGGAAGCATAATATGCATAATTTTTACATGATGAGGTTTGCATGAAGATCACAATGAATCAGATCTAGAATGCCATTAGCTTTGTGAGCTTGGCCTTCGGAAAGTCTTGGCCTAGCATGTTTGCCAAAAATACAAGTCTCACAATCTTTTGGTAAAGGTTTGGTAATGTCTAAGTCTACGACAAGATTCTTGCAAAACATATAGTAAATGGATCTCATGTAGAGATATCCTGGGCATTGATGCCATAGGCTATTCTTGTCAAAAATAGGTGTAGACAAAGGTATTTCTTCTACTGAAAAGGCACAATTATGGGTTAACATATAGAGATGACCATGTTTATAACCTTTGACTAGGACAATTGAATTCATATCTTGACTAAAATGTTGTTTTGCATAAAAATGATAGTATGGCCTTGATCAACAAATTTACTTATGAATAATAGGTTCTTGGTCAAAAATGAAACATATGAAAATCAGAGCAAGTTGATCAACAAGTGATCAAACATGCTTAATATGGCCACATATGGAAGTTCATCCTGACATCTTGCATGAGAAGAATCTCTTCCTCAAGTATAGACGAGTGGTAACATCTTGGTCTCATATTCCCAAGCTTTTCTAGATGTTTCATAGCTGCTAATATGTGCTTTGTAAATCCTTAAGATTCATGAGAATTAATCCAATTGCTCTATCATCTTCAGATTTCCATTTGAAAATTAGCTCAACATCTTGTTGTGGGAGTACGGTAGATCTGTCAACCACATCCCATAAATCATTTTTCAATAGTATCATCTTCATACAATACTTCCACAAATGAAAGTCGTCGCCATTGAATCTCTCAATAATAAATTTTTTTGAAGATGATTGCCACAAATTTCTTGTTAAATGTTGAAAATATTACAAAAATCAACACATCAGCTCTAATACTATTGTTGAACAATGAGTACAAAAAACAGGTAGAGCTAACCATGTGAGAATCTTATGTTAAGCATGGTTAAAGCAGTTCAGAAAAAATAATAACAAAAAATCTTTAAAGACAAATATTCATGCCCAACATAAACAGTTCTAAAATGTCAGCATACCATGTCTCTAAATAACATAAAAAATGTTTGAAGCTCCTCGTCCTTGGAGTTGTTCGGGTACAAGGCCTAGCATTTTGCCCAATCTTGAAATTTAGGCTTTTCACCATGGCCTCTTGTACTCTCATGAAAAGCTTGTGTTTGAAAGAAGATGAAGCTAGTAATTCTTCAATTTAATGATAACTGAAATTAGAAAAGAAATCGAATAAAAATTACCTTTGAATCTCTTTTCCCATTTCTGCAAGGCTGAGTTGTCCATTTGCCACTCTTGACGCTCACAACAACATCTTGGGAATGAATGCCTTGCATGTTCTTCCACTCAGATATTCCCATATCCTGAGGGATGGGAGCAAGAGACGGCTGAGTTGTTTTTTTCTTTGAAGTGAATACCCCCTTCGGAATTTGTCCCTTAATCCTTAATCTCAAACCTGTCCCATTTGTCAAAAAAATTTGTCAGCCAGATCCCAGATTTGAAACAAAAATTACTGTAAATATTTAATACTAAAAAATTTAAAAAATTCAAAAAGATTAAAAGTTAGAAACATCACCTGTCCAGTTCGGAAGGCTAGCTGAAAAAAATTATTGTATTTTGTCAAACAGTGGCTGGAGACTTCTCGTCAAAAGGAAGCCCAGATTTTTTAGCGCAGAGGCACTTTAGCTATATATTTGTTTTGTCGCCCTCTTTGTGGAGTCTAAGATACTCCTTGTGAAAAAATCTTACTCTTTGAATAATTGTCATCTTTAGTCTGTAAGGGGGAGAGAGGATGGCTATATCTTTGGAGGAGTCAAGGGGTTGGGAGTCCTTTTGTGAGGAGAAAGCCAAGCCCTTACGATAGGATGTTATCTAACAGGCTTTGGCATAATTTGTAGATAGATTCACCATAGTTTTATCAAGCTAAATTTGAGGAGGCTTGTGAAACATTGTCAAAATTGGCAATTTTAGCTTGATTAAATCATGTAAATTTGTACATAGGTGGGTCCCACATGTGTAAATACATGTTGACACGTGTCAAGCCTACCCTAGATGGGTTAAGATCTCATTCATAGGGTTAGTTAGGTTTGTTTGGTCATGATTCCTAAATTATAGAACCAAACTCAAATCATGGAGGTGGTTGATCATCCTAACCATCAAATTGGCAAAACTCTAGAGTCAGGTAAGATTGACATATTAGGATAAAAAAATGTCAATTAATATCCTTATTACATGTTGGATTTTCACCTAACTTGATAGGAGAAGAGCCCTATAGTAGATACAATCTATTATTCCATAGTGAGAAAATAGTTTTTTGAGAGCACATTGGCAATCTCAAGTTTCCTACACATTTGCCTTGAGTTGTGAATGCTTTGCAATCTAAACTTGATTCCACTTAATCTCTAATAACAAGCCGTACTGTAGGCTGTACACATGTGGGGTCAAAATTCCATGTTTGATCAATGTTTTTTATTGCTCTTGATTGTGGGATCCAGTATTGCTTTCTAGATCAAGATTTTGTGATTAGTTTTGCAATAGATAGGTGTATCAATCAATCAATCACTCTTGGAGCCTTATGTAGATTCATTTATGTCCTTAATACTGTTTGAGAGGCCATTGGAATTCTTCAATTGATTTTGCAATACCTAAATTCAATACATCAGTTATTTGTTCCAAAAAATTTGATCCGCCAATGATGAATCAAATTTGTCAAAATACATATAAGTTGTTCAAATGATTGATCCCCAAAAATTCAATGCAACAATGGATCAACCAAACGATTGTCCCTTTGAGCTTTTTGTTCTTCTAAGATACACATTAGAGGAAACCTTGGTGGGAACCTAACTTGAGTAGTAGTTGGCACACTTGTAACAAGTGCACGCCAATAGTAGTAGCTAACCATGTCATATGTATTGCTAGCTTCATTATTTGTTATTTTAAACTAGTGTTGGAAGCTAATGTCATTAATCTATGCAATGCAACGCTCCTCATTGGATATTCTAATGTAATCTTTATGAAAATCAAACATATGTCATATTTATGACACATTTGGTTTATTGCATTCAAGTTTTGTAGAAAAACAACTAAATGTTTGGTCTATTTGGTCATGGGTATAATTGATGAGCAAAATTCTCAATTTTATTTTCTTTATACCTTTCAAGTTTCCAGATTGTAATACCTATACCAATATTGTTTGATTTTTGTATTCCCTCGTAGTATTGTCAAGCTATCATCAAGATATTGCAATTAAAGAATTTCCAGAGGATTATCACCAAATTCAACTATATTCTATCAATTATAATGGTTTTCAAATTAGGATTGTTGCAAACACTAGGGCATCAAAAAATAGTACTTCTAACTCTAATGTGCCATTGAAGACAAGTGTTCCAACCCAGTGAACTTGAATAAAATGTCATTCAAGTTATTTTCTTTAACAAAATGAGGTACTAATTTTTTTTTTTTGTCCATTCCATCAATAACAAGGCATTTTTTACTTTCTTGCAAGTTTTTGCAAGTTCTTGCCCTTTCATTTATTTGTTGATCTCAGTGTAGCTGAAGGACCTTTCTAACAACATCCACTACAAATTAAAGTTTTAAATTCAATAACAAAATAGGCTACACATAAAAGTTGAGTGAATAAATAATGTATTTGAAAAGCCTCTTTCTACTAATGCTTTTTCTACTAAAGCCTTTTTCTACTAATGCTTTCTTTCCGTTATTGTATTTCTATTTTCAATTCTTTGCATATTGAACATACTAATTTGAGATTCTTACCAAACCAGATTCCTAGATATTATATGTATAACTTAAATGCACAACATTTGGCTTTTAACTACATTGAATAGACCTTAAAATTTGTAGAGTTTCTTTGAAAATGAAAACATATTGTGTTTGATAACATTTCAATGTTCACACCAATGTGTTAACCAAGCCTTTGTATTTAGAGTATTTGAAAAAAACATTCATCCTTGCAATTTATATTGCTTGATCTCTGCCATCATTAGAATTGCAACTTTTTACTTATTTTGAATCTCTTCAAAAGTTCTATATTTTGATAGAAATTGCTTCTTTGATTTAGCTTGTACTATTGTTGAGAGCATTGAGTAGGGTGTCATGTTCGGCTCATAGAAAGACTTTCTCAATGGAATTCAATTTATTTGCTTGAATTTACTTTAGGCATACTCTTAATAATATTCTCATTTGAGATAAAATGGTAGGCCACAATCTTAACAAGGAAGATGAAGTTGCATTGTACCTATTTACTTGTTCAGCATTAGGTCCTTGTCTTGACCCTTGGCTGCTGCATCTCGAAAGGATGTGTTGAAAGTCAACGAGACAACCACCCCTTCAAGACCCCAAGTTGTAGATAAGGCAATTTCCATTTGTTAAAAGGCCTGATCAGCACTAGGATTTCATGGAAGAGCTTCCTTATTTACATTTTTCTTTCAATCCTTTAAGGCAAGTTGTTAGACTTAAAATTTCTTTTTGCTCAAAATGATTTTTCCATAAGACTCTGCAACATTGGTCAACAAAGTATGACAACTATTCTCAAGTCACATTTCATACTAGATAGGTAAAATTTGTCATTTGTTAAGTCATTGTATTGATAGATAATTCTATAAATGATCATATTATGATCACATTGATGGACATCTCTGAACCTCATGGGCACAAATTTAAAGGCATGCAAAATAGTTCCAATAAAAGGAAAAAAACCCCAAGTTAAGAAGTCAACGAGGCAAAATAACTTCTCTAGAAAAATTCCTTTCATCTATGTAAAGTCTTTCATCATTTAAGTGACACATGAAGAAATTTCAAGTTCTTTTAGCTATTATTGCTCTTCCTTTTGTTGGTTCTCAATGTTTATAACATAAATCGTAAGTCCATGAACCTCAGATTGTTTTAATTTCTTTCTGAAATACTTGAGTCACCTCAGGGAAGGGGATCTATGGGGGATGGAAATAATTGAATACAACATAATTTCTTCAGATTTAGGAAATAGTTTCGAGTTGCCTGCTGCTTATTTCAATGGAGCTTAAGCAATTAAAGAAACCATATTTGATATATATTCAAAAGTGTCACTAAACTTTCATTCCAAGTCTACTTAGCCACATATTTGTGCAATGCACAACCATCAACGCAAGACACGACTATCTTGGTCTACTACAATAAAATTTCTTGTGTTGTGACCCTTCGTTGTATGTTCTGTATGTTCATGTTACTGTTTCTTGCCTCGCCCAACTACAATGTGACTCTTGCATCAAATAGTCTCATCCAGCAGTTGTTACAACAAGTAAATCTACACAAGCAAGTACTACTTGCAGTATCTTATTTGAGCATCTCAGTCACCATTGCATTTATTACTACCCTTGCTGAATGCCATTCTGCAAAATTTTGAGTAGAACATTAGATCTTAAGGTTTTGATGAACAATACTGATTGTTTCTACTTCAAATTCAAGGGAAGCAAAATTGGCTGGCATCAAACTTATATGCAAAAACAGGTAAAAGAATGGTCTCATTTCTATTCCCATGCACATTTTATGGACAGCATCAGAGTCCGAATTTTAATCTTAGAATTGTCATTTTACACTCAAATATGAACAATGATGATCCTTAGCCATCTACTGTTTCAATCCATTTTGCTAGTGACAAGCTTCACTTGAAACATACAGACAAGATCACAACAAGCAGTGA
Source organism: Diphasiastrum complanatum (assembly GCA_029204225.1). Taxonomy (NCBI): domain Eukaryota; kingdom Viridiplantae; phylum Streptophyta; class Lycopodiopsida; order Lycopodiales; family Lycopodiaceae; genus Diphasiastrum; species Diphasiastrum complanatum. The sequence goes on from CM055104.1 coordinate 36,460,822, forward strand.
TGAGAACTTGTTCAACCTAGCCGACTGGAACGACCTTGTGTATCTATCTATTAATGCCTTTCTAAAAAGTTTGAGCAGGACATAACAACGCAGAGAATCAAAAAGTGAATACAACACAAAATTAAAGCAGAGAACTCGAAGACTTGTGTGACCAATAAAACTTGATCACACTTTCATCACTGAAAGACTTCTTTACACCTGGTGACTTTATGACCTATAGTCCCTCCACCTAGCAGGTATACCAAACAAAATTGCAAGGTATATATATATATATGTGCACACTAAGGACACATGAAAGAATCAAATTTTTTTCTCTATATTATTCAGCTTCAGCCACTTCAGGGAGAAGCCAGGAAGGCAGCAAAATGAACTGCTTTCACCAATTAGACCTGCATTGTGATGCGGATTTTATACAATAGAGTGGACCATCTGGAATACAAATTGAACTGACTAAACTCTCCATAATACTACGGTTTACATCTCAATAATGGCAGGTGTTCCAATTGTTCCAAAAATTAGCGATAATTGCTTATTAGACCTAGTTGAACACCAATCAGCCGAAGTAGAAGCCGAAGTAGCTTGCTCACCCTTTCGTCCCTGTTCAAAACTGTGAATTTATATGGAGGAAACTTTTCTAGTGATATCGAAGCAACAAAAAGTAGCTTACAAGACTCATCACAAGGTGTTGGAAATGAAAATTTGTTGATTGTGAACTAAGCAATCAGTTTAATAAGAGAATTTACCTAGAAATAACTAGTTCACAAAGTGCTGAATAAAGTAGCAATAAGTGAGTTTGCTTTGACCCAGCATCAAAGTTCCGAGAAGAAAATGCTCTTGAATGAGTTGTTGAAAGCTTCTGTGAGAATTCATCTTCCATGTCTTTCACTGAGATATCCAGAACTGTAGCTGTCAGAGGATGAATCTCAAGGGTAGAGAGCTCCTGAAGCACAAAAAGCAATTCCTCTATTCGAAACTGTGGCAGTGGATCACCTGACAAACCAAGAGTGAAACAAAATCTTTGAGAAACGATTCTAGTTTAGCACACTTAACCAAAGACACAATATAAGCAACATATAAAGCCATAAGCATTCAAAGACATCAGGAATCAAGGCTGACAATAGTCATTTATTAGTGCTTCATCACAAAGGAGCTTACCACTTGATTGATCATCCTGGGCAAATTGACAGATGATGGACTCACTTCGACTTATCAGCACTGGTAGTGCTATTCTACTCACAGCTAATTTTGATGACAGAATGGGCAACCCAGGTTGCCAGCTGCAAAATCATTCATCAGCATGTGAGCAGTATACATGCTGAGAGTGGCCAGCCAGCTGAACCTATCATAAATGCCCTATGCAATACCATGCATGCCTATCAACTAGTGGCTTGTCCTTACAGCTTTTGATGCTGGTATTTACTAATCCACTACCAATTCCCACTAAACTGAAGTCAGTCCATGCTTAGGAAAGCTTAGAAGCAGCAATCCTTATTGAAAAAACTTTATTTGCAAGTTGAAACTCCAATAATTTGTTTGAAATATGTAGGTCAATGATATTACCTGCAGATCTGAAACAGCTTATGTAAGCAAGCCAGAGAAAATCTGCCACAATGTGGAGGTAGAAGAACCATTGCCTCAAGAGGCAATGCAGAAGTTCGAGCTGCACAACGGTCTATGACATTGACCAGACGCTCCAGCACCTGCAATGTGCAACAATATTAGGCTTTGAATAGGAGTCCAGGCTCCTCCGAGGGGACTCAAGAAGTGTTAACTCATCCTTGAAGCTTTTTACCTCATGTGGCGCATCTTGACAAACAGCAAAAACCTTCCCACATAGCACATCAAGCACCCGTGCTTCAAGTAACTCATTTGTCTTCAAAGAATCAGATGGAACCGTTTCATCAGAACTGAGAGTAGCAGCACGTCCACAAGCACCTACAAGGAAGTTCTCATACGATTCAGCCAGTTCCTTCCAAAATTGTGGTCTCCTCGGTCCATCATTAACCAAACTTCTCTTTTCTGAGAGTTTCTGTTCACTTGCAAGATCATCTGCAAAACTTTGTTCAAGGATATTGTTGAAAGCCGTCACAGCTGTCTTCCATATAGATGCATCTGGAGAATCACGGCGCATTGCCATGCATCTGCCATCATAAAAAAGCATTCATGAATTGAAAGATTAAAAAAGTAGACTCTTGACATGAACCAAAAATGATGATTGAAAGTTCATCAGAATATGTATTGTTTTCCACATGTTTCAATACCATGCAAAGGGTAAAGAAGACATCAGACCAATTCATGCCCAGATAAGGTGGCAAAAGCTGTTCATACTATCATAAGAATAGTTCAATAGCCAGCCAGCATGAACGACAGAAGCCCTTCATAAACTCAGGACCATTGACAAAAGAATTTAGAACAGCTGGGATTGCCCCAATGGGACTACAGAAGGGCAGCATCAGATGGTCGGTGCTAGTGTCACATAACAGAAATGACCCCAAGGGACAATGTGGTCAATATTTTTGTCTACGTGGAAAAAAAAGTCAGAAGACCTACTGATGGCCATCACAAGACTTAGCAGGAGTTCAAGGGCCATGAAAATTCGAAACCAGTAGAGGTGAACAAGGAACCATCAAAGATCCAAGGATCATCAAAGATCAAAGTTTAGATTTTGAGGACCGGACCGCAAAAAAAGAAAAATGTGCTGGAGTTGTTTTTGAAGAAAAAGGGCTGTGATTAAGAAGTATCGTCAATAGAATCGACAAAGATTTGTTGGACAACTGCAAAGTTTGTAGAAATGACTTTCAAAGGGAATATGACAGTGATGTGGAGAGAGAGAGAGAGAGAGAGAGAGAGAGAGAGAGAGAGAGAGAGAGAGAGAGAGAGAGAGAGAGAGAGAGAGAGAGAGAGAAAGCTTTATTAACGTCTTTTCCATGCCAAAAGGCATATAAGACAAATAAGTACATATCAAGTATGTGGACCACATGGGAGCGTATGAAAAACGTCTCCGAAACTGAAAGAAAAGCATATAAAACACATCTAAATACAATTACCAGTGTTCACTAAACCAAAAGGTATAAAGCAAGAAATAGCTATGTATAATGGGAGCAAGCCGCCGATCATGTCCTGGAGGTGATGATGATACTACTGCTGCTGCTGCTGCTACTACTGAAGAAAGATGTAATACAAGCTGCAGTGGGGAGTGAAATTGAGATCTGCTGCCGACGGGAAGTCGTGTCCTCATCATCGGCATCATCATTTAAGTCTAGGACTGGTCGTGAGCGTCGTCAGGAGAAAAAGGAGGTAATCTGAAGCTGTGTGTCTGGAGTAGTCTGACGCAGAGGCTGAAGATCTTGTCGTAATAGAAGCATCTCTCAGATCATAAGTGCAACACAGCGTGGATCCTCATAGGTAATAAGTGAGCGCAAAGTAAGTGGTGTATCCCTGAACAAGCAATAGTATCTCCCGCGAACTCATAATAAGCTGGGCAAATGAAGATAAAATGCTCCTCAGTCTCCACCGCACCAAGGGAACATAGTTGGCAGATCCTATCCTCTCGTGGGGTACCCTGAAACCAACCAATCTCAATCTCAAGCTGGTGTGAAGAGACACGGAGCTGACCCAATATGAATCTGAGACCATGTGATAACCCAGAGCGTAGGTAGTGTGGTTGAAGTGGGACCCTGATACATCAGTCTCCAAAAAATGAAGCTGATAAAAGTCGGGTTTGACACCCAATTGACCATGCCAGGCTCGATCAAGGTAAGCTCCAAGGCAAGGGAAGCATGGCCTTTCCCAAGCTGACTAGAAGCTACCTGTCTCATACTAAATATAGGACCAGTAAAAGGTGTGCCTAAGTAAGTGTATTATGGAACAATCTCCAGTGGCCGACTGTCAAAAAGGAGCTCCTGTCTCAACATAAAGCTCCTGGAAGTGTTGAAGACCATCACCTTGGTCTTTGCAATGTTCACCCCCAGGCCCCATTTGGAACAGAAACCATGAAGACAATCAATCTGTCTCTGTAACCCCTCTCTAGTAGTGAAAGTAGAACCACATCATTTGCATGATCAAGATGTCTCCAAGTCTGCAACCAGATCCGCCACACTGCTCAATAACCCTCTCCAACTCATCAATATATAATCCAAAAAGTGTAAGGGAGAGAGAACATCCCTGCTTTACCCCAATAGTGCTCCTGATTTGCTCTGAGATACCTCTGTCACTCCAAAAACATCCCAATACTCTCTCATAAAGTGCCATCACTACTAGGACTGTGTCATTAGAGAAACCAAGGTCTCGTATCCGCTGAATGAGTAAGGAGCGTGGGACAAAGTTGAAGGCTTTCCTGAAGTCAACGAAGCAACAATAAACTCGCTCTCGCCTGTGCCGAGGAGCTTCCTCAATAATGGCTCTGAGAGTAAAGATATGATCTGTAGTAGAATAATGGGCTCTAAACCCAGCTTGGCCCATAGTGTGCAATCTCCTGGTCTCTGCCTTAGTACTCACAGCTGATTGAAGAATAATGCTATACAACTTCATGATAACGTGCCCAATCATAAGAGTCCGATAGTTACTAGGATTCATGGGATCACCATTTTTGTGTATGGGATGGATGATGTTGGTGCACCAAGAAGAAGGAAAACCGGAGACAACGGCTTGATTGAGTAGAGTGGCTAGGAGAGGTGATAGTAAATCAACAGCATGGATTAAAAGCTCGGATTCAAGCTCATCAATATCCTTGGCTTTAATGGTGTTGAGTTTCTTGATGGCATTGTGCACCATATCAGTAGTGAAGAAGGTAAACTCAGAAGGTCTGCGCTTCAAGCGAGCTATGATGTGGGAAAATGTGGAGCAGTGGGGTAAGCGAATGTTGATAGGCAGGTGCGAGTGAATGGTCAAAAATGTATTTGGGTGCACGAGACAATGGTGGGGGTGAGAACTCCATCAGAGAGAAAGAAAGAAAGAAAGCTTGCTTAACGTCTTTTCCATGCCCAAAGGCATATAAGATGGGGAACTACATGTCAAGTATGTTTTACCAAAACGGGTCAGTGCCGTAAACACTGTTAACTGGGAAAATACTATTTAAAACCTATGAGGAGGCAACATAGTTCAAGAAACATGGCATTATGACCATTTACAAATCAACTGCATCCTCCTCATTTCTCTAACTCTACTTCTACTTCTACTTTCTCTATTCCCTTTTAAATTTCCATGAAGCGCATTGTCCCATCTTTGTAGATGAGATGTTTGCCCATGTCTTTTGTGTTGGATTTCTATGCTCAGGACCACATCCATTCAGTAATGAGCATCTTGAAAAATTCTGACTCAAACGACAAATCTGAGGAAGCCGACAAATTTGACTCAACCAACAAATCTGACTCAACCGACGAAACTGACTCGGCCGACAAATCTATCTCAATCGACAAATCTGAATCTGAGGCAGCCGACAAGTGGAGACAGCCGACAAATCGGACTAGACCGAACAATCTGACTAGGCCGAACAATCTGACTTCGTCATTAGAGAAAAGTCGATCCAAGACTTTATGCAGTTCACCTACTTGTACATAGTCTTTATTACTTAAAAGGCGGTTACCAACTACAAGGCGACTATAATTAATTAAGTAGGTAGAAAAGCATTGACCTGAAAGATTTGAAAATATCTTGTAAATAAATATCTTTTCAGTTAGTTATCTATATAGAGATGGAAGCTCTAAAATATCTGCGCCTCACAAAATTGCGCTTATCAGCTTCACGCCCATGTACTCACCTTCTGATTTTTATCACGAGTACAATTTTACACTACCGTTTTTGTTCTATTGAACATTACTACTGTTTATTCATCTTGATTATTGCTGGTAAACTGTTGCACTTCCGATCTACAACCGTCCGTTGTTCTACTTCCGCTGCTATCCCACTAATTTCCGACATGGTATCAGAGCGGGTGGTTTAGTAATCTGCATTTCTATTGCAGGTTATCAGTCTTGTTTCTACCAAGACATCGTTCAGCAAGTGCACAACCAACAGTATTTCGATATCATTGTTTCTACCTACGATCTCTCACTTTATATCAGAATGGATCCATCTTCTAGTTCATCTCTGATCGACAAACTCGATGGAGATAACTACCATCTCTGGAAGTTCAAGATGAAAGTAGTTCTACTTGCCAAAGAACTGTGGGACATAGTTGATGGCACAGAGGTCAAGCCAGAAGGTGATGCAGCCATCATCACCAAATGGAGATTGAGAGATGGCAAGGCATTCGCCATGATTACTCTCAATATAAAAGACTCTCAAATCAGCCACATACGTGCTGCACAGACTGCTAAGGATGCATGGGACATCCTAGCAACTCTCTACGATATCAGGGATGTGACTTCCAAGTTACACTTGAGGAAGAAATTCTTCACCCTGAGAATGTTTGATGCAGATAGTGTTTTCGAGTCATCTCAACACTTTCAAAAATCTTATGGAGCAGTTTGACTGCAACTAGCTCAGTCATTGAAGATTCTGATGCTGTTATGACTCTATTATCGAGTCTACTTGATGCCTATGAAAATTGGGTCATGGCAATTTTGACCCAGGAGCATCTTGCTCTATCAAGAGTAATTTCGATGCTACTACAAGAGGAGATCCACACAGCAGTAAGGTTTTTCCAGTCTTTCATGTAAGTCAGTTACGAAAAGCCTTAGCCAGATCAGAAAATCTGGTAGGGGACAGTGTTCTAGTTCTCCCATTGGATCCTCAGCAACCTCCACATGAACCAGAGGAGATTCTTGATAGTAGAGAGACGCAAACTCGTCATACTCTATACTGAGAATATCTGGTTAAGTGGAATGATCAGCCTGTTGAGAATGGCACTTGGGAAAGAGGCAACGTCCTTCACAAGATTTTTTCAGACTTTGTCTTAGAGGACCAAGACGGTTCTTAAGGGGGAGGGAGTGTTACGAGCTCGTGACTAGTGCCGAACCCTAGAGAACATAGATAGGTCAGATACCACAGTCAGGGTCATGTCCAGCGTACATGACCAACAGGGCAAGACAGTGTGAGTAGTGTGCCCCAGCACGGTCCATAGCCATGGCGGGCCTAACACAGTCTAGGGACCCTGTCAGCAGGATAGGGCCCCCAGTTGGGTCTCGACGAGCAGTCGGCCACGTCAGTGACACGTGGCTGACACTTGGCAGTTGCATGCTACCAGTCCTCACACTGGGCTAGGAGGGGCTTACTCTATATCAGGGAGTAGGCAAGGTTGGGAGGATCAGTTAGTGTTTGCCCTACTGTGGTGTTAGGATCTATTATAGGACAGGATCAAAACCATCACTCAAAAATATTCGAGTGTTTGGATGCATCGCTTTTCGCTCAGATCCCTGAAGATCTAAGAAGAAAGCTGGATGACAAGAGCAGGAAAACGATTTTCATCGGCTATTCTCCAGACCACAAGGCAGACAAGCTCTACAATCTGGATACCGAGAAGGCATTCACCAGTAGAGGACGTCATTTTTTTGGAAGACCGATTCATCGACCATAAGGGGAAAGCTCCATCGACTTCCTATCCTAGAGTCGACAATTCGAAACTAAGAATTGATCAACAACTCGACTCCAACTCCGACAAAGAGACAGACCCTCGATAAGTCGAACCACATCAGAGGATCGAAGTTCAAGCCAGAAGATCGAACCGATCCAGACACCCTCCATCTCGATTCATGGATGATCCAGCCTACTGCTACTTTGTGCAGGAACCAAACACTGTTTCAGAGGCAATGTCGACACAAATGCCTGACCAGTGGAAAGCTGCAATGGACACTGAATTTGATTCTCTCATCGAGAATCAAACGTGAACTATTACTGAGCATGCCAAAGGATCGAAATCCGATTCCATGCAAATGGATCTTCAAAGCGAAGTATGATGCTGAAGGAAGATTAAATCGATACAAGGCCAGGCTTGTCGCCAAAGGCTTCTCCCAGATTCCAAATCTGGATTATTCAGAAACCTTTGGCCCTGTAGTTAAGCATGCTTCGATTTGTCTACTACTCTCCTTTGCAGCTATAGCCGATCTTGAAGTCCACCAAATGGATGTCCAGACTGCCTTCCTCAATGGGACTATCGCAGAGGAGATCTATATGTCGCAGCCAGAGGGATACGAGCTCAGGGGCAAGGAGCACCTAGTATGCAAAATCCACAAGGCTTGTATGGTCTGAAACAGTCACCAAGAGCTTGGTTTCAGAAAGTCAATGCATTTCTATTCGAGAATGGTTTTATTCCAAACTCGGCATACTCGATTGTTTACTTCAAGTCTGTTTTTCCTTCCTATCACTCTTTATGTGGATGATATGTTACTTTTTAGTAACAATCTAAATTTATTGAAGGATACGAAATGCATGCTAGCACAAGAGTACAAGATGACTGATATGGGTCCAGCCCATTACTTGCCTTGGAATCCAGATTCATCGAAATCGATCCAGCAGACAGATTTATATCAGTCAACAACGATATCTCACTAATGTGCTGGAAAAATATGGAATGACCAACTACAAATCAAGTTACTTTCCACTCGACCCTGGTCTAAAATTATCGAAGGAAGAATGCCCTCAAACCGAGGCAGAAAGGAGGAAATGAAGCAATATCCATTTCACTCCATTATCGGCTCCCCTGATGTATGCAATGCTCTGCACTCGACCAGACCTTGCATACTCAATTAGTTCACTTAGCCAGTTCCTATCGAATCCACGTTTCAACCCATTGGAAAGCACTCATAAAGGTCATGAAGTATGTCCAAGCAACAAAACATCTTAGCATCTGTTATGGAGGCAGCCAACCTGCCAATATTCTCGAAGGATACATAGATGCAGATTGGGCAGGAGATATCGACACCAGAAGATCGACTTCTGGATTTGTATTCTTATACAATCAAGGCCCAATCTCATGGAACAAGCCGAAAACAGACCTCAGTAGCATTATCATCGACCGAATCAGAATACATAGCTGCCACAAATGCTACCAAGGAGGCAATTTGGGCTAAGGAACCTGCTTACAGATATCGACCTTGCTCAGCCACATCCAACAACAATCTATTGTGACAATCAAAGCACAATTGCACTATCTCTAAATCCGAGATTTCACTCTCGAAGCAAACATATCGAAATAAGGTATCACTACCTTAGAGAAAAAGTGCAAAGCAAGGAAGTGTCATTGGTTTACTGCAGGACATATCTTATGGCAGCATATTACTTCATGAAAGCTCTATCAAAGGAGCACCATCTCAGATTTAACGACATGCTAAATTTGAAGATCAAAGTTTTTCAGGATCCATATTAAGGGGGGAGTGTTGGATTCTATGCTCAGGACCAAATCCATTCGGTAATGAGCATCCTGAAAAATTCTGACTCAAACGACAAATCTGAGGAAGCCGACGAATCTGACTCAACCGACGAAACTGACTCGGCCGACAAATCTATCTCAATCGACAAATCTGAATCTGAGGCAGCCGACAAATCGGACTAGGACCGAACAATCTGACTAGGCCGAACAATCTGACTTCGTCATCAGAGAAAAGTCGATCCAAGACTTTATGGCAATACACCTACTTGTACATAGTCTTTATCACTTAAAAGGCGGTTACCAACTACAAGGCGGCTGTAATTAATTAATTAGGTAGAAAAGCATTGACCTGAAAGACTTGAAAATATCTTGTAAATAAATATCTTTTCAGTTAGTTATCTATATAGAGACGGAAGTTCTAAAATATCTACGCCTTAAGAATGGTTTTATTCCAAACTTGGCGGACTCGATTGTTTACTTCAAGTTTGTTTTTCCTTCCTTCATAATCATCACTCTTTATGTGGATGATATGTTACTTTTTAGTAACAATCTAAATTTATTGAAGGATACGAAATGCATCCTAGCACAGGAGTACAAGATGACTGATATGGGTCCTAGCCCATTACCTGCCTTGGAATCCAGATTCATCGAAATCGATCCAACAGAGAGATTTATATCAGTCAACAACAATATCTCACTAATGTGCTGGAAAAATATAGAATGACCAACTGCAAATCAAGTTACTTTCCACTCGACACTGGTCTGAAATTATCGAAGGAAGAATGCCCTCAAACCGAGGGCAGAAAAGGAGGAAATGAAGCAATATCCATTTCACTCCATTATCGGCTCACTGATGTATGCAATGCTCTGCACTCGACCAGACCTTGCATACTCAATCAGTTCACTTAGCCAGTTCCTATCGAATCCAGGTTCAACCCATTGAAAAGCACTCATAAAGGTCATGAAGTATGTCCAAGCAACAAAACATCTTGGCATCTGTTATGGAGGTAGCCAACCTGCCAATATTCTCGAAGGATACATAGATGTAGATTGGGTAGGAGATATCGACACTAGAAGATCGACTTCTGGATTTGTATCCTTATACAATCAAGGCCCAATCTCATGGAACAGCCGAAAACAGCCTCAGTAGCATTATCATCGACCGAATCAGAATACATAGCTACCACAAATGCTACCAAGGGAGGCAATTCGGCTAAGGAACCTGCTTACAGATATCGACCTTGCTCAGCCACATCCAACGACAATCTATTGTGACAATCAAAGCACAATTGCACTATCTCTAAATCCGAGATTTCACTCTCGAAGCAAACATATCGAAATAAGGTATCACTACCTTAGAGAAAAGGTGCAAAGACCTGCTTACAGCTACGACCTTGCTCAAACCACATCCAACAACAATCTATTGTGACAACAAAGCACAATGCCCTATCTCTAAAACCGAGATTTCACTCTCGAAGCAAACATATCGAAATAAAGGTATCACTACCTTAGAGAAAAAGTGCAAAGCAAGGAAGTGTCATTGGTTTACTGCAGGACAGATCTTATGGCAGCATATTACTTTCACGAAAGCTCTATCAAAGGAGCACCATCTCAGATTTAACGACATGCTAAATCTGAAGATCAAAGTTTTTCAAAATTCCACATTAAGGTGGGAGTGTTGGATTTCTATGCTCAAGGACCAAAATCCATTCGGTAATGAGCATCCTGAAAAATTCTGACTCAAACGACAAATCTGAGGAAGCCGACGAATTTGACTCAACCGACGAACTGACTACTGCCGACAAATCTATCTCAACCGACAAATCTGAATCTGAGGCATGCCGACAAATCTGAGGCAGCTGACAAATCGGACTAAAACTGAACAATCAGACTAGGCCGAAACAATCTGACCTCGTCATAAGAGAAAAGTTGATCCAAGACTTTATGGCAGTTCACCTACTTGTACATAGTCTTTATTACTTAAAAGACGGTTACACAACTACAAGGCGGCCGTAATTAATTAAGTAGGTAGAAAAGCATTGACCTGAAAGACTTGAAAATATCTTGTAAATAAATATCTTTTCAGTTAGTTATCTATATAGAGACGGAAGCTCTAGAATATCTGTGCCTCAAGAATGGTTTTATTCAAACTCGGCAGACTCGATTGTTTACTTCAAGTTTGTTTTTTCCTTCCTCATAATCATCACTCTTTATGTGGATGATATGTTACTTTTTAGTAACAATCTGAATTTATTGAAGGATATGAAATGCATGCTAGCACAGGGAGGTACAAGATCCAGCCCATTACTGCCATTGGAATCCAGATTCATCGAAATCGATCCAGCAAACAGATTTATATCAGTCAACAACGATATCTCACTAATGTGCTGGAGAAAAATATGGAATGACCAACTGCAAATCAAGTTACTTTCCACTCGACACTGGTCTAAAAATTATCGAAGGAAGAATGCCCTCAAACCGAGGCAGAAAAGGAGGAAATGAAGCAATATCCATTTCACATCCATTATTGGCTCCCTGATGTATGCAATGCTCTGCACTCGACCAGACCTTGCATACTCAAATCAGTTCACTTTAGCCAGTTCCTATCGAATCCACGTTCAACCCAATGGAAAGCACTCATAAAGGTCATGAAGTATGTCCAAGCACACAAACATCTTAGCATACTGTTATGGAGGCAGCCAACCTGCCAATATTCTCGAAGGATACACAGATGCAAATTGGGCAGGAGATATCGACACCAGAAGATTCGACTTCTGGATTTGTATTTTTATACAATCAAGGCCCAATCTCATGGAACAGCCGAAAACCAGACCTCAGTAGCATTATCATCGACCGATAATCAGAATACATAGCTGCCACAAATGCTACCAAGGAGGCAATTTGGCTAAGGAACCCTGCTTACAGATATCGACCTTGCTCAGCCACATCCAACGACAATCTATTGTGACAATCAAAGCTGGATTTCTATGCTCACAGACCAAATCCATTCGGTGTCCTGAAAAATTCTTACTCAAACGACAAATCTGAGGAAGCTGACAAATCTGACTCAACCGATGAAACTGACTCGGCCGACAAATCTATCTCAACCAGATAAATCTGTATATGAGGCAGCCGACAAAATCGGACTAGACCGAACAATCTGACTAGGCCAAACAATCTGACTTCGTCATCAGAGAAAAGTCGATCCAAGACTTTATGGCTGGTTCACCTATTTGTACATAGTCTTTATTACTTAAAAGGCGGTTACCAACTACAAGGGCGGCTGTAATTAATTAAGTAGGTAAAAAAAGCATTGACCTGAAAGACTTAAAAAATATCTTGTAAATAAATATCTTTTCAGTTAGTTATCTATATAGAGACGAAGCTCTAAAATATCTATGCCTCACAGAATTGCGCTCATCAGCTTCACGCCCATGTACTCACCTTCTGATTTTTATCACGAGTACAATTTTACACTACCTGTTTTTGTTCTATTGAACAAGACTATTGTTTATTTCATCTTGATTATTGCTAGTAACTGTTGCACTTCCGATCTACAACCGTCCATTGTTCTACTTCCGCTACTATCCCACTAATTTCCGACAATTTGCTCGTTGGCGAGCTTTCTTCCGTTCTTCCACCTATACGTAAGGTTAGGTCTTCCATCTAGGAAAATTTGATGTACCCTTTAGTTGTGGCATCCTGACGGAGTGCATCTCGCCTACGTGTTGTTGAGAGAAGCGGATTACTAGGGTTTCTGCATCCTTTTTGGTATGCCAAGCCTTGTCCAAGCCAGTATCATGATGGTGGAGCGTGTCCGTCAGAAATTTCTTAGCTTATCCGATAGCGTCCTTGCGTGTCTCGGAGTCCACGTACACGATACATTTAGGGCTTTTTGTTCCTGTAATCGACTTTCGTTGAAAGTAGCTGATATGAGTGAAACAGGAGCTATGTTACCTTTGAGAACATCGGCCGATGTTTTCGTGTGCGGTTGGGCTGATCTTGGAGAGAGAGAGAGAGAGAATTAGAATTAGAATTATTATTATTAACGTCTTTTGGTACCCAAAGGTACATAAGACAAAAGAGAGTACAAAAGGTGAGGAGCATTGTCCGCATACGGACTTATTTACTAGTAGAAAAGAGAAGAAAGACAAGAAACTAGAGCTCTGATACCATGTTGGAAAGAGGTGATAATGCAATAACGACAAGTCGAAGCTTGTGAATGACTTATCGGATACGCAGCGGAATGAGCCTACTTTCCTAATGCATGACTACGCCTTTCAATATTGAACAAAACATAATGACAAGTAGGTCACGTTCAATCTTTTAGTAACTAGCTTTAAATCATCAGAGAGCGCCAAACAATGAAGAACTGAGATATCAGATTTCTGAAAAAAAACCCTTCGCTACAAGTCTGGCTCCCTTCAACATCACGTTCTTGTTCTCAAGCATTGTGCATATTGCTTGGGTGAATTCCTAGGCACTTCCATGAAAATGAGAATGCGTTTACCTAGCCATGAAAAACATTTGGACCTTGAGACCTAATTTTACATGGACCTGTGATATTTTCTTCATTATGAGGCCTCTTAAGAAATGTTGATGCCTTGCTTTATAGGTTCATTCTGAGTTCAGGTAGCTATGGGAGATTAACTAAGCCTTGTGTGGTGGCTCCCAATTTCAGTTAGAAATAGACGATGATGTGGTGTTTGTCCCCTTTGATCCTTGCACCCTTACCGATATAAATAAAAAACAAAAAAAAAAAGACCACCTCGTGTCAAGGGGCACATGTTCCCTGATATCAACATATTTTGAGATGTACCATAAAGTCAAATAAATAAATAGTTTGCAAGATCCCACAGTTCCAAGTACCGATATGATAGCTCATTAATTGGTGGGTCCTCAAGGGCCCCTAATGCTCTAGTTTTTGTTTCCCATTCGTGTTCCCATTCCCCTGGTCAGCATAATTCATGTTATAGCCCTGCTACCTTGTATAAACTATATACATATTAAAACGGATACAACAATCACATGCAATACGTAAGAAATGGAGCTTGTATTAAAAGGTACGTGCGACACACGTATTTCTAACTTGGCAGAGCCAAACTTTTGAAGGTTAGCATGATAGTTGAGTGGTTGCAGCCTCTCTAAAATTCCTTCTCTATTCAAAGGCATCTGTTGCAGATAGAAATCACACAAAATACAGACTTTTGGTATGTTGCCTACCAGAACTGCTAGGCATTTGCATGGCCCATCATCTCCAAAAATGTTGAGGATCTAAAGAAAAAATGAGAGCGAGAAAACTATGAAAAGGCTAGCAATAGATGATTTAAGATGAATTCAGCCAAAAAAACAAGAAAATAATGGAGCAAATTTCTAGAGAATAATTTGAAACCAGAAATTGCATGATTGTGAAATAATTGCAACTTCAATCTAAAAAGTAAAGTACAGGAAGAAGCATACTTTAAGACCAAAAAAATCTACGATGAACTCTGCACTCCAAGGCTCAAAAGCTTAGAAGGATGACTCCATGGTTGAAGTTAGTGAACCATAACGACGTACTTCATGATGTACATAAAATGTCAACAGAACAGCTATCTAGTTTTCACCCAAGCTGAATCAGTCAGAGGATTATTGCAACTTGAAATAAGAAATGCTTTAATTAGCTCGTAAAGGATGACGACAATACCTCCCAAGAACTGCAACAATATCAGGTAAGACAATGGACCTTGCAGTTGATGGTGCTAGCCCATAGAGTACAACTAAAATGCTTATTATCTTTTCAGAAAAAGCAGGGACTAAGTGTTCCTGCCACTGTCTCATCTGACCAAGAAATTCTCCTAGAATTCTGAGCTGGAGACATTTCAAATTGTTGGCTCCTACTATCAAGGTTGATAGATTCCAGTTGGATTGGCTGCAAAGTTTCATTATCTATGGCAGGTGACTGAGAGTTTTCAAGGCTTTGGGAAGGTCCAACAGGTTGTTCTTCCTTCACTGAAAGAGGCGGAGGAACCTTACAATGATCACAGACTATAAGATTCTCCACCTGGAAGATAAGATAGCATTTGTTGCAGGTAGACAGACCACATGGAAAAGAGCCGGTCATTTAAAGGGTTTCAACATTGGAAGTACGTCCAAAGCAATTCGTTGAACCTGTGGAAGGCTTTCCTGCATATCCATACCAAACAATCCTAAATCAGAGCGCGAAAACAGACTATCTATTTTCTGGTAAGAAGGGCTTAAGCAGCACGAATGCTTCCAGGGACCAATGGCATACATGTGAGGAGTGCTTTCAGTGCGTGCTGTTAGTGGACACCGAATCAGTAGATCTACTAGGGCCAGTATTCGAAGATAGCTGCTTGCTTCAAACATGTTGTATGCTTTTCTATACAATTCACCTGTAATCAGGGAAAACTTGTTAATTCAACATTTCATCATTCTGTAGCAAAAAAAATTATACAAGTGGACAAGTGTTGCAGTATTATATTCAATATTGGTTTTCTGTAACTAGATTTTGAATGTCCTGAAAATTACACTCAAAACACTCAAAGAATGTCAAGCATATATACAGTGATAATTACCCTCAAAGCATAAAGCATCAAATGGTGGGATAAATCCATAAACACCATGCTTTGAAATGGTTTAAAAATCACTCATTGCCCTGGCTCATTATGTTCATTGTTTAAACTATCTCCTCTTGCCGTAACAAAGGGCATAACTGACCCAGGCTTTGTAGTAGTTCTTGCCGTGCCCTTGTTGCAACTTTACTTCTATAATGAGCTGCATTATGGACAACCTTCTCATGACGTTGTGAATGCAGATTCAAAGTACTCATCTAGCATGCTGCCCTGCAAGCGAGAGAAATTGTAACTGAAAACAAGCTTTCAGATGAGCCTTGGGGCTTTCATTCAAGGTATTTGAAAATTAACACTAAACAGACCAGTTATATGTGAAGGATTTCAATCAATTTACTTGTCTTTGTGGTTAGACTTATTCAAAATTAAAAAAAAGAAGTCAACTAGGCACTTGCTGTTCATAATATACAATGAGATCCTTTATACTCTGTCAAGACTTCATCCCGTGAGATAACTAAATTAGTTATTGTAAAAACATACAGCAAAACCAATATAGCACATCAACCTTTATTCACGTTTATACACGTCATCTTTCTGAAGCTATTCTATCATCATATAGCTGAAAAGAACTATTAGCAAGAGAATGAAAAGCCATCCAAGCAATCCTTACATTACACATCTGATCACAAGAGAAATGGCTGTGAGTTTCCTAAGACCTGATACATTTAGCAGATGTAATTTTTGATACAAGCATACCACTTTCGATTTTAAATCTAGGAATTCAAAACTGAAATGTGTTACTTGCTGAATGAAAAAGTTGCTGTATGTTTGCCCAACAACGTAGTCATGCATGCCTAAGGTAAAGAAAGTATGTAATTAAGTAACGCAAAAGAGAAACTATCCACCCATTTCGTTTATTTTGTCAGTCTATGATCTTCAGTCTATAGTGCTCTCATCATTCTTCCCCACAAAAATTCTTCCTTTTATTTGATAAATATTCTACCTTTGATCCATGGATGAGGACAGTCTGTAACGAGACTGATTGCTGCCGAGGCAACCTCCTTGCTACCATAAATTACACTTTCTTGAATGAAACGAAGAAGTAGAATCCAACCTGAAAAGAAAAAATGAAGAAAAGTAACATGAGGACAACAGCATGTAAGTAAAACTTGCTAGATGATAGGAGAAAGGATTGCAGCGTCGAATACACTGGAAAAATGTGTGTAAGAATAGCAATACCTGTTTTGAAATTTTCAAAGTTTGGAGAAATTAAAATATAGCTTCAACAAACGACTCATTCCATTCAAGACCAGGCACCATGTCTCGTCCCACTGTTTTTGGGCTGTATTAACGACTGAGATTCCATGACCAACCAAAGAAGAAATGGTAAGGTGTGAAACAAAATTGTAGCTCAAGGGTATGCTGGAAAATGATTGAATCTAGAAATAACTCAACCATTATAAATAATCTGTAGTTTGCCTTTTTAAGAACAAATTAGAAGTGGCCAGATGAGATTACTATACGGCAAGCACCCCACCTTCTACATTCTCAGCAGCTGCAAAAAGATTCAATGCCAATAGAAATAACTTTCATACCTATTGATGTACAATGCATGTGAACTGGTTGCCACGTTGAACGCCAAGCTCTTTTCCAGTCCATTCATCTTTTGAGGAATTAGCAGCCTATGCAATGGGCAAAAAACTTACTTCCGCATGCAGCATACATAGATGCATTAACACATATAACAGTTGATTAGGGGTTCTTAAGAGAGGAGGAAACTGAGCACACACCAAATGACGCACGGTATTCCAGGAGAGGAAATATAAGGTTCCACAGGCAGTGCTTCCACATGACAACTGACAATTGGTATCCATGGCTGTTGATGGACAGGGAAAAGCGTCGTGAATTGCAGAATTTCTAACCTGAAAACAAAGAAAAATGATTTCCAATAGCTTAGGGTAGGTGTAGTAAGAACAACCAGAGCTCTTAAAGTGTAAACTGAAATTGAGAACACCACCAGGCTCCATATGAAAGTGACACTCGACTAGTAACAGCTATAATACACACTGAAATTTGAAGTAGCTCATACAATTCTGGGCCATAGCAAACAAACATGAAGGTTAAGGAACGACCTCAACAAGCTAAGAGTCTGCACATAATTTTATCGGGTACGTTTCTGAGGAAGTCTCAAAAAACTAGATATTATCCAGGTAGATTATGTTCAAAATTTGGAGTACAAAGCATTATATTGATTTCAAAGCCCTGTTTTGGACATTGTTATAGCTACAAGCATATTATGGACAACTAGTTGGACCTTGGGCCCCATGTTATTCATCCTTAAACATTTTGACTAAATGGTTTGTGTCCTTGGACCCACTATTTATTCCTCAAAATATAGTATTGACATGTACTCATTATTGGGATATTACTATTAGACACTAAGTGGGACTTGCTGACCTGGCCCTAATTAAAGCCGACAGTTTTTAGATAGGCCACAAGTCCGCTTTGCTGCTTTGCTAATCACATTGAGAGACTGGTTCTTTAGATCTGAGAGTAGCTTGAGATAATTTAGCACAGCTTCAGTTTATATAATATATGCTCCTATAATCTCCCACAGACACTTGCACACATAAGAACCATAGACTGTAGAATGACTAGTAGAGATTCTATGAATTATAGTCTAGAGGCCCTTAGAGGAACATTAAAAAAAGCTACTCTAGGATTAGGGCTAAAATCCCATAATCTTACACACAAGGCCCAGTACACAGTTAATGGGGTAATTAACAGAGACCTCATTTAGGGACCAGTACTAGACCCAGTCATGTAAAATTGTCCTTACCTCTCCCCTACTTGTTAAAACATGGCACTTGATATGGGCCTATGAAAGATGATAAAAACCAAAAAAAAATGGTTTGGCCCTTAATGTATTTAGCGACAAAATGCTAAAATGTAACTAACGTAAATGCGACGAGACAAGGCTAAAAATGCATATGTTGACGATGCTGCTGCAGAAGGTCAATATCGTAGCAATGGTCATGAAAATGCATATGCTGAATGTGTAACTACCGCCTAAATATAGATGTCGAACCACAAGTTGCACCTTGCAAGAACTCCGCCAAGCCATACGGACACCGCAAGGTGTAATAATGAAATATGTACGAGAAGAATGTTGTTGCATACAAATATATCCCAGCCATATGGACCAAGAATCCCAAATAAAGCATCATTATGACCATCATGGTGCCCATATATGCACTACCTATGTTGCCCACATAGATACCAGATTTTGGTGCTATCTAGAGGCCAAGTTATTGTATGAGTGATTTCTAAATCTCACTCAAACTCCAACTGCACACCACCATGCCTCTAACGATCAATCATAAGTATAAAAAGTATCTTAGCTTGGATCGTACCAGCAGTGTTTATGTTGCACAAGCAATCAGCACACACAAAATTGTGATGAAAAGCCAAAAACAGGACTGTGTTGTGCTCTGCTATGAAAACTCTCAGGTCACATATCAATAGAAGAACAGTATTACCAAATAAACATTGTACCAAACTTTAACAACAAACACTCATTGTGTTTCCTACTACGCCGTGCAAACAAAAGCACCTAAGAGTGCCAGAGGGTTCAGGGACACATCTGTTACAACTCCCTTAGATCCAATTAATCTTATTTATAATGTAAAGGGGCCGTTGTAACGTGATAGCTTAGGGCATTTCCCCGTTCGAAGGACCTTAGACCGAACTCAAACTCGGCCTCGGTTAGCATAGAATTGGGCTCCGATCGAATGCTTTCTTTAGCCGCCTGCAACATTTTCTGCATATCATGCAAGAAATCGCCTGTAGCTTGTACCTTGAGACAAGGGATAGGGAAACGAGGCTGAAAGCCGCACAAAAGCATAAAAGGAATAAATTTGGTGGCAAAATGCTTTATACTATTGTATGTGAACTCAACCATTGGGAGATACTTTTCCCAATCTGACTGTTGTTTGGAAACATTTGCACGAAGCATATCTTCCATTGACTGGTTGACACGTTTGGTCTATTCTGCCCATCGGATTCTGGGTGATCCGAAGACGAGAGACTTAAGGTAGTTTCCAATCTTTCAAAGGCTCCCTGATAGAACTTGCCAGTCAACTTAGAATCACGATCACTAACAATATCGTTCGGCAAACCATGCAACCGGAACAACTTTTCAACGAAAAGTTGTGCAAGTTCCGAAGCTTTGACAGTAGTTGTTGGAATAAACTGCGCCATTTTGGTTAGCCTGTCAATTACTACCTAAATGGCATCGTGACTCTTCCCCGACTTGGAAAGTCCGATCACAAAATCCATGGAAATACTTTCCCACTTTTTACTAGAATATCCAATGGATGTAACAAACCAGCTGCTTTGAGTCTTTCCTTTATTATTAAGTTGGCATTGCTCACACTTTTGAACGTATGCCTCCACATGACCTTTCACTTTTGGCCAATAAAATTTTCTTTTAACAAGGTCAAGCATTCTCTATATACCAGTATGAAGAATATCGTTCATCATCTGCTGAAAGGTCGTTGGGGCATTAGTTAGACCAAATGGTAAAACTAAAAATTTATAATGGCCATACCTAGAACAAAAACCAATTTTGGAAACATCCCCCTCAGAGATTAATTTGGATGGTACCCCGGTCTCTAAGGTCCAATTTGGTGGATCAACAGCCGCTGCTCCTCGTGCACCACCTACACATGCTGAGCTAGACGAGGAGATCTATAGAGAGATGTATAGGTAGGCAAAGGCAGATGCACAAGCCTTGCGCCGTCAACGGAGAGTGGATAAGGGGCAGGAGAGGCGGAGTAGGGCTAAGAAGGGGGATGATGAGGGGGGGAGAGGAGTTGGGGCTGATTACCAGGAGGAGGAGTGGGTGGAGATGCTGAGGGGGCATGAGGCTCAGGGGGATTTTATAGATGACTTGCTGGTGGACCCCAATGCAGAGACACAGGAAGAGCCAGCCACCCAGTCACTAGTCACTTAGGCCTAGAGCACGACCAAGAGGTTCCACAAGGGAGTTGGGTTCACTATTGTATGGAGGAGCGGAGCATCACAGGCGTTTGTAGGCTAGGTCGTCTCTGAGTTTTTAGGGCTTTCTCAAGGTACAAGATCGCAGATGAGGCCGAGCTAGAGGGAGCGGCAGAGGGGGGGAGTGGTTGGAGGCAGCCAGAGGGGGGTGGGAGAGGGAGAGGGAGAGGGAGAGGGGGGGGGGCAGGGGCAAGGGCAGAGGCTGGGCAGCAGGTAGAGGAACAGGCAGGGACTCACCACGACAGATGTCACCCTCGGAGTCATCTGCAAACACATCTGATTTAGGAGCACGGACTCATCAGCTTATCATGACGAGCTGGAGTCTTAGTTGTATATTAGTTTTCATATTGTTCATCAAACACCATTGTCCTCCATTATGGTGCCATTCAGCCCCGACATTGTATATATGGTGATTTTTTTTTCACACATGCTTTATAGATTTTAGAGAGAGAGAGAGAGAAAGAAAGAAAGAAAGAAAGAAAGAAAGAAAGATTTTATTAATGTCCTTGAATACCCTAAGGTACATAGGACTAAGAAAAGGTACATGTCAAGTGTGCACATAGGAGCTTAAAGCTCAATCATCTATAAAACTAAATAACTGCAAATACAATGCATAAAGACAGCTGGCCCAGTCAGGATCCAATAGTCTGGAATCATATATCACGATGCCCATCAGCATGAAAGAAATGGTGGATGGTATGCTGTGAAGGGGTGATTAGATGTGCCCTGGACCTCTGTCGC
>CM055104.1:36492499-36719999 GCA_029204225.1 Diphasiastrum complanatum
GCAATGTATGATTGTTGTAATTTTGAGTGCTGCATCGTGGCTTTCAGCTTTTGGGCCAGCGTTTGATAGGCCACCACTGGAATGGCGGTTCCCTCAGGAATAGTTGGTGGTGCAAAGTCGTTGAAGTCCACCATTTCCAACTGTTCCTTCGTAGCGGAACGTGCTGCTTGTGAATATGCTACAAGCCTCATCCTTTTCGGCTTTGAGGGTATCGATGGTTTGCTGCATGTTGGATACCTTCAGTTGGAGCTGGTCCTGGAGGTGGAGTAGCATCTGCTGTTGTTGTTGATTGTAATTCGTGAGGTTCTGGATCTGCAGCTATTGTTGTTTGTTTTCCTCCTCAAGCCTTGCTTTTTCTTTCTGAAGGTCCACCATAGCACCATCGTCGAATTGCCGCATAGTATATTGTCCCCCTAGGGTGCCGAATAGATTGTATTGGAGCTCATTCACCAACCATACTGCTTTTTGGGCTGCAAGGGGTAACTGCTCCCAAGGACCAATGTCAGGGAGGGTGCGTGTGTAGTTAGGATACAACATTGGGTTAAATGGTAGAAAATCAGGAGCAGGGCTAGACGGAGGTGTATGAAAAGCATGTGGAGTTGATTGTGGATTGAGGGGGTACAAGAGGTGGGGAGATACTGCATGGCGGAGATGTTTGGATTGGGTTAGTCACTGACAGTGGTTGATGGAAGTGCACTTAGTAATTGTAATGCAAAATCATCTATGTAAGTAGGGTGGAGATTTGTACAGGTGAGGGTTTTTGTGGAAGGGTGGAAGTGAAGCTCGTGTTGAGAGTTAGTGAGGGTGTGGAGGTGGCAGTAAATGGTGGGGGTGGTAGTGGGAGTGTGAGAGCAAGTGATGGCAAGGAGATTGTATGTGTGGACAAAATCACGCCCATAGGATTTCAGTGCTTGCCGTCCTAGAGCTACCTGCTACTATCGCTACTGCTTGTTTGCGTTGCTGGGCCTGGTGAAGTAAGGCCATCTACTGCTCTAGGACCTCCTTTGGGACCTGAGATAATTTAAGGCTCCCTCCGGATTCAGCATATTCCACTTCGATGTCGCTAGATAGAATGTCATGAGGGACATCAGCTTCTGTGCTAATCGCCTTCTCTTTCTGCTTCTTAGTAGGTGGGGCTGGTGAGACCGGTTTGGCTATCGGTTGGGGGGTGGCTCACTTTTTTGTGCTGGGATAAACAACATCTAGCTCCTTGATGGCGGCAGCCGCCTTAGACCCCAATTGTGTGGTGACCAGCATGTGGAGGAGATACCCACATTTGGTAGTTGGTTTTTGGGCTTTCAGAGCTCCGAACAACTTCTCTGTTACCTTCTCAGCCCACTTATAATTTTGAGTGGGATCGTCCATGGTGAGGGTCAAAGAAAAGAGGTTGTCCGGTGGTATGCGATCCATCTTGACGGTATGCACTTTGACCATGGTGACGAGGATTTCTCAGGCGGCCCGTAGATGGGAATTCGTGATGAGGCGGATAGCGATCCTGTCATTGGTTTGGGCAATGGTTTTGTCGTCCTCTGTCAGAAACTTTGTGCAGTACTTGGCATCATAATTGGTGCCCTTTCCATGGATTGTCTCTCCGAGATTAGGGAAGCCAATGCTCTGGAGATCCCCAGGAGAGATGTTGATAATGGTATAGCTGCCACTCTTGGATGTAATCCGAAAAGTTTGAAATTCATCCAAATAGGTGGAGTAGGCTGCTCGGATGAGGCTCTCGCTCTGCTAAGTCCCAGAAAAGTGTCAGATCAAAGCCAATGTTTGTGAGGATATCCTTGGCCAGGGCGAGCTGCTCGGCGTAATTCTTGATACAGATCATAAATATATCCCCTGAATAAGGATGAGGGGTTTACATCGATGCAAGCTGAGCAAGGAATCGCGGGAAGCCATGATAGCAGTGATTTTAGATTGCTCTGAGAATTTCGAAAATTTTGAAAAATTTTGGCATGAACTCGACAGCAGCAATCTAAAATGAAATCGTGGAGAGAAGGGTGGAGGACTATATATAGACTTTTTTTTGACAGAAGTTCGCAACTTCACTCAGAAATCATCCTCAGTGTTCACGATTTGGTAATGATAGTCGCAAATTTTGAGACAACGTTTTGAGGGCTCGTGAATTCTTGTAAGTGATTTTTTTATGCCAAAAGAAAAAAAAAAACGTCTGACAGTGCAAAAATGTGTCTGATTTGAATTCGCAGAGATAGCAGAAAAATCGTGAGGATCATTTTGAGCTCCAGCGAATTGTCTGCGAATTCTAGTAGTGGATATCTGATTAAAAAAATTACTCTTTTCTATTTTTAGAAATTTTTGTATCTGAGACAGAATTCGCGGAGGCCAAAAATGAATCTTGCACTGTAAAAAAGGGATCAAGCGAATTCTATCTGAGATGTTGTAAAAAAATTTCTTCTGAAACTAATGACTTTTGTGGATTTCTCAGAGAAGACTGTTGGTATACCAGATCTAATAGTATCTTGATGGTTTGAATAAGAAAGCACAACAAAAATGTTGTCGAAATGGCATGTAGGCAATAAAAAAGAAAGAAAAATAGTAAAGAAAACAACTAATACATATCAAGATAAAAATAGAGTTCATTGTACTTTCTCAGTCAGCTCCCATTGACCACAATGTCGAGGATATCGCCTTGAAGAGTTTGGAATTGTACATATCCAGAGGCAAAGATTTTTTAATGACGTAAGGTTCCTTGGCCAGAAAATTTCAGTTTGCCTTTGAAGGCTTTGGCCTGAATTAGCAGGACCTTATCTCCAATTTGGAAGTCTCTAAGTTTCAATGATCGATCATGCCATGCTTTTTGTCGTCGTTTGTGGACTTGTTGACCATGGATGTTGATCCGTCGTGTTTCACAGAGTTGCTCCAGATGGAATAACCTATTTGCTAGATTTTGATGAGTATCAAGCTCAAGGTTATAGGCTACTCAAAGGGAGGAGATATGGAATTCCACAAGCATAACGGCTTCTTGGCCATATGTGAGCTGGAAAGGGGTTAAGCCCGTAGCTCGCTTCGGGGTGGTGCGATAAGCCCAGAGAGCAGCATGGAGTTTGAGTTCCCAATCAGATCGACTGGATTCGACGGTTTTGGTGAGAATTCCACATAGGATTTTATTGGTGGATTCTGCCTGGACATTGCAGCGTGGATAGTATGGGGAACTTTTGCGATGTACCACAAAAAATTTGGAAAGAAGATCTGTTATGACAGAGTTAAGGAAATGTGTACCCCTATCACTGATAAGCTCTAAAAGACATCCGAAACAAACTATAACCTGTTCATAGAGAAATTTGGCAGTGGAACAAGCGTCAGCATTGCGAACAGCTCTTGCTTCAGCCCATTTGGTGCAATTGTCCGTAGGTACTATGATGTAACAAGATTGTGTGTCGAGCAGTAGGACTAATAGGTCCGACATAATCAATTCCCCATTTCTGGAAAGCTTGATCAGTGGTTATGGGGTGTAAAGGCATGTAGTCTGTTTTTTGACTTTCTAGCAGAAGGTTCCCCATTTTGTGGCAAAAGCGGTTTTGTGTTGATCTTCTTCAGCGATTTGGATCATATTGTATCCGCTAAAGCCATCTAAGAAGGAGTAAGCCTCATCTCCTGCTAGATTTTCTAAGATGGATTTTCAGAAAGGTAATGGAAAATGATCACGTTCAGTTGACAACGTTAAGTTTCTAAAATCGACACAGATTCGGAGTTTTCCATTTTTCTTGGGGACGATGACAGTTGGGGAGACCCACTCAGTATGCTCAATTTCATAGATAAATCCCGTATCTAAGAGGCGTTGTAATTCTTCTTTGATCTTGGTCTTATAGATGGGATTGCATCTGTATGGACGACTCGCAGTGGGTCTTGCACCCGGTTTAAGCGGGATATGACGCACAACTACTTGGGGTGAGATGCCTTTCATATCTTTATAGGTCCAGGCAAAGACATGTCGATATTTTCGCAGGAGCTTTTCAAGCCGTCTGCATTGTTCGTGATTGAGATGATCTCCGACGTGGACAAGATATTTGTTGGTTTCATTTGGCTCACTCAGGGAAAGGGTTATGGTTTGTGCAGGGCCTTTGTAGGATGAATTACCAGTTGGCTCACATTGAGCTTGGGGTAATTGGATTGTGACATCCTCGATCGTATAGTCCTTAAAGTATCCAGGAACATCATGGGCTGGAGATTCGAGGAGGGCCTTGTCTTTCTCTTGCCAGGATGGTGTTTGGAAATTTTCAGGGACTGGTGTAGGGCTAGAGGCAATCTTAGGAACTTCCCGAACAATGGTGAGGTCATCCGGCGGTTGAATTTGAAGTGGGTTTTCATTTTCTCTTTCATAGTATGACCACGTGGTTGAGGTTTCGTTGGTGGAGAGGTGTGTGAATGAGGGACAGTTGGTATGTCATGGAATTACATACTTCCAAGCAAATTCATGACTATGAAACTATATGTATCGAAGAAGATCCAAGTTATAGTGCATTAATTTTCATAAATATGCAAGCACTGTATGTGAACAAACTTGCAACGAAAAAATCACAACTTACATTCATGCCATCCTCTCCTCTTCCAAATTTTTCAATTCCTCTCAGCACAACACGTCTCTGAATAGCCAACTTCCGTCAGCCGATCTGAATCTCAACTTGCAATCTATGAGTGAGGGGGACTGATAAGGATGATCCAACCACTATCGTCCAATACAACCATGCATATATCTAGGCTGGCCTCAAGTGTCTCATCAGACCATTTGTTCTACATGGACCCACCGCCAACGACACCATCAACTGTGTACCCTGATGGCAAGTCCACAATGATGATGTCGGCACTGTAGGTGGTGCTCTTACCTTTCTTAATCCTCCTGGAAGAATTATTTGTTCCATGTGGACCCACTGCCAATGACACCATCAATTGTGTTCCCTGATGGCAAGTCCACAATGATGATGTCGGCACTGTAGGTGGTGCTCTTACCTTTCCTAATCCTCCTGGAAGAATTATTTCTTTCCATAAAGCATTTCATGGCCTGATATTCTTGTAGATTGTCCCCATGAGATAATCCTTCCCTTACCATGTTTACATCACCCACAATGACCTCAATAGTAGATGTTAACTTGGTGTTAACACCTACCATGTCCACTTTCATGTACTCATACTCCTCACGTCTGCTTTTAGCAGGCGTGTAAGGCATGATATCCTATATATAGAAACAAAAACACATTTGAATTATAAATGGAATAAGATTTAAAGCAAGCAATAATTAACCAAAAAGAACACACAAAGATGGAGCAAAGTTAAAGGGTTGTTGTGAATACGTCTATAGGCTGCATAGCATCATCAACTTTCTTCTTGCTCTTCTTCTCTACAACCTAAGGCTTCTCAGGAGCGGCAGTAAGGAAGGACTTCAGTGCCATCTTTGTTGTGAAAAATTGCCTACATTGGCAAATCTAGCCATGTAGAATATTGTACATTTTGTCAATATTGTTTGTTGGTTACTTGAATGGCCAAAGTGCCACTTGTACATTCACACCTAAAGTAGGTTACCACAAGTCAAGGGGAGTGGTTGTGTCCATTTGGTAGTGATTCCTACTTTGTAGGATCTAGACCATGATTTATGATGAGATTTGTACCTACCATGCACCTACCAAGCATGACTCTTGGATCTAGGCTAGGGTTTTCACATTAGGGCAAGAAAGTGGAGTCTACTTCCCTATTGCATGCTGGATTTTCACCTAACCTAGCAAAGGAAGTGTGTTTTACTATGTATTCCATTCTCCATAGTGAGAAGATAGAAACTTTTTGGAGCCTCAAGGAGAAACTCGAGTTTTCTCTCATTGTATGGTGATTACTTTTGATTCCAATGAAACCCAGCTTTGGCAGATTCTAAACATTGTCTACAGGCCGTACTACAGCCTCATTTCCACATGTGTGGAGTTGGATTATAGTTTTTGATCAATGCTCTGACTGTCTCTACTTGTTTTCTATCAAGCTGCTAAACTAGATCTTGTTTTCTGATAGATTGTTTAACAAGCACACAATCAACCTTGTGGATCATTCAAAGATCCATTTATGGTCCTTAGTACTGTACTTTTCACATGGTATCAGAGCCAAGTACAAGGCTATTGATCAGTGTTTGAAACTAATCCAGTTTTAGCAGGTTTTGGTGCAAAAAGCTAGTATTGGAAGGGCGAGCTGGTATCCAGGTTTTGGTGAGGGGATTTGATCCCAAACTTTTTTAGGATCAAAATCTGTACTGTTCACACGTGTGGGCATCTCTGAACTAGCATTTAATAACTCATATTCATTGGATCACAGTAATTTCATCTGGTGTCAGTTTGATGTAATTTTTGGTGCAAATCCTAGGATAAGCTACCAAGATCACTTGCCATTGATTCGTTTTGAATTTGTTTCATGAAAACTAATTAATATAGGCTGATTTCAGACCTTCTTAAAGTGGAAACCAGGTTTTGAAAGTACATCAAAGTGAATGAGAGAGATAGAGTCAGTTTTTGTCCAAAAATAGCCAAGATTGGCAAGATTTGTTGAGAGTAGTTTTCACTTCATCTTATCTTCATTCCAGCTTTGTGAGGGAGTAATAGAACTATGATTACAAGTCCATCTGTTGGATTAGAAGTCAACATTTTAGTGAAACACTGCAAGTTAGAAACTTTTGTGAGTTTCAAGTTCAAACAAATCTATATCTTGTGTGTAGAATCTTACTAGTAAGATGGGATCTGCTGGAGCATATCTTCTAGAAGCTAGTGAGAGGCTAAATTCTACCAATTATGCTATTTTAAAAGTGAGGATGGAGTCACTCATGGTGCTCCATGATCTCTATGAGTTTCTGATTGATGAGGAAGATGAACTTCTAGGTGCACAGGAGTTAGCTAAGTACAAAAGAAGATCTAGGCTTGCACTTCACTGTGTGAAGATGAGTTTAAACAATGATTTATTGAGAGAAGTATCAGCTTGTACCAGTGCTAAAGAGGCTTGGGAATCTCTAAAATCAATCTATGAGTCTAGTAACACTTCAAGGGTTCTCATGCTTAGGAATCAGATTCTGCAAAGCATGAAGAGAAGTGATGAGAGTGCACAGGTGTATGTGCTAAGAATCAAGTCTCTCAATAGGGAGTTAGCTTCCATTGGAGAGAAGATTCAAGATAGTGAGCTTGTTCAGATTGTCCTCAATGGTCTAGGGATTTACTTTACAAATTTGGTCCAAAGCTTTGCAATCCAAGACACTTCTCTGCAGGATGGTGATGAGAAAGCTAATTTCTCATTCAAAGGCAAGAAAAAGACCAATGGCAAGAAGATGCACTTCAAGGAGACCAAGGAGGAGGATGAGGCTTCAAGCTCAAAGGGCAAGATCAAAGACAAGTCCAAGTACAAATGTTTTTTCTGTGAGAAGAAAGGACATTTTGCATCAAAATGTCTCAAGAAGAAGAAGGCACAAGAGAGCAAACAAAGCAACATTGCACATCAGGAGGAGGAGGAGGATGAAGAGTCATCCTTGATGGTTTCCAACAAACCACCATCATCCAAGTGCAACACCAATGATTCTTGGTGGATTGATAGTGAGGCTAGTTCCCACATGACATATCAAAAGGACATATTCTCCACTTTACTTTCTTACAATGATTTACATAGATCAATCTATACTGCAAGTAGTCAAGAATGTAAGATAAGTGGAATAGGAACAATTCCCTTGTATGTTGGATCATCCAAAAGGATGAATCTTGATAATGTTCTTTATGTTCCTAAGTTAACCAAGAATTTGCTTAGTGTTGGCCAGTTAATGGATAATGGCCTAGATGTACAATTTAAGCATGGAGTTTGTTCCATTCTTAGAAATGATAAATGTATAGCCAAAGGGTTTAAACAAGGTAGATTGTTTAAGCTTGATGCTAATGTTGCAGTGGAGAGTGTTAACTTGGCAAAGGTGGAGTTATCAAAGGTGGAACTGTGGCACAAAAGGTTGGGCCACCCCAACTACAAAGCCATGGAATCTATGGTAGCAAAGGAGCTTGCAGTTGGACTGCATTTGTCAAAGTATGGGAAGAGATGTGAAGCATGAAGCCTCTCAAAGGCTCACAAACTACCCTTCTCAAGATCTACATCAAGATCAGACTCTCCTCTTGAACTCATCCATTCGGATGTTCATAGTTTTTCACATGAGTCTAATGGTGGTGCCAAGTACTATGTAATCTTCATTGATGACTATTCTAGATTTTTTTGGATGTACCTCTTGTCTAGCAAATCTATGGTGTTTGATTCTTTTGTAAAGTTCAAGACTTTGGTAGAAAATCAACTTAGTACCAAGATTAAGGTATTAAGGAGTGATAATGGAGGTGAATATATCTCCAATAAGTTGATTGACTTTTGTAGTTCTAATGGCATAAAGAGGGAGTTGTCATGTCCATACACCCCTCAACAAAATGGAGTGAGTGAGAGAAGAAATAGATCTCTTTGTGAGTGTGGTAAGGCTTTAAGGCTAGATGCTTCTCTATTAAAACCATTTTGGGGTGAGGCAATAACTTGTGCTAGCTATTTGTGCAATAGATTGCCAAACCAAGCCATTGGAGGAATCACACCATTTGAAGCTCTATTTGGAGAGAAGCCCAATCTCAAGGATCTCAAAGTTTTTGGATCCACTTGCTATGTACACCAAGCCTTGGATAAGAGAAGGAAGGATGATGTAACATCCATCAAAGGAATCTTTGTGGGATATGGTGAGAATAGCAAATGTTATAGAGTCTTCAATCCCATCATTAGCAACATGATAGTGAGTAGGGATGTTATTTTTTATGAAGGACATGCTTGTGATTTGGATGATAATGCTACTAATCATCTTGATGCCAAGGATCATGCTAGGATGGAGGAGGAGCTTCCAAGTGAAGAAGAACTTGAGGATCTACCTCAAGATGCAAGAACTCCAAGAACTCCAAGAAGATCTACAAGGGAAAGATCCGAGCCATTGAGGCTCACCTATGATGGTCAAGGTGATCAAAGGGAAGGCTCATCATCTTTCACATCTTACACCTTTATTACTTCAATGTTAGATGAGCCAACATGCTATGAAGATGCTTGTAAGTCTAAAAGTTGGATGGATGCTATGCAAGTAGAGTATGATGCTCTTATTGAGAATCATACTTGGGATCTTGTGGATCTTCCTCAAGGGAAGAAACCTCTTGATTGCAAGTGAGTATTTAGATTGAAGTATAATCAAGATGGATCAATAAGCAAGCATAAATCTAGGCTTGTAGCCAAAGGTTTTTTACAAACCAAAGGCATTGATTATGATGAGACTTTTGCTCCTGTGGCTAAGCTTGTTACTATCAGGTTGATCATTAGTCTTGCTTCAACCTTCAATTGGGAGCTATTCCAACTTGACTTCACAAATGCATTCCTCAATGGTTATTTGGAGGAAGAGATCTACATGAGGCAACCCGAGGGCTTCATCAAGGCAAAGCATGAAGGAAAGGTGTGTTTTTTTGAAGAAGAGCCTTTATGGGTTCAAGCAAGCACCTAGAGCATGGTACTCTAGGCTAAACTCTTTTCTCATTTCCATCAATTTTGTAATGAGTGCCTATGATCCATCATTGTACATAAGATTTCATGATGGCATGATCATTATTCTTGTTTTATATGTAGATGACATTATCTTGAGTGGTAATGATCTAGATGGAATTAGAGATGTAAAATTTGCTTTAGCAAAAGAGTTTAAGATGGTAGATCTCGGCCTATTAAGCTTCATTCTTGGAATAGAGGTTATTATAGGATGTGATTTTAGCTTCATTTGTCAATCTAAATATGCTACATCCATCCTAGATAGATTTGGAATGAAGAATTGTAAAGGTATTGAGACACCAATGGAGCAACATGTAAAAGCATCCATTGGTTGTGATGAAGCATCCCTTGAGGACATCACATTATATAGAAGGCTTATTGGCTCCTTGATCTATTTAACTATAACTAGACCTGATCTTAGTTATAGTGTTGGAAAGTTAAGCCAATTCATGCAAAGTCCTCTAGTTTCACATTGGAAGATGGCCAAAAGAGTTCTTAGATACATTTCATCCACTAAGAATTTTGGCATTTTGTATAGAGGAACTAATCTTGGCTTAAGAGCCTATAGTGACTCGAATTTTGCAGGTGACAAAGTGGATACAAGATCAACAAGTGCCTTTGCCACCTTTCTATGTGATGGAGTAGTATCATGGCTTTCCAAAAAACAAGATACCATCTCCCTATCTTCCACAGAATCCAAATACAAGGCCTCGACATCAACATGCAAGGAGGTCTTGTGGCTCAAAAGGCTATTGGTGGAGCTTCTTGTCATGGAGGAGGAGATTCCTATCATCTATTGTGACAACCAATCAGCCCAATCACTTGCAAATAATCCTACATTCCATGCAAGGAGCAAACACATCGAAATTGCTCATCATTTTCATGAGGGAAAAAGTGCAAGCTAAAGAGATCAGACTCCAACACGTGCCATCATCAAGTTGCTTGGCTGATTTGTTTACTAAATCTTTACCTAAAGATTCATTTGTCAAGCTTATATCTTCAATCGGAGTTATTGATAAAAGCATTGTGATCTCCAAGGCTAGATTTGAGGAGGAGTGTGAAAAATTGCCTACATTGGCAAATCTAGCCATGTAGAATATTGTACATTTTGTCAATATTGTTTGTTGGTTACTTGAATGGCCAAAGTGCCACTTGTAAATTCACACTTAAAGTAGGTTACCACGACTCAAGTGGAGTGGTTGTGTCCATTTGGTAGTGATTCCTACTTTGTAGGATCTAGACAATGATTTATGATGAGATTTGTACCTACCATGTACCTACCAAGCATGACTCTTGGATCTAGGCTAGGGTTTTCACATTAGGGCAAGAAAGTGGAGTCTACTTCCTTATTACATGCTGTATTTTCACCTAACTTAGCAAAGAAAGTGTGTTTTACTATGTATTCCCATTCTCCATAGTGAGAAGATAGAAACTTTTTGGAGCCTCAAGGAGAAACTCGAGTTTCCTCTCATTGTATGGTGGTTACTTTTGATTCCAATGAAACCTAGCTTTGGCACATTCTAAACACTATCTACAGGCCGTACTACAGCCTCAATTCCACATGTGTGGAGTTGGATTATAGTTTTTGATCAATGTTCTGATTGTCTCTACTTGTTTTCTATCAAGCTGCTAAACTAGATCTTGTTTTCTGATGACTAGTTTCTGATAGATTGTTTAACAAGCACACAATCAACCTTGTGGATCATTCAAAGATCTATTTATGGTCCTTAGTACTGTACTTTTCACATTTGTCATTGTTGCATCATCATCATCATCCACAACCAAACGTCCTTTCTCATGCAGCTGGTACTGTGTTTTTTCCGAGGGAGGACATTCTCCCTCCTTGAAGTCTATCCACCAAGGACAAAACTTCACTTCCCACTCACTCAGGCCATTTTTTCTGTTGAGATTGGCCTTTGCAGATTTCATAAAAAACTCCTTCTTCATGGAGATTTGATTCCACATATCCATTACTTGAGGCATTTCCTCCACAGCATGCTTCGCTTTAAGATGAAAGAAATATCTGTCCAATTGAACACATCAAGTTGGATTACAGTAAAAAAAACACATAAACAAAATGTACCATGCAAACGTAAAAACATTCAATGTCACCTCCACATCACACACTTTGTTGCTAGCTTCACCTCTTCCTTTGCCTCGGTGGTCAGGATAGGTTCCATCACAGAAGATATGGAGTAAAAAAGGTAATCCCCAAATCTCAACCTGATAGATGCAAAGTATTTCGTGAAAGTGTTTGTAGCAGATTCCAGAGATCCTATAACATGCACAAAAAACACATTGTCAAATCAAGTTTAAAAATAATAACAATTATCAATGCGAAGGGCTTCAAAATTTCTCAATTGATTATTTACTCCCAGCCAGAATTTGAAATTTGTTTTTAACGAGTTTGCAGGCATAGCATTTTGTATACTATCCTTTGGAAGCACAGATCGCCCATCGCTCTCTCAAAAGTTCTCACAGTTCCTCTCTCTCAACGATTCTCACGGTTCCTCTCTCTCAACGGTTCTCAAGCTTCTCACGGCTCTCAACGGTTCTCATGGTTCTCAATGGTTCTCAATGGTTCTCATGGTGAGTGATAGAGAGAGAGGGAGAGAGAGAGAGAGAGAGAGAGAGAGAGAGAGAGAGAGAGAGAGAGAGAGAGAGAGAGAGAGAGAGAGAACTGTGAACCGTGAGAACCATGAGTGAGAGGAACCGTGAGAGAGAGAGAGAGAGAGAGAGAGAGAGAGAGAGAGAGAGAGAGAGAGAGAGAGAGAGAGAGAGAGAGAGAGAGAGAGAGAGAGAGAGAGAGAGAGAGAGAGAGAGAGCATCCGAGAGAGAGAGAGAGAGAGAGAGAGAGAGAGAGAGAGAGAGAGAGAGAGAGAGAGAGAGAGAGAGAGAGAGAGAGAGAGAATGTCAACATTCTTTGAGAATGGAACCGACAACTTTTTATAAAAACCGATAAGGACCAGAATTCAAAGGATATGAAATGTCTATAGATTTGGTGTTTTTTGAGCAACACTAGGTTTTTTTCTCAATTTGTCCGGAATGTTTCAGGTTTTCTCAAGTTTCGAAAAACAATTTAGAGGTTTCAGGACATGTTGAATTTAGAAAAACCCTTGGAATTTCGGATTGTATCCCTCGTGTTGGCAGGCCGCACTATGTTAACACCTCTTCAAGTTTTCTTAGATTTATTATGGAAGTTGTTGCCTCTTTTCATTGCATAAGCTTGGCTTGTTCTCAACTTCTCAGACTTTTTCGGGCACCTCGTTCATTCCAACTTCGACCTACAGGTAATAGTAGCCTACTGCTTGAAGCTTTGCAAGTCTGATGTTGAAAAACATGCTTCTCAAGGTAAGGTGCAAGATCCAACTACACTTATTTAATCTTTATCTTTTTGTAGATCTAAAGCAGCTCCTTAGGTCTGTGGCTCCTTTTTTTGCTTGCAAGGGATACTATGTCGAAGATAAATCAAATGTTGGTCTGGAATGAAAATCAAGGAGCTCTTAGATACTATGGAGCCGATGGTAATGTCAGAATACTATAAGATATCTCTAATGAAGGTTTTAAAGAACCTTTCAAATGTGGAAACTTACCTTCTGCATTTCATAAGATTCCATTGTTAAGTTGCAACTATTTTTCTTGGAACATGTGATTCAAACTACAAATTCTGTATTTAGTGCCTCTTCCTCGGGTATAGTTGGGATGGATCCTCTTATTCTAAAATAGGTTATTTTCAGTAGAGTAGAGAGGAAGGACATTTAATTGTTGTATTCTAGATTCAATTGCTACATCACATTATCAATAATATCAATCACTTGGAAGACCAAGTTAGGTTTGGTGGTTATTTGTTACATGTTACAAGCTTTGGAACTAGTCGAGATGCATCTTTCCCAAAGAAAATACAGGGTTTAATTTGTGCAATTGAACACAAAACTCAGCTCCAAGTAACAAAGGAGTTTTTACTTTCAAGGCCCAAGTTCCAATATTATGACTGAAGTTTTAAAATAAAGAATATGATAGATGAGATTTTGAGATGTGTATTTTCATTCCATTGTTTCTTGAGTTTCACAATAAGGCATATTTTTTTTCTTAATTGATGCCATTATTGAGCGTTTAAAGTTTTGTTTCTTAAAAGCAGCTCTATATTCAGTGATGTGCCTCTCACTGTTAGGAAGTGATTGTGCTTTTATATGTAAATATTTCATTGAGGTACATAAATCGGAGACCATTGGATATCTTGTAATGTTCCTTTTTCTTATAATGTTCAAGTTTTCAGAGACCTAATTTCCAAACATAGTCTGCGTTACAGTGTCATAGGAAGCATTAGCTATTGTGCAAGTGTAATTAATCTTTCTAGTTTCCTCTCAGTTTTCTACTTTGCGTTTTTCTTTCTTGAATGGCCTTTATAGTGGGGGGGCTAGATTTTAGGGTGACCAATTGTTGTTACTCACACTACTTTTTATCTAGCACCATTGACACTAACACCTCAGCCTTGGTTGACTTGATAAATGCTACGAAATCTGATAAACAGATAAACATTAGGGCATTCACCAATCAACCCTTAATTTGAGAAATTTGTTTTTAGGGTTTCCTTATAGTATATACTTAGTCCAACCTGTGACCTGGCATTCCAAGCCTAAATTTGTAAGCATTGTATATATGTTATATGAGAACAAGTATCTCATAGTTTCCTTGTGCAGTGAATCAGTGTGAAGCACCGGTCTGAATTGATGGGGACTGAATGATTTGCTATGAACGTTTTTTTTTGTTTTTTTAAGAAAAAAAAAGTTTTCTTTCGAGATCAAAACACCAAGAAAAAGAACAGTGATACGCTGATTCGCAACGATTTGGTTCAGCTAAATCGTTTCGTGAAGCGATTCGGACCCGCCAATCGCGATGCATGGAAACTATGCTTATCATGTAACTTCCTCTACTGGCAAGGTTACCTCCCACTGTCCATTGAGGAAACCATAAAGACAAATGTTCTCCTTCACTATTCCAACACCACAAAAGGGAAGTTTCACTTACATGAAGAAAATTGCTAGCAAGCTAGCTTATTTTCTTTTTGTTGATCAACCTCTGATCTAAAATTGGTAACAATAAGTTTGCAGCCAAAAAGGGGATCTCCCAATACAAGCTTATATATGCTCTATTTCATGGAATGATTGTGCGTGCTTGGTAATCCAAGAGCTGAATACATTTTAAATCTGATTGTTCAAGTAATTGCAACTAACCCAACACTTGCATGATAGCTAATGCTTCCTATGACTCTGTAATGCTGACTATGTTTGGCAATTAGACCTCTGAAAATTTGAACATTACATAAAAGGGAAAATTATTGTGCTAGGGGATGTCCAATATCTATATACCTCAATGAAACATTTACATATAAAAGCACAATCACTTCTTAGCAATAAGAGGCACATCACTCAATGTAGAGCCACTTTTAAGAAACAAAACTTCAAACGCTCTATAATGGCAAATGGCTCTCTTTAGTTCACCAAATACCGTTTTGAGCTAGTTGTATGGCTCCAAAGTGTTCTTGTCAAGCTTATAGTTTGAGTCAACGATGCGGTACAGGATTTGTGAGGAAATGCGCTCTTTCCTGAGGTTGCCAACCATTCGGAAATTGTTTAGAAGCTACGCAGCCTCATGGATGGTGGGATCTAGGATAGACTCTAGGAGATAGCCATCATTAGTCCTGTATAGGTCAATGGTCGTGTCAATAAAAGGCTTAATGACATTTTTGGCATGTTTATGGTTGGGTGAGTGCCAGATGATAATCCTATGGCTTCAAGGGCGGCTTCAATGACACGCACCTTCTGGATACCCCCCTGGTAATTGATATAAAACTTAGATTTTTCCTCGGCCCAGGTGCTAAAGGCAAAAGTGATAAAATCCATATTAATTTTTTTTCCAAAAACACATGCTCGTGGATTCCCATTGCGGTGAGCCGAGGCTCAGCAAGGTTCATCCATTGAGCCACCATGGTTGTGCTAGGAAGTATCATGATGTCCATCTTGGTCTGAACATCATGATGAATGACATACTTAGGAGACTAAGACGTATCTGTAGAAGACATGATGAGAGTAGTCAGAAATTGAGAATAGGAGTGCAAGAGTGTATCAGAAGGTTAGAAAGAAGTTTTAAAAAGTCCTGGTCGCTAGAAAATTTGGCAAGAGCTTCACTAGCACAAGTGAGAAATGAAATCGAATTCAGCCCTTTTATAGGTGAATTTGGAGGGTCCATTAGACAAAGTACTAGTTTGGCTACTCAGTTCTGGACAAAAATTTGCAGGCATGTTTATTACTATGAAAATAATTTTCAAAAATCTCAGTGAAGGTTAAGATCTGAACTGATTTGACGAAGGTCCTTAAGAACTAGTGAAGGACTAACATTCGCCTAAGAATATCCTTCGCCTACTAGATATTGTAGATAAGAAAATTTTTCAGGATCTGAACCTATGCCAACCTAATTTTGGCATTCTGAATCCATTTGTCAGATCGGCGAAGGTTGATAATGATTGTAAGGTGCTCGGCGAAGATTTCCAAAATGGCAAAGTGTGTTTGCTGTTTTATCTCTATTTGCTCAGAATCTTCCTAACTCTCTTCCTACTGACAATCTAACAGATTCCAGTCAGCTTACAGCCGACAGGGTCTACTTTGCTTCTTGACTTCTATAGTTTGTAGTATAATGATGATGCAATGGTGATACCCCGCCTGTCACTTAGTACATCAACGACCTGATCTCGATCCTACTGATAATGGATGCTCAACTTCAATCTGGATCTATTTCGCATGCCTACGTTCTATAGTATGTTTTGGTTCTTTCTTTGATGCTTACAGATTGTAGATTATTACAAATCTAAACTAAGAAGAACAGGAAATGAGATCGAAACTTAATCCTCCTGAAATCAACAGATTCAACAACACAACACCTATACTGAAACAATGTGCTTGTTACAACTATCACTCAACACTTGTAACAAAAACTCCTCAGGGAGTCAAACACCAAGCAGCATTATATCAGAATGATTATGATCTACCACAAGGCCCTACACATCTACCTGAATTTAATCACAAAACCAAACTTTGAAAAGGAAGAATCGGCAACAAAACAAATTCATACATCAGTATCCAAACTTAATGCATGAAAATGGAGCATAGATGAAAATGCAATGGAGAGATATTAAAATTTCAATGCAACGACATTTCAATACAATATCACATGATTTGAAACTCGTGGAGGAGGCCTCTATCTATACCCACGAGCTGGTGAATCCAATTTTATCATATTCTGGATTCCACCTCTTACAACTAAGTCAATCCTAATTTTTAAAGATTTGGGTTCCACCTCTTACTTGATAATAGGAGGCCTCTTTATTAAAAAACATAACTTAAGTTGAGATAGTCTAAATTGGTAGCTCCCACATGGCTATCCATCTTTCGGGAATTACCATGGAGCTCACAACTATACATTTTAGCCTAGAACTAATAATTCGGCTCTCAACTTCATCTCTGCTAGAAGCCCTTTTGAGTGGAGAGGTTCTGCATTGACACCTCGGGGCATGGCATCAGCTAACATTATCTTCCCCTATAGTATTGCAGGTCCCACTACATTGCTTCAGCTTTGACGTATGGTTCTTGGAAAGGCATAGATCAGCATTTGCATATGTAAAATCAAGAACTTATTAGCTTCATTGTCGTGTATCTTGGTAAAACTTCAAAGTAGCTTCTCAGAATAGCCCTGTATAGCTGAGAGTCTCTTGCTTGTCCTTTTCATCTCTTCTTTTATCAAGAGCATTCTCGTAGCCTACCTTCCTTTGATGGCTTCAAATGTGGTAAACCTTGTTTTTGTGCCCAACAGAATAGGACCCATGTACAGCTTCATTCTAGGTATGAACTTATTTCCATACCACTTCTCGATCATCTGCATGTACTGACTAGACAATTGTCAACAACTCCACATCTTTTAGCTGCAGGTCTTGCTTTGCCATTCTGAACTCATCTGTATGTTGTATGCTAGTTGATGCACCAACCAATGTAGATGGTATGAGGTCTCAATATGCCACTTCAAGGTCTCCCTGGCTTTCTCAGACAAACTATCATAGGCTGGAAGAGTAGGAAGGTGGTATTAACAATGGGGGTGGTGGCAATGGAGGTGGAAGTGAGGGTTGTGAAAAATACAGATCCTAAGTGGATCTAAACTCCAAGATCATTGGCTTGAATGCTTGCACTCCAAACTACATAAGCTAGGAATTGGCAACACATTCTATGCTACCTAGAATGCAAAGAACTTGATCAAAAAGCATTTATCACAAATGGAAACTTCCATAAACATCAAGTGCGGCCCAAAATAGCATTATACAGTCCATAATACATCAGCCTATCACTTTTGGAAAGCACCTAAGATCATACACACAAAGCTTGAACTCAATCACTACACAATGCCAACAATGGAAGGAGAACCCAATAGAAAAATCTCTCATTAAGCAAATAAATACAATGGATCTGCTCCAACCTGTTTCTCCATGGCCTACCTGCTATATATAGCTGAGAGAGATGACTCTCTCTCCTCTCTCTAGACCCTCCTTATCTAAAATATGCCCTATATAGGTAAAATTGGCATATATGTCCAAAATACATGAAAATGGACTCATTTCGAAGGTCTTGAAGTTTGACACTTCTTCATACTGAAAAAATACACTTACTAAAAATATCTAGACCTGTTTCACACGTGTGAAAAGTCAGATCCTAAACTATGTGCCATTTTTAGCAATTTTGGCCTAAAACTAGACAAGGAAATGTTGACAATTTTCACACTCCCTCTTCAACTTAACTTGCTAGTTTTACAACACTACTTTGTTCCAACTTAAGAATGATCTCCATCATCAGAATAGATCTCTTCTCAAGGATCCTAATATGTACAAAATAGGACACAACATAATTGATATAGATAATAGTGTCCATATAGGATGCTTCACTATTTCTTACATCAATTTTACATAGAATCATAAAAATGGTACATGTAAAAGAACATAGAATCTCAATTAATGAATTCCTCCATGTATCCATCTCTGGTTTCTCTGTAAAATAGCAGCAAACAAGTTGTAAATGAAAGTGATCAACAAGTGTTTGCATGCCTCCTCCACATTTCACTATACATATAGTGAATGCAACATGTATCTCCATGAATGAACTTCCATCACCACCTTGCCTTTGTAGATCTTCAATCCATGAAAGCCTTTGAGTGAATGAATGCCAAAAAGATGTGTTCCCTACTCCATTTGAATGACCAAAACCTGAACTTGAAATACTTGAAGTACCTCCACAAGATTTGCACACAACGCTTGATCCTACAATGTCAACAAGTTGCCAATTTGCCAACACTAGAATACTAGATCTTGAACTTTGTTCAAAAGAAAACATATTGACCACTTCAATACCTTTCAAGATCTGAATGAATTCATGTACTTGATCATACAAACCATCAATGATAACTATTCCATCTCCAAGATCCAAAGGATGCAAAACTATGGAACTAGTTTTATTGAAATTTGATAATTTCAACACATTGACATAACAATGTTCATACATGAGATTAGGCAAGTGAGGTAGAGTAAGAAGACACTTCCTTGCAGCTCCAAAGACCTTACTTGAACCTTCAAGAACCTGTAAAAACAGATCCAAAATGCCTTGACCATTTGTCTCTTCTTTGATGCTTTTCACTAGCTTCGAATTGCCACTTGTCTCTTGGTGTTGATGAAGCAATCCAAGATCAACCTCTTGATCTTCCAATAAGACATCAAAGATCTTGCATATGTGAACATCTTCAGATCTGAAACTCTGAAGATACTCCCTCTCAAACACATGATTAAGATCCCACAAGATCTCATCAATGCTCAAATTTGACCCTTCACTATAGTTAGTGAAAACAATGCCACCATCATAAACCAAAAGATAGATTCCAACATTTCCATTTAACATGAAGTAGAGTAGGTGAAGATGAGTATAAAACCTAATCAAAACAGCCCTCTTGAGTTCATAACAAACCTCAATAAGCTCACCAATGATATCTCCCTTGCCTTGAAGAAGTTGCCACTTGAGTTGCTCCATGTAGTCTTCTTCAACCAACCTTTTGCCATCTTGACCATGAATGAACAATCCACCACAATCATAGAATGCTTTGAGTTGATGAAGAGATGTTAGATCCATGCTTTGGATCTTCCCAAGAACCACTCTTCCATTGCCCTTTCCTTCACAAGACTCCCTCTTAATGCTAGCACCACAAAAGTTAGAAACCTCCCTCTTGATAGTTGCACCATAAGAAGTAGAAGACTCTTGAATATTAGAAGCCAAGAAAAGAATCCTTAGTACCTTCAACATAAGAGTGATTGAAGTACTCTCTCTTTTCAAACATGAACTTCTACTCAATGATTTAGGTAATGAGTCATATGATAATGATTCTTCCTCACTATCGTTCATAAAAACATCATTCAAAGTACATCCTACTTTGAACACTTCACATACTTCTCTTCCTTTTGACTTGTGATCTCCCTCACCAAGTCTCATGATAGAAACCTTTGATCTACTCTTTTTATGAAGAAATGTGACACCACTTGTTGCACAAATGACTTTATCACAAAAAGATGTAAAAGAACCATTTCCTTCAAGCATGCTCAAAGCACCATCATCTTTTCCCACATGATTACATACATCAATATGAAAAGAATTAGAAGAACAACCATCTTCTTGCAAAGAATGACACTTAGCATCTCCATCTTTTTCCATATGAACAAACAAGTCATTAGCAACAATCACTTCCAAAGAAGAATCTTCATCAACTCCATTGATGAAGTTAGCTCCTTCCTTACCTTTTCCATTTTTGCACTTGCCATCTAGCACCATTGAAGAACCAACAAGCCTTGGAAGTCCATGAGTAGAAGAGTACAAACATGATGCTAATTTAGCTCCACATGACTCCATATGACTAGTAGGTAACACTAGTGCATCTTCAAGATCCAATGGATCCAAAAAATTGACCATAGATTCACCAAAGCTTGCCAAGTTAGCACAACAATTATCATCTCCAAGAAGTACATTAGATCTCAACCTAGATCTAGCATTTTGTTTCTTATGGCATTCATTTGCAAAATGTCCTTTTATCCCACAATAAAAGCACTTGAACTTTGACTTATTGTTCTTAGTAGAAGAGGAAGAGGAAGAGTGATCATCATGATCAAAGTTACCACCTTTGGACCATTTCCCTTTGCCTTTACCTTTGCCCTTGAATTTGCCTTTTGTGAAGAAAGCCTCTTCACCTCCACCTTGCAAGGATGCACCATCAAGCTTTGATTGCAACCTATGTTCTTCAGCCAATAAGATTTCTTGCAAGTCAACCACACTTGGCAAGACTCTTTGAATGGCAAAACTTTGCACAAGGTTAGCATGTTCATTTAGCAAACCATTCAACATAACTTGGACTATTTCACCATCTTTTATGTTCTCATCAATGCATGCTAAATCATCACTTAGGGACTTAACTCTCAAGATAAATGCATGAGCACTTTCACCCTCTCTTTGCCTACTAGAAAATATTTGTCTCCTTAGGGTCAATACCCTAGATGTGGACTTTGATTCAAAGAGCTTCTTTAAGGCATTCCATGCCTCACTTGCACTTTGACACTTTCCAACTTCCTTGAGAAGTTCATTTGTAACATTCATTTTAATGATATGAAGAGCCCTTTTGGCCTTCTTATCAAACCTTTGTTGCTCTTGAAGTGTGAGAGGTCTCTCTTCAATTTCTGCAACTATGTCCATGAGTTCATTCAACTCAAGTAAGGACTCCATCCTCACTTTCCAAGTAGAGTAGTTTGATGAACTCAACCTTTCACTAGACTCTAGCATGATCCCACCATTGGAAGCCATGATTCTAATGTTTCTTCAACTTTTAGGTTTTGTCCTAAAGCACTTAGCACTCACTTTTCTCTCAACAAATGATAGATAAAGAGATCTATGAAGATTTAGGACCCTAAAACACTTCTATCTTGAACCTAGATGGTTTCCAAGCATAGAAAGGAAGATTGAAACACATGCAACACTTTGCACACACTAAGAATGGATTACAAAATCAAACCAACCTGAACACACTCTTGCTTAAGCTCTCAAACTTTCCAGCAA
The DNA here is from genome assembly GCA_029204225.1 of Diphasiastrum complanatum. Classification (NCBI taxonomy): domain Eukaryota; kingdom Viridiplantae; phylum Streptophyta; class Lycopodiopsida; order Lycopodiales; family Lycopodiaceae; genus Diphasiastrum; species Diphasiastrum complanatum. Next base: position 36,514,240 of record CM055104.1, read on the forward strand.
GTGACCAAATCAAGTTATGGTGTGAAGAGTTACTTGCATTCTTAGAAAATACCCAAAACTAGGATGCCAAGATTACCTAGTAATGAACAAACTTGATCAACATATGATCAACACACTAAGATATTGATTCAACCTGTAAAACCACATGTAAACCACACTTCTAAAAGTTTATAAACTCCAGCAAGTGATAAATACAAGATTTAGAGGTGAATGAATGAGCACACTTAGTGAATCACAAGACTAGCTTCACTATCTTGTCAAATCTTGGTGTTTAGATGTAGATCTAAGATCACTTCACATGAGAATGTTCCTCAACCTGTTAAGAACCTGAAAACACACTTGCATAATGGTTAACACCTTCCAGCAAATGCTCCAATCAAATTACATAAGGAGAGTTACTTACATGCTCAACAAAGTACACCAAAATTTATGCCAAAATTGATGACAATCTTTACAATATGCTCTTCACAATGGAGCTTACAATATGTTCACCCAAAAAAGGGGATCTTTCATCCAAATGGGAGCTTTGCTCAGCCTTTAGGAGAATTACAACTCACTCAAAAGAGCATTTGTCATCCACTTAAGGAGAAGTTTCATCCACTTAAGGAGAGTGTTCATCCAAGAATGGAGATTGTCAACAATAGGATTGAAAAGAACATTGTTAGTATTGAATATGCACAAGCCTCACAATCACAAATGATTAGGTGTTATGATCTGATCCAAAATAGTTTCTTTTCAGCCTCTGATCTTCAATAGACCTGAAATATGCTTTTGATCCACAAGTTCAACTCACAAAACAAAGGTTAGTAAGATTTGATCAACAAAGCAATGCAAAATCATGCTAGAACTTGATCAAACATCCAAATATCACCAAAAATGGAATACTTACTGTAAATAGAAGCCAACCAGCTCTGATACCATGTGAAAAATACAGATCCTAAGTGGATCTAAACTCCAAGATCATTGGCTTGAATGCTTGCACTCCAAACTACATAAGCTAGGAATTGGCAACACATTCTATGCTACCTAGAATGCAAAGAACTTGATCAAAAAGCATTTATCACAAATGGAAACTTCCATAAACATCAAGTGCGGCCCAAAATAGCATTATACAGTCCATAATACATCAGCCTATCACTTTTGGAAAGCACCTAAGATCATACACACAAAGCTTGAACTCAATCACTACACAATGCCAACAATGGAAGGAGAACCCAATAGAAAAATCTCTCATTAAGCAAATGAATACAATGGATCTGCTCCAACCTGTTTCTCCACGGCCTACCTGCTATATATAGCTGAGAGAGATGACTCTCTCTCCTCTCTCTAGACCCTCCTTACCTAAAATATGCCCTATATAGGTAAAATTGGCATATATGTCCAAAATACATGAAAATGGACTCATTTCGAAGGTCTTGAAGTTTGACACTTCTTCATACTGAAAAAATACACTTACTAAAAATATCTAGACCTGTTTCACACGTGTGAAAAGTCAGATCCTAAACTATGTGCCATTTTTAGCAATTTTGGCCTAAAACTAGACAAGGAAATGTTGACAATTTTCACAAGGGTTAGTGGTGAGACTGGTGCAACGGACTATGGAACTATCTCCACCTCCTCATCTACAAGATCACCTTTATCGAAGTATTCAAGAGTGTCTACATCGATGAAGCCGTCTTGCTTCAGAACAGGAGGGTCTTCAGCCTTCTTTAGCCTTTGGGCTTTCCTGGACTTCGACTATTACTTGAGCTGCTTGATCTTGTGCCATTTCTTGATCAGGTTCAGCTCCTCTTGTTTCTTCTACTTTGTCATCTTGAGTGAAATCAGCTACAATTGTCTCTACGTGTGTAGTTGTAGGCGGCTCTCTTTCTCCCACTCTTGAAATTGTTGTCTGTGTCTGCTGGACACGAGGGGGTGAGGTAATAGCATGAAAGGATCCTGATGGAGATTGGGATTTGGTGCTTCTTGCTGGTGATTGCACCGGTGTTTGATGGGTGTCCCTGAGCTGGAGTTGAGGTGAGGAGACAACAAGTAATGTTTGTCGGGTACGTCTCATCTGGAGGCTACCTTCCTCTTCATGTTCATCGGCTTCACTGTTGGAGGGAACATATTCATAGCTGGCCATCTTTGTCTTCTTCTGCTTCCTAGAAGTCAGCTTCATTGTCTTTGATGGTTGTGGGCTATCAAACTCCATCTCGTATTCTGGAGGTGGTCTGCAGGCGGTCATCTTATTTCGTATATTCTTCGATGGTGGTGTGGTATCAGCAAGTTGTGATGGCCGATCATGTCATTTCTTGACTCGGCACTCCGAAAGTATAACAGTCTGGTGGGAAGGTGTAGCTAAAGTTATTGATGGTGTATAGCCTCGGCTAGCAACAGCATCCCTTGGAGCTAAATCAATGGAGGATTGACTTCGAGTCAATGGAGGATTGACTTCGAGCCAAATCAAAGAAAATATAGCCCAAAGAGGTAACTGGGGCTCTCTTTTGTAAGGCAGTAATAAGTTGTCTGGAGATGAACTCAGCCTAATTGTACATGTCTCCCAGAATGACAAAAATCTGGAGGGGGATCCTCAATAGATGTGCCTTTCGTGTATAAGTGTACTTCGTAAGATAAGCACACGCAGCTCCCAATTCCTTGCACTTGATGGCCTCCAGATGTAGCGCAGGCATCCCAAAGGGAGCCAGGAACCACGACTTAGCTTCTCGGCCTTCAACTCTTGCCATCCAAATCCACTTGACATACAAGCAGCCAACTCGCCAACAACGATCAAACTCAACCAATTGGAAGTTCAGAAACCAACATTGAGATCCAATCTGGCGCCATGCCAGATCGGGAGTCCCGATGTGTGACTTCCCTCCAAGCAAGCCACCCGACATACATCAGACTTAACCAACTCGAAGCTTCGTTACAAACGAGTAACATCCATTCCAAGCACTGACTTACATCAGACTTAACCAACTGAAAGCTTCGTCACGAGCGCTAGAAGCCAACCTGGCACCATGCCAGACTGGACAACCATAAATAGGTAACTTCCACCCAAGCAAGCCATCCAACTCAGCTGACAGGTTAGAGCCCGTTCCCCAAGAGCTTAACCCATTCACGTTCACACAAAGAACACTCAGAACCACAAGCCGCGACAGATATGGAGACAACCAGTTCCCGGACCAAATGGTCCCGACAGCATACCGCTGGCGCCACGGACTGAATAGTCCCGACGACATACCGCTGGCGTCCCGGGATACGACCCTCAGCTATGTGCCAAATCAAAAAGTTTGAAGCGGCCTTACAACTGGCGCTTTTACCGAACATTGAAACCCAGAAGGTAATCAGAGTCAGTTTGAGGAAAATCCCACTTTATTGATAAATCTAAGAAGGTTACATTTCAAGTGTGTGACCGACCCTAGTCTCCGGGGCGCTGGCATGCCAAGGCGAGTGCCAGGACAACATTCCAGCAAGGGAGGCTGAGACTTGGTTGGAGCTCGCCCTGAGTCGCAACCCGCACTCCCCTATAGTATTGGTGGGATTCGTCACCTCCCCTCATACCAAGTACTCTACCCAGGCTGGTAAAGCACATTTTCTCTCTCTAGAAAGTCATTTTCTCTCTCTAGAATTTATTGATCCCCAGGCTTCCTTTAATCATGCCTAGATCGTGTGAGGTAATTGCACATCGATCTGAGCTCTCTACGCTAGAACCGATCAAAGATTTTCAGCCATAGGAACTTGACGTCGGCTGGATTCTGGTCACAGTGGCGCCGGGAGAGGCGCCGACGCCGGGGTGTTGCTGGCGTCGGTGGCACCGGAAGTAAAGCTTGTAAAGGTAACTTTACAACACCAGGAGGATGCCATTCTTGTTTTTCCATTTGTCGATAGTGGTGTCAGGGAAGCTGGCGTATGGCTGCTGCATCATGTTGGTCAGCTTGACTGGTTTCTCTTTATGGTGGCCACTAGGGAAGCCAAAGGTGGTGAGGTTGCTGCCAGCCAAATAGACAAATGACTAAAAATTTGGAGATTAATTCGAAATGTCAACTATTTCTTATCAAAATTTTCATAGGCTTGGTACATAGATAGAGGCTCTGGTGGCCTTTCCATGGAGGAATTTGAAAGTCAAGCAACTAAAAAATTGGTTCAGCTTGGGTATACTACTAAATCATTGTGTCATCTTCACACAGAACAAGTTTGAGTGATTGAGACATATAAGGAATATCTTCACTATGGTCTGAATCTAATTCTTGCCATTTTTTGAAAAGTTTTTAATTTTTTTGGGATTTCTCGCAGCTTTTTGACATGTTCTTGAAGCTGAGCAACAGTCGTCTGAATGATTGTTATCTCCCGTAGGCAAAAGCCATATTCCCATCCTAGAGCTGGGGCAGGTGTTTCGACTGTTAGAGCAGCGAATGCATTAGGTTGAGGAGAGACAGAGTAGAGATCTGTGACAAGTGCAATAGTAGGATCGGTAGCATTAGCAACATGCACCATTGTTCCACCTGCTGCATCTGGAGCTGCGGAAGTAGAGGTAAGTGAGTTCTTCTTATTCTTAGCCATCAACCTAGACTCGCTGGATAGAAGTAGTGGCAGTCAACATTCGATGGGTAGATCAGTAGCGGCAGTCAGCAGCAAGGAGCTGCAACATCCATCATCAAGGTAGGGGTGGATCAGTAGCGGCAGTTAGCAACAAGGAGTTGCAGCATCCATCATCGAGGCAGGGGTGCCCAGCAGCAGCGTTGCTGTCGGCGCTGGTTGATTAGTCGGCATCCATCGCTAGAAGCGCGAGGGAGGCTAGCGCGCAAGAGAGGTTGTTGTGGAGAAAACGTGGTTTAGAGATTTTCATTGGTCCACTTTTGCCCTAAAACGTCTTTGATGGGCAGTTGAAAGGCAGTCAAAGTGGGGTTGAAGGGCAAACATGTTGATTTTAGAAAGAGAACATGTGCTCTTAGAAATTTCTAGAAGAGAAGTTGGGGGGGGAGAGAGAGAGAGAGAGAGAGAGAGAGAGAGAGAGAGAGAGAGAGAGAGAGAGAGAGAGAGAGAGAGAGAGAGAGAGAGAGAGAGAGATGTGAAGGGGAAACATCGATGGGAGCTGTTGTAATGCACGCATACAACGTGGTGGATGCTTGGATTAGCGGTGGCGTGGCTTGCCTTTTCAATGTTGTTGTTGGTGTGGATTTGAGTAGTAGCCCAATGACTGTGGGACTAGCACACACACACACACACACACACACAGAGAGAGAGAGAGAGAGAGAGAGAGAGAGAGAGAGAGAGAGAGAGAGAGAGAGAGAGAGAGAGAGAGAGAGAGAGAGAGAGAAGCTCGTGGCTAACACCATTCTCTGCTTGGGTCCTCGATTACATGATGTGATGATGACCCTCCCAATGACCATTACCTAGTATGTTATCATTTTATTCTCCATGGCACCATAGGTTACACCTTTAATATTGAACTCTTAAAAGTCCTTATATTCATCCATGGCACCATAGATTACAGCTTTGATATTGAGCTTAAAAGTCCTTATATTCATCGAGTGAGTTTGCTATTGAGACCAGAGCACACTATGGGCCATAACAATAAGTTTTGAATTTCTTCAATGAACGTTGAATATGTTAGAGCCTTTTGTAAGTGTTTCTATTAACGACACGAGGCATTGCTACATTCAGGGAATAAAACTTGCGTCCCATATTGTAGTGCATCCTTTGCTGATTGTGATCTAAATTTGTCTTCAACGTAATGCCTTGTGCTCAGGTGTCCTTTGTATTTTGGGACCACCTTCAGGAGCATAATGTCCATCCAATTTTCACTCTCCTAGGAATCTGTCATTCTCTCTCCTCTCTCTGATGGAATTCACTTTCTCTCTCCTCTCTTCGGTGGAATGCACCTTATCTCTCCTCTCTCCGGTGGAATGCACGTTCTCTCTCCTCTCTCCGATGGAATGCACGTTCTCCCGTCATTGGCTGTCCACATCCACATTCCACCACAAACGTAAAAAAATTTACAAAAAAAAAAAAAAAACTGGTTCACGAGTATGGCCGTACCGTAACGCCAAAAAACGGGAAAAAAAAAAAAAAACCTTCGCACAATGCATTACGTAGGGGAAGGCCCGAAGCCCTCGGGCCTTCCTTGCTGGTCGGGCCCTGCCCGAGGGCCCAGCCCCCCCCCCCCCCCCCACCACAAAAACAAGGAATATTCTTGCAAAATTTTCAATCTTACAACAGGCAACGGTACAGTGAAAAGCACTGGAAAACTGCAATCAATTGTAGTGAAAACATACTGTTTATAATCTCTATTTTGAAGTGTCGTTTGGTAACGGTTGTAACTGATGGTGGAGATATTTACCAGAAAATTTACGAAAATTTATTGATAATCGGCCTTGCGAAATAGCTGGTGATGTCTTTGGATAAACCTACAAGACTTTGTTTTATCCATGTTTCATGATTTATCCTCTCCTCGTCCAGCTCCACTGCCTACCTCAGCTAAATGGTTGAATTGCTGAAATTCTATACAATTCAATGAAGTGTGTTACCAAACAGATATATATATATCAATCTGTTTAACATTTCAATATGAGCCACAGTTCTGATAATGTTCACAACAAATATTCTAACACTATATTAAAGCTGAGGCTCGACAAGAATTTGCAGGAATTTTATGTTTTTGTCTATGACGTGCCTCAGACGTTCTCGCGCCTCTCTAGAAGCAATGCATCTGTTTCAAGAGAAACATTCTTGTTTCTTTGCCGGGCGTTTTTGTTGATTTCCGCTTTTAGGGCCTTGTATTTATGCAAGACGCTAATACTTTTTCTTTGTTTTAATAGAGAGTTATGAGATGTCAAGGATTTGCTCCTCGCAGCAGAACTAGGTTGCGGAACCGTTACACTTTTTGAAACTTCCTGAAGGGAAACTGCTTCGATATTCTGCACAACTGGAGATGCCTGGAAGCCGTGTTGATGATTGAGATTGATTATTTCCTTACAGTCACTCGCTTGTGAAAATGGCTCGTAGCGCTTTGTGAACGCTTGTTTTTCATTTAACAATGAACTCGGCAGCAACAATGTTGTTGTGATACGTGATGTCTTTAGAGCAGTTGGATTCTCGTTGACTAATTTGGAGTTAAGGATAACTCCGTCGGGTGAGGCTTCAATGGTTTGGACTTGAGAAGGTTCATCGAGCCAGTCTAGAACCACTAGATCTTGTTCGATCTCTGTTCGTGCAAAAACTGGCCTAGTTTTACTAGCAGATTCAATACACCGATAAGGATTGAATAAATCCAAGCCTGATATGCGCTGCAACGCTTCTGTCTGCGTAAAATCCAATATGACTTGAATGATACATCACAAGCAAAGTATACCGTAATGAATTATGCAAAAGTTTTATGTCTATTTCAGAATCAGGTCCGCAAATGCAGTGACGATGGTAATAAGCAGGACAATAACTTCATAGAAATCTATACTATAAAAATAATACCAGTTGATGGAAAGTTCTGGTAAATGCTCACCTCAATCTATTTACTCGTTGAATTCCCTGGCAAAGCGGGTAAGCAAAAGCATATATCATATCTATCTTACCTTTAGCATCACAAGAATTCTAGCAAGTGCTCGTTACCAAAGTTTAGGTGGAAACGTATAAAGTTAAGACAGATCTGGAAGATTCTGAGAGCTTTACAGGGTTTATACAGACCTTATTAATTCCTGAAGCGGATAGGCCATGTAACTTCAAGATCTGCTTAAATAAACACGAACCACATCATTATTGATCTTGTGAAACTAGTAATTCCTGATCAAGCTGCTGCTGATCATATCCTTCCAGCATAGTTGCAATTTACTTACTTCCTCAAGTTCATATTTCAGATAGCCATGGCCTGTATGAACGCTTTGCTCTGTCGCTTGTTTACTGCGGTTTGCAGTGAGGTATCCGTAAAGATGGCTGTAACGTTCTAGGGACAAGGCTGCGAGGACAGGAGTGAGAGGAGGCCTTGGGTTGCACTTGTAGACCGCTGGTGCTTTGCCATTTCCACGCTTTGTACTACACGAGTCCATATCTCTCTCTCTCTCTCTCACACACACACACACGCACACGCAAGCACACCTCACATTATGGCTATTTTATATCCTACAACCCTAAAATAACCCTAACCCTAAAAACAAAAAATCAAGCATCTCTCTCTCATTCACCCTCCTCTTTACCCTCTCTCTCTATCTCTCCTTCCATCTCTCTCCTCACTCACTCACTCTCTCTCTCTCTCTCTCTCTCTCTCTCTCTCTCTCTCTCTCTCTCTCTCTCTCTCCTCTTCCACCCATAGTGTGTGATGTGGTCTCAATAACAAACTCACTTGATGGATATAAGGACTTTTAAGAGTTTAACTCAATATCAAAGTTGTAATCCATGCCATATATGAATATAAGGACTTTTAAGATTTCACCTCAATATCAAAGGTGTAATCTATGGTGCCACGGAGAAGAAAACGATAACATAAGAAAACGATAACATACTAGGTAATGGTCATTGGGAGGGTCATCATCACATCATGTAATCTAGGACCCAGGCGGAGAATGGTGTTAGCCACGAGCTGCTCTCTCTCTCTCTCTCTCTCTCTCTCTCTCTCTCTCTCTCTCTCTCTCTCTCTCCAACACCTCACATTATGGCTATTTTATATCCCAAAACCCTGACAATCCTAACCCTAAAAAACCAAAAAGTTCTCTCTCTCTCTCTCTCTCTCTCTCTCTCTCTCTCTCTCTCTCTCTCTCTCTCTCTCTCTCTCTCTCTCTCATGGATGCCTCTATATACCACTTCTAAACTTGCAAAACATCTTTTCAAAAATCTCTCTCCTTTTTGTTCAAATTAAAAAGTTTTCCCACTTTTTTCAAAGGAATGAGATTCACTATTCCAATCTCAAGACTAGAAATCACCTTACAGGAAACTTCATGATAAACCACTATATAATACAAAGTTTCGACAAGCATTCCTCACTACTTGTGAAGGAAAGAGTTCCAGTTTGCTATCATTGTGAATGTGCCCTACGATACTTGCAATCTTTGGAGCTTTCTTCTAGTAAGAAGCATTCTAGACATCTTTTCTATGATGGACATCTTACATTCTTATGCGTAATCAACTTGATGCTAGCTTATGATGCTCGTTGTTTGAATTCCCTCTTTTTGAAGCAATAGATTGATGTTTACATGTGATTGATGGCTTGTTGTCTAGTGATGGACAGCCCATCATCTCTTTGATTGCAAATGCGCCCATCTGCCTCATAATGGCAGCGATAGACTAATGGACATCTTCTTCAACAAAAAAAACATTGATAATCAATTAGTTTGGGCGAACGTTAAGTCAAGGCAAGTTGTCGCGTTGACCTATTTTTGTCAAAAAAAGGCTCTTTTTTGTAAAAATAATAGTATTACTCTTGATCTTTTACCGAAACCTTCATCGACTTTTTTGAGGATTCTAAATATAGTATTTTATCATTTTTTAATTTGGCGAAGGTTCGATCTATTAGGATCGTCCAGAAAGTCAATTTAATCCTCGCCAAGCTACAAAAACATTGTTGTTCACTTGAAAGAACCTTCGCCGGTTCTACCCTAACTTTCTCAGTACCAGATTTATCTACTGTCAATTCGGTGCAGGTTAAGTTTACCAGATTTGTCAGAAAACAACCAGATCAATGATTTTTTAATTCAAAATAACAGAGAAGAGAGTCAACTTTCACCTAGGGAACCTTCGCCAATACTTATTTTGAGTTCTGATCTACTTGATCTAGCTATTGTCAATTTTCTAAAACATTCTGATACCTTTTGATATTGAATCTAAGAAATCCTTACTTTTAGAAGTGTCATCGCTTGATCAAAGAACCTTTCTTTTCTTTTTTTCCAAAAATCAAAAGTCTGATTATTGTCAAGGGATAGAAAAAATCTATTATCTTCAATAGATTGTCGAATGATGTGTTTTCAATTTTTAGTGCATGTGCAAGAGCACAAACATCACATGCAAATGCACCAACTTCGTAAGAGATGTCAGAAACAAGATGTGATGGGTGTTGCAATTTCGATGATGATATAAACGCTACCATATTCTAAAGTACTGTGTGATTGATAGTACTTTAGAATATAAATAGATTTTCAAGAGGAATTTTATAAAATATGGTTTGTCGGATCTGAGCAGAAGCTTGTCGGATGCAACTGGACTGACAGTGTCAGATGGAAAAGTGTAAGGACAATGTCGGATGCAACTATGTAAGGATAGTGTTGGATGCAACTCTATCGGATGGAACTTGTATGAACTGGTCATCAGACAGAAAGTCATCAGATGGGAAATAGTTCAGATACATTGTCGAATGCAACACTATCGGCTTCTTTATTCCTCTGGTCTCCTCCGTCTTTTTTGTGTGATTGGTCTTTTTTGAGTCATTTTCCTTACTAAAACCCTTTGATGAAGTAGTGAAAATGGGTGGTCCGCGAGCCACCATCTTCAGGTATTGAGTCTGAGGAAAAGGATTTTGAATTTTCAGTGTTGTAGCTATCTTTCGAACTCCCTTCCTCGGTATCACTCTCACTACCATCACTTCTCCTCAAGGATCTACATGCAGATTTTCTTGTCCTTTTTGGTTGTGGGGTTGTCTTTTGTTCTATCTTTGGCTTGAGCTGTTATGTCGGAGTACTTCTACCCTATGGCTCCACAGGGGGGTCATAGGTCAAGACCATATATGCTGGGTAGTTGAGAAGATCTATGATCTACTGCAAAATATACCCGCATGCAACATGGATCTTATCCACCATGGAGGTATGCATTAAAAGGTGGTTTTTGTCATGCGGTCCTTTCGGTACAACCTCTACTATAATAAAGGGAAGCTCATATCATGTCATATTTGATATTCTTGTTCTTGTATCCATATTGGGTCTTTTTAAGCTCCTCCATGGTGCAATCAAATAATTCCCCAATCACTTTGTAATTTATAACTTGCATGCTAGAATATTCCATGATCTACTCTCCTTGAATGCGAAAAGACAAGAAACATAAGAAAAGGATGATAGTTATGGCGGCTCCCAACTAACCATCAACTCCTACAAGAAACATCTTGAGGCTTCCCTACCAGGATAAAGAAATCTAGCTATGTAAGAAACCCTCTTGAGGCTTCCCTTACTTTACCTATTTATCTTTCTTGTGTTGGAACCCAACCAAGAAACATCTCATATTAACTGGGCATAAAGCATTCTATATAATACAAATGATGCGAGAGAGAAGCAAGAAGTAAACAAGCTTAAAAAGAGAGAACAAAATGAGCAACATGGGAAGATCCAACTTTTAGGCACAAGATTTTGCTACAAAATGAACTACTTTTTCTTTTAAGAACCCTCAATAATATATGTTGAATTTCTATCCTCTCCATCCCTATCTCTCTGCTAATCTCGATATATTCACTAGCTGTTGTAAATACTTGTACAGTCGCATACTCTGCAGAAATACACTTGTTTCTTGACAATCTACAGAAATACAAAGGCATAGATGAAAGTGTCTTAACGACTCAACCGACATTGATTATTTGGCCATCCTTCGACTATTCGACCTACTCTGACTATTTGTCGGTCAAATATACTCAACCGACATCGACTATTCATCAGACACCCGACATCGACAATTTGTATGTCAATATCAACTCCAAAAGTCATCTCAAACAATCGGCGGCTCATCAGTACCTTTATCACAACTGGACGGAATATCAAATATCGTCCGAAGGCAACTACTAGCAGCACGTAGCGCCTTAATCCTAATTTTAAAGTACAAATTAACTATTCTTTTAATTAGTTAGCCATGTGTATATATTCAACAACTTATCAGTTGCTCGGTTAAGCTCCACATACATTGAATTAGTTGAAGCACTGGCAATGATCTATGCGGTTAATAAATTTCGGCACTACCTGATGGCCACACATTTTGCTTTTTATATGGACCATCAACCCTTGCTCTATCTCGTTAACAAAACTTGCAACACCGGGAGAATCACCAATGGCTACTTCTGTTGTTGGAGTTTGATTTTCGGATAGTAGTTCGCAAGGGAAAACAACACTACATAACAAATCATGTGTCGCGAATCAAGGGAAAGGAGATTGCACCCAACCCGATGATGAGCTGGCCGATGCTGCCTTATTTTACGTGGACATAGTACTAGAATGGGCTGCCGACATTGTTGAATATCTAATGCGGGGCCAACCAGACAAGTCACTACCAAAGGCGGAACAGCGGAAGTTGATCTTGAAGGCTAGACCTTATCAGCTGATTGCCGGCCAGTTGTATCGAAGAGGTCCAGACGGGATTCTTCGGCTGAGGCCCCCCAGATCATTTCACTTTCACACGAAGGCATGGGTGGAGGCCATTTTGCATCCGACATTACAATTCGCAAGATCCTGCAATCAAGATGTTGGTGGCCAATGATCCATAAGGATATGGAAGAATACTTGAAAAAGTGTGATGTGTGCCAAAGGGCGAGGAGACCAACGAGATTGAATTATGACCTACTACACCCGGTCTTAGCCCAAGCACCATTCGAAAAGTGAGAATTGGATTACATCGGTCCAATTCACCCTGTGGCAAGGAGTTCCCAGGCTCGATACATAATCATAGCCACAGACTATCTCACCAAGTGGGTCGAGCCGAGGCAGTAAGAGTAGCTGATGCTAGGACCACTGCCAAATTCCTTTTTGAAAATTTCATTGTGCGCTTCGGATGCCCGGTGGAGCTAGTCAGCGATCGTGGGAGTCATTTCATCAATGAGACCATCAAGGTCTTGTTGGAGGAATTCTTCGTGATCCATAGAACCGGTACGCCTTATTACCCTCGTGGTAATGGGCAAGCAAAATCATCCAATAAGATCCTGTGTAGCGACTGCACATTATAAAAGAAGGATCTTCGCTCCGGAGATCTGGTCTTGATGTATAAAACCAAGGAAATCAAAGAAAAATTAAAATTCACAGGCGAAGGTCCTTATCGGATCAAGGAAATTCTTAATCATGGAGCCATGAATTTAGAGAAGCTAGATGGGACACCATTCGATACAACCATCAATGGTAGTCGGTTGCACAAGTACTGGCCACCGCAGTAAGATAGATCCAGATTGGTGGTGGCAAGGCACGAGAAGCTATTTTGATTGACCATCACCACTAGATCTAGGAAGATCAAGCCAAGTTAAGCCAAAGCATCAAGATTCGGCCAGATCTGGCAAGATCGAAAAAATCCATCAGAATCCAAGAGGGATCCAGATCCAGATGGGATCAAGGAGGAAGCGGATCATCAAATTATGCCAATAAGCCCCCTAAATCTGCAGATCAGAGATCTCGACTCCAGTAACTATGGCAAATTAAGGGCAAATATTCACCAAAGACTGATGGATCTGTTACCGGATGTCCATCAGAACTTCCAGGGAACTACCAACAGTCAAATCAGGCCTGGATAAGACTGATTACCAGTTTGCAAAAGTTAAAAATCAGAAAATCTCAAGATCTCGTCAAAAAACACTCTAAAATAGCACTTTTTTTATGATTTTTGGAGATCCCCTAGAGATAGCTCTTGAAACTTGGATAGTCGCTAGATTTGACCCAAATGCATCCATAAAAATCTCTGCAAGAGTTCTTGATGGAGGAATCATCATTTTTTAGTGTGTGCGAGAGTTCCTAGAGCTGAATCTTCAGAACCTTCGCAGAGCATCAAGATCATCCTACCAACCATCGTAAGGTGCCTAAATGGAATCAGAGCAGTAAAATTAGTCTGCCTACATGGTCTGATCTTGAAAGTACAATCATAGGAACATGTTGTGCGAGCGATGACTTCTTGCGAGAGTTGAACTCTCGCAGACAATCTGAACCCTCGCAGAACCTTCGCATAACAGTCAAATCACCTTCTGAACTCTCGCAAACTTCCCTGAGGTCTTAGAATTTTGTGAAGAAGGTTCTTGCCAAGATTTGGGTGGAATTGAGCAAGGTAAAATGGAATTCACCTAATACGCACTCTAAATTCTGCTATATAAGGGCTGAATTCGAGTCATTTGTCACCTTTGTTGGCAAAGCTCTGCTGAAATTTCCAAGTTCTCTGTTTGCGACCAGACTTTCTACCAGCTATCATATGCTCATATTGAACATAGATCTGTGCTCTGAACTACAGTTCTTGCCATCCAATACTCGTTATTCATAGTTTTTTGTCGTTTCCACACTTTTTTTTTTTTTTCCTTTCCACTGTTTTTTCTACTTTTCCGTCCTCTAACTATCACTGCTAACATGGCCTCCTCATCGTTAGAAGACTCTGGCACCAAGCAGGTGATCCATCGTGAAATCCCCGAGGCCACACAGATTTGGCCCTTACCCTCTAACGCTCTGATCCAACCATGGCTACAAACAGTCGGCCCACTTCTTGAGGCAATGGGATTTTTCTCGGCGCTTTTCCATTCTGAGATTAACATGGGCCTCGCCCTTCATGCTTACACCACCTGGGAAGCACCGAAGACGGGCTTCCACTTCCTGTACCACGGTACCATGTACAAGGTCAGGATTAACGCACACTCGATGGTCACCATTGGCATTATGTCTAGTGACCGTCACCCCATCTCCCATCATCAGGCCAAAACTCTCAAACCTTTCGTCACCCAAACTGCACCAGAAATTCCAATCCAGACTAACAATGGTTACCTGATAGATGCTATCACGGAACCCGTCATTCAGGCGGCTGTGCATCTGTTGAATAACTTTCTGGTTATTTCAACATTTCGCAAGGACAGAATCCATTCCAAGCTGCTGAGTCAGATAGTGGAATACTTTTTGGAATTCCCTGGCCCCTCAGTTGTGCCATACGACTGGCATAGCTTCCTCATTCGCGAACTAAACATCTCCACTAAACCCAACAACCGTGAGCATATCGTAGCAGGCCCCCTGTTGTGTAATTTTGCCTGTGCACTTCTCGAGGCAAAAGTGCGCGGTTTCCACCACTTATCTCTTTTGTCTTCCACTGTGTCGCACACTAACCTCTATCCACCATCTCAAGCATCCACCTCCTCCCAACTTGTAGTTATTGACACAACGACCAACAAACAAATGTGTGGCGTTGCCTCTACAACTTCATCTCCATCTGCTACCCGAAGATGCACCACCACCACCGCACTAACGACTCCATCAACCACCGCCACTTCTTCTTCCGTGCAACCTTTCCCTCCTGTCTCTGTTGTCACTACCTCTCTTCATGTTCCATCCACAACTGTTTCTGTGTCCATTCTCATTTCCTCTATTGATACAACTTCCATTTCTGTTCCATTATCCACTACTCCTTCCATGACCATCGCATCTTCCATCACTTTTGCCGCCACCGTCGCTCCCCTCACGTTTAATCCCTCCGATTCTCAGATGTCTCTCGACACTCTAGCGTGGATGCAAGTCATCAATTTTTCACCTCCACGCCAGACCCTTTCTGCTCCATCCTTGCCTTCCTCCATACTCCACACCACCCTTCAGTTCCCCTCTGTTCCTCCCATCCTCTCGTTTGGACAAACCATCCTCAATCTTGTTTCCATTGTTGCTTCTCGCACCCCACCTGCTTCGCCACCAAAGGTTGCCGAGGGCAACCAACTGTTGCTTGATGACGCATTTGTTCAAACCATTTTCATACCATCGCCCGATCGGGTTGATCCCACCGCCCTAGATGCCATCAGGTCCAACGAGAACCTCATTGAAGACGATGACAACGGAACTCCACAAGTCATCGGGGCTGATACAAAACAAGCCCCTACCAGTGCCAGTGTACCGGCTGCTCCCACCGACTTAATGACGGTGTACCAGACTCTGGGCAAATACATCTTGGAGGCGGTAGCGGCCAAAGCTATTTTGAAAAGCAGGGTACTACATATGGCAACAAGCAACACACCGCTGCGAGCGGAACTCACAAAGCTACAGCACGAGCTGATTCTAGCTCAGCAACATGAACAAAAAAGGCACTGGGAGATCGCCAAGCTAAACAAAAAGAGGAGGGCCTCAATCTTTACATCCAAAACCTCTCCAAAGCGTTGACAGAGGCCTCCACGAAGGTGCGGGAGCTTCAATCCGAAGCGTCCCAACGGCTTGCTCCACTCCAGGCACAACTATAGATTTATGAAGCAGAGAATAAGCGCCTAGGGACAGAAGTCAAAGCCCTACAAAATGAAAAGCTTTCCTGGTTAGCTCAACCTGCACCTGAATCAAGGCCGATATCTGAATCAGAAATGAATCTCTTTCGGCATCAGGTGCAGGTCTATAGCCAAATCTTAAACAACTACTAGGCAGAGTTCAATAAATATCAGACAAGTGCAACTCACGAGATCGCCCAGGCCAAACAAGCCCTCAAGGCTTGCCAACAGTTCATGGAGAAAAAGGCCCAGCCCACCCCTGTGGTAATTCCACCGCCACCTGTTTTTGACGCTGCACAGACCAGTACAAGCTAGGACCAAAGCCAGCAAGCAGCAGGGGGATTTAGCCAACATCAAGGGTCTGAAGGCCAAGACCAAGGACCAACAGATACGGTCGCGGAGACGCGAGACCAAGGCCAAGGCACAACTACTAGCCAAAGCCAAGAAGAAGGACATACAACATCATCTCAAGGTTCGCGCACCATATTTGCCAACCGGGCCTTCCAAAGACCAAAGTCCATGGAGGAGAAAATAAATGAATTCCTATCAAAGTATCCCCACGAGTCATTAAGAGGCGACTGGCAGATATCATTTTCAGCTCAAACAATAAAGGACAAGGAGCTGCAAGCATTACCTGCCCTCCAACCACAACTAGAGTGGCATCAACAGCTGTTTGAAAGAGACCTTGCGGCCATCAAAGCCCATGTGACAAGTCCACAACAATTACGGGTGAACGCGCACTTCCTGCCATGTACACGACGATCCAAATGGGCGGAATGCGACACCCCTCTAGACAAAATCACAATTCAAAACTTCAATTGGCCGATCATTCCATCAGAGTACGGTTGGGGATGTATATGCCAGAAGGGCTCTCACCACATTCGCGAATCACTATTTCAACTGCCTTGATCCAATAGTCCGTGCGGCAACCACTTACGCCCGGGACTTAGAGAATTTAATGGGGATAGAAACTAAATGGGACAATTCCCCCCCCCCCCCCCCCCCCCCATATTCTTTGATCTTAACAAGGCGCTACCTTCCAACAAAGTCGAAGATCAGCTACCAGTTGCTCGTGTGTATTACCGAGCTGCCCTTCTTGGTGATCCATGGACATGCAAATTCCAAGCGTGGGTCGACCAAGATTGGTTGATAGGAGTCCACAAGTCCCTTCACACGTCCAAGGACTTGAAGAAACTGGACCGCCTCAACTTTATGGAAGACGTCACGACCTACCTGATCCAACAGGCGGGCCAAGAAGACTCTCTACCGAACCGGCATAGTGCCGAGGGACCGGCACTACTTCAGGCCATGGGTCATGTTGGGGGTATTCCCAACGAATCATAAATAAATAAAATTGACCAATAAAATGCATTGCGAGGGCATGGCATCCTGCGCGTAGAAGCCCATGGCCAAATGAGCATGCAAGCTTAAGTGTAAATAAAATAAAATAGACTTGGGCCTTTGAATTAAAATAAAACTAGAGGCCCAAAGTCATTTTTAAACTTAGAGATTACGTTTTAGAGTTGGGTCCAAATTGGGACTCGCATGAACCTTGTGAACTTCAATGTACTTTTTGTGGACTCTTGGATCAAGTTGGGTCCAAGATGAATGGATAGGATCAATGTAAATATTAGCCAATAGGATTTTGGGGCAAGGGCCTTTCCCATTTTATAAAAAGGCACCATTTGTACACTATTTTCATGCTTAATGAGAAGGAGAAAACTCTACCAAATTGGAGAGCCAAGCATCCTCATTTGCTAAGCACTCATGCTAATGCTTTTTGTTCGAAAATGCTGAAGTGGTTCATAATGTCGACATGAGCTTACTTCATATAGGTGTTGCTAAAGGTAACAACATCACTTTACCAGTGCACTGCCAATCTTACCCATCCGTGCAAGCCATTCTCGATAGTGGGTCTAACGTGAATGTTATCGCCCTGTCCTTAGCCAAGACATGGGAAAGCCTAAGTACAAGTTACGCATGACTGACCAATGAATGACGACACCTACCGGTCACATCAGCAATTTATCGATTAAAATTGTCGGTTTGATTTTCACCATAGAGTGTGTCGTACTAGATTTTCCTGATGTACCGAACACTTATCAATTCATTCTTGGAATGCCTTGATTAGAAATCGCCGGAATAATTCAAGATTGGAAGAAAAACAAAATTGTTTTTGGCAATAGAGATAGGAGAATCTCTGTCAATGCCACATAAGAGATAAAACCTGCACGAGTTGAAGATGATTGGTCTTCAACTATGTATAATGACCCCGACAATATCAATTCAACCATAAAGGGTCATTACGTGCAGAGTACCAATATCATTGATTGGGGACATGCTTTAGTGACCATCGATTGTGTCAATGCTACTCTTTGTGCGCAAGAAGTTCATGAAGATGACCCAATCAAAATAACTATAAACTCTATGGATATCGACACTCCCATCCTGCCCTTGTACATGATAGATGCACTCCCTATTGAGTGGATATTTGAACCCGCTTTTGTTACTGAAGTATCCACCAGTGAGGATGGCATTCTTATTGTGGGAGAACATGAGTTATCTGACAACCAGCTTATTCACTTGATGGATCCTAAGCATGTAGGAAAGTGTCTTATATCGAGAGAAATTAAACGTCCATCACCATTGGCTTGTGTGCAACATCGACAACCATTCAACACTCGTGTATACCGACCAAAATTAAAAGTTTATCAATGGGATATACACAATGATGAAATCTTGAACACCATTGACGAAGACTTAGTTCATGAAAAACCACACAAAAATCTATGCATGCCCAGATCCACAAGTATCTTGCATGCTAAAAAATAAATCAAAGGTTGATGTACGATTGACTGATAAGCAATTCCAAATGTGTGAAAAGCTGAAACAGCCAATCAAACCTTTGATACAAAACCAAAAAAATCCTAGTCAGGCTTCATCATCTACAAGCCAACCTGTAGAGAAAATTCCTAAGATCCCACCCGAGATAGTTGATGATCCACTTTATGATGTTCCCCAACACTTTAAAGATTACACAACTGATGATGTCATCATCAGTATGGTAAAACCAAAATGGGAACCTTGACCACCATCAACTTCTTTTGAGGGACCTGCAAAGACAATACTTCTCAATCTGAAGGATGATGATGAAGACATAGACCATATTGTGCACGTAGGAGCCCACCTGAATCCAACCCAATTATGGGATTTGGAAAAGTTATTGCACAAATACACAGATGTGTTTGCGTGGAGTTAGAAAGAAATGAAGGAGGTTCCTCCTGACATTGTTGTCCAGACAAATCCATTACAAGATGGTGCCATACCTGTAAGAGCCAAACCATGTCACACCAATCCTACCTATCGCGAGAAGATATTCAGAAGCTTCTCGATGCTGGTTTCATTTATGAAATCGAACACACCAGTTGGGTATTGCCAATTGTGGTGGTACCAAAGAAAAATGGTAAACTTCGTATTTGCATGGATTTGAAGAAACTTAATGATCAAACAGAAAAGGATCACTTCCCATTACCTCTGACCACACAAATCCTCAAAGATATGGCAGGAGCAGGAGCTTTTGCATCTACCAAAATTGCATTCGCCAACAGTCCCTGACAAGGTCAGTCTATGACCATTGGATCTACAATTCCATTCACAGATGGAAAAGCCGCCTCTCCCCCAGACACTCAAGCTATTTCACCAAACACGAAGATGTTCATGGATATATTTGATGATTCTGATCGGCAAATGAGATTTTTGTGATGTCTCAAAACTCTGGACCCTTTGAACCCTAATCCCTTGGAAAAGAATTCAATCATTTCCATGATGTTGCTAAAATTTTTGATCCATCTTTTCAGATCAATCAACAAGATCAAGCAAATCAGACCCCAGATACCATCAAGGTCATCCATGCGGTCAAATCACCGAAGCAATTCGATGCCACAGTGCCTGAAGGATATGAAGAAGAAGACCTCTTCGAGGAAGAAGAGCCACTGGCACGACCTCAACGCCAAATAGGCACCATACCTGCAGTTCATGTTCTTGCTACTGCTGCTGTCACAAATACAACACCAGTGGATTCTGTTGATGCTCTTGGTTTAGTCTCTAGCCTTGCGTGTGTGATCCAGTCTATGTTGGATAAGAAAAAAGAAATGGAACAGCACATAGCAGATTTGGGATCTGAAAACACCTTGATCAGCCAAAAGGTGATCCAACTGAATTGGGAGTTGTAGATCTCCAAGCAATGTGAAGCTACATCAGAAAAGGAGATGAAGAAAGCCCAACAATCAGCCAAAGCTCTAGAAGGCTACATGGTAACTGTCCAGAATACATTGACGACAACGCAAGATCAAGTGGACAAAGCCGTCCAAGATGCCAAACAACAAGAGTTGTTGCTTCAGGGGCAATTGGATATGGTTGTGCTTGAACAAGAGCGCCTTCAAGGTGAATTGGATGTGACCACCCTTGAACAAGATACTTACCTCCAAACGCAAGTGCCTGATTGTCCAGTCACGCCGGAAGAGATCCGATACCTATTCAAGAAGGTTGAAATCTACTGACCTTCATTGATAGGGTTTCAAGAATTATTTGATAAGTTAAAACGTACAACATCGACTGAGTTGGCTAAGGCCAAAGCAATAATCAAAGATTAAGAGAAAACAGCTGCTCAAATCGTCGTTCCGGTTATGCCTCAATTATAGCCTCAACAACATGATCAGGGAGAAATGGATGCTGGAATGGATCAAGGGAGAGATGCCGATACTCAAGTAGATGTAGCACCAGACACATCGGCCAAGGAAACATGTCCATCTACTTCAGGGACCAGGACGTTATTTCAAAAACCAATCACCATCGAGGAACAAATTCAGATTTTCTCGTAGCACCATCTGCATGAATCCTCGAGGGGTGGTTGGGTGATAAAGTTCAAAACCTCTGAGATAGAGGCTGGTAAAGAATTGGAGAAGCTACCAGCATTTGGAGAGCAACCGGCTTGGCACACGATTATTTTTGAAAAGACTCTTGAATCTATAAGGAGTTACGTAGCTAGCCCTCGGCAATTGCGGGTTGATCCATACTATGTGCCAATGCCACGACGCAACAAGTGGAAGGAATTGGGAATTCCAGTGGAACAAGTCAGTATCCACACCCCCAACTAGCCAATTATCTATCAGAAGTACAACTGGAAAATCTCAATCAATTTCAACCGAGCGCTCCAGTTTCATGCAACAGAACATCGCCATTCACCAGATCCAACTATTAGGCAATCTGCGCACTTTGTGAATGATTTGACAATGTTGGCGTAGGTATCAACAAGATGGGATGATTGCCTTCCAACTTGGACTTTGATCCAAATATTTCCATGGCGTCCGACACTGTGCAAGATCAGCTACCATTGGTCGGATTATACTATTGAGCTGCGATGCTGGCCGGATTGTGAGAATCAAGATTCACAGCCTGGACAACGTCCAAATGGCTTTCAGACGCAAATAGGTGCTTTCTACAACACATAAAGGATTTCAACACAGAGCGCTTGGTTTTTATGGAAAAGGTTCAGTACCATCTCATCAAGGTATGACGCGAGGCCAACCAGAGCCCATAGTGATTAATGTCACGAGGTGTCATGGGACCGCCACCAATTTTGGTGGGGGATACTGTTGGAGGGTTTGTAGATCTCGAGGCAACCCTAACCCTAGCTAATAAGTGAGAGGGATTTGGCACCCTGCATGTGTAAGTTCAACTTGATCATTACATAGTTATGTGATCAGTTACAAGTTAATGAAAGGACTTTAGGCCTTGTTGCGGGACTTTTAATGTCGCAGGGCCTAAATGTCAAGTTAGTGAATAAAGTTGGGGTCTTCACCAAAACTGGTTTGAAATTTAAATTCAAATTGGTTCCCTCCATTTTTTGGGACTGAGGTTAGAATTGGCTAAATAATTTATATTTTGTAGCCTCCAAAGGTAGCGCGCCAGCGTGCTCGAAAAATCGCTAAAAAAAAAAAAATTGGGCGGTCTCCCGAGCACGCCAGCATGCTAGGTTTGGAGGCTACAAATTTTTTTTTTTGTGGTCTCACTGTGCACGCCGGTGTGCTAGGTTTGGAGGCTACAAATTTTTTTTCCTCATTTCATATAGCACGTGAGATGGAACTTTAGAATTCTCTGCGAAGGTCCTTGGCCACTGTAAATGAAAATTTGGATGTCTGCGAGGGTTCTGCTATCTTTAAGGGTTGCAATTTTTTTTTAATTGTTTTACTTAGCATGTTGTTGTGGGGCTATTTCCTACCCTAGCCTCAACCCAAGATCCAAGCACACAAGCATCAAGGAGATGAGGTTAGATGTTACGCGAAGGTTCGATCCCATGAGACCAATAGCATAGATAAGAATCCAGCATGCATTGATGATCCACAATCAACACTAAGATCCATAACACTAGCATTAACCCTACAACCATTAACACTACACCACACTGATGGAGACTCACTCTTTTCTCTCTCCCTTTCTCTCTCTCAAAAAGCATAAGAATAAGCATATTCAATAATATTCAAATCCAATAATTAGCAACCATAAAGAAAACATGAGAGATGGAGGAAAAGAGATAGAGAGCAAGGACATTCCACATCCACTTCATAAGAGGGCCAACCTGCTTGTCTTAGAAATGAAATTGAAACATGTTTTACAAACTCGAGTTTGCATCTATTTATCCTTTGTGACATTTTTAACTATGTACCAAGCCATATTCTCAATAATAAACATTGAAGTAGTAAGCATAAAAAGGTAGCACACCATGTGCTATCTTTTTGTTGAATCATGGCAAAAAAGAAACTCGCGAAATGCCAAGGCCCTTGGATAGTCGATTACTCCAGTGTATAAGGCTATTAGTTTGCCTCGTCATTTCGAACTTGGTTGGTAATGTAATTAATGATCTTATGAGAGCCCATGCCTATAATTGGACATAGGAGCACTTGCATGGTGTTCATTGCTATTATGCAAGAATAGGAGGTCAATTGCTTATATTTGGATTGTGAGGATTCCTAAGGGAAATATTCTCTTCTCATTGGGGATTATATATACCAAATGGAAACTCCTCCATCTACACATTAGAATTTCCTGATTGTTGAAGCCAGGATCCTCTCCTCTCTTGTATTCATGACCATGGCTTGGGGGTGACGTGTTTAGGGGTATTGACTATCCATTTCCAGATGGTTGGGTGGTTTTGCTCCACAGATGTCCTTTTGGTTGCATGCAATAGGATCAAGTCAATTGGCGATCTTTATAAAAGTGTTCTTGCCTCCTTTATGGATCCTACTAGTAGCTACCAAGGCATTCCCTACTGATATCGGTTAAGGTTTTTTCCAACTAGAAACGGTGGGAAAGGGTTGCAGGACAATCAGAATAATCAATCCATCATAAATACACATCGAGTCAGATCAGATAGTAAGACAAGTTGCAAAGATCTTCAGAGTTGAAGGTAGTGCTAGGACATAATTCGAGGTCAACTTTACTTGTAGTAAAACTAGAATATGTAGGAAAAATTGCAACTTATGCTAGGCATCACACTCACATTGTTGTGTCTAGAAAAATGTGTCACAAATTTTTTTACTTTTTATTGTTGGTAAAAACAAGGCAAATTTGGTCAACACATTAGGATACTCTTGTATATTTGTGCCTTAAAAGTTACTAACTCTCTCCATTAGGAACAAAGACAGCATACCAAGAACTCATGTCAAAAAACAGCAAGTCTTGAAAACCGACAATCATGGGGACAAATGCATTTTGTTCAGAAGCCTAATTGTTTCTATTGGAAGTGAGGTTTGTACATTGAAAATGACAACATTTTTTCAATGATGGTTGAATTAAGGATTTGCCACACAATCAATCACAATTCTAAATGTTTTCCCAAAGTACACCCCTCAATTACTTCCTTTCAAGCCTTTTCATATCACTAATAGTTTGGAGGCCATCTATTATATTTTGAAACTAAAGATATATTTAAAATGTGTTTCAAATAATTTTGTTGCATTTCTTTACTACCAATTTATTTGGTATCAAAACATCAACACATGTTGCAATTTGTCGAGTATTCAATCTAAGTTTCCTAGTCAATTCACTTTGGATTTGACCATCATAACTTGGATCTACCAAATAGTGGAAGTCAAGTCGTGGAATGATATCCTTCTTACAAAGCCTAAGATACATATGAGTTTTTATGAGAAACTTTCATTGTTTTGGGACTTTTGTGTTACCAAAATAGAACAAGCTCATTCTAAAGTAAACAAAAAAATCTCAAGTTGAAGTTATTTACACGAATTGAGAAACATGAAAACACCCTTTGGGAGTCCCTTCAAATATCTACATGTCTGCTTAGCTGTATGATCTAACATTACTATGACTAGTTTTCACTTTCCTTGTGTAAACAAACAACTACAACTGTCTTTTCAAGTTGCTCACACATTGCAATTGATAATTTTTTCATTGCTAGCACGTTGCATTTGACCACATTAGCAGCTGAACAAATCACTTTCACAGCCTTAAGAATTTCTACATTCCAAATCAAGGGATGTAGGATTAGGGCAGGTACCAAGGCTCTCTTGAGTTTATAAAAAGCCTTAGTAGCTTCAATTGTCCACTCTAACTATCAAGTACAATTCTTTCACTTTCCAAAAAACATATATTGTTTTTTCATCTTTGTTATTTCACACATGTGGGATTCCCCAAAAGTGTAATTATGATCTCCTAAGATGTGATGATTGCACAAATATCAAGCATAGATTGAAATCCAAGATCTATCTCACAAATCTAAGGCAAGAGCACAATTTAACATGCAATATCATTCATGAAAGTACATTCACACGTGTGGGAATCAAGTGATGAAAAAACCTAAGTAAATAAGTACAAAAAGTTGAGTAGAGAGAATATAACTAAATCCAAAAATTCATATAGAAATGAACCTAACACACTAAGGGAGTCTCACATACTTTCAAAGAGACAACTCAGAAATCTAGTTCGATCACGACAACACCCCTTGCTTAGACTCACTCAGTAGGAGTTCAAATCCACACACACAAATCTTCTCGGCCCACAAGGTGGTTAAGCTCCTATGTTTTCCAGCATTTTTCACCTCTTTTCTTCCCTTGGGTATAATGTTTGCGCCAAGCCTCGCATTTTAGGTCCACCTTATACTTAGAATTTGCTTTGCACAGGAACACAGATCATGCTACACAGTAACACAGACAAAAAACACTCTCCACTGCAAGCTCACATAGCAACTGTATTTCTCAAAATGAAATTACACTGTACATATAGTTGTTCACTCAAGAAACCCATGCATGACCTAGGTTGTCGTTGGCGGGATGCGTGTCCCATCGACTTGCCTCATGGCGAGGCCAACTGATCCTTCTCCACTGATAGGACCCACAGTACAGTAGCACAGTGATTCTATTTTAATTCTAACTCTCTCCCTTAAAGTAGAGTCTACTTTTTATACAATCATATACATAGCTTTAAAGTCAATAAACTTTAAGTATAGAAAGCTTTGATCTAAACTTATCAAACTTTTCTCCAACAAGTGGCTCAGTGAAACTATCAGCTAGTTGTTCTTCTGTGCTACAATGAACAACATGAATTTCATGACTTAGCAGTGATACTGAATCTCAACGTGTTTAGTTCTTGCATGGAACACTGGATTCTTTGCTAGCTAAATGCCACTCTGACTGTCGCTATGTAATGTCGTGGGATTTTTCTGCTTCATGCCAACTTCTTCCAAGATCTGTCTCAACCATATAGCTTCATGTGCTGCACTACACATTGCCTTATACTCTGCTTCTGTGGTGGATAGAGCAATTGTACTTTGCTTTTTACTAGACCAGGAAAAGCAACTACCACAAACCTGGAATACATACCCTGTGGTGGATCTACGATCATCATAGTCACCTCCCCAATCCGCATCCACATAGCCACACAACTCAGGTAAACCATCATGCTTCCTGTAAATCAAGCCATAATCTGAAGTGCCTTTCACATAACGCAAAATGCGTTTAGCTGCCTTCCAATGCGTTTCCATAGGTGCTGCCATAAACTGACTTACAATGCCAACAACATAACATATATCTGATCTAGTCATGGTAAGGTAAATCAAGCTCCCTACTAACTGTCTATACAGCGTAGCATCAAATGACTGTGACTCATCAAGCTTAGAAAGCTTTTTACCTGGTTCAATAGGAGTATTTACTGGTTTGCAATCCTGCAACCTAAACTTGTGCAGCAACTCTTTGACATACTTCACTTGTGTTAAACCCACTTTGTGTCCTTTTTGCCACACCTCTACTCCAAGGCAATAATGCATCAGGTTGAGATCTGTCATCTCCAAATGTTCCATGAGGTCTTTCTTGATCATGTCTAACATCTCTTGATTATTTCCCGTAATAATCAAGTCATCAACATAAAGAGCAATCAAAGCAACCATACCATTAAAGCATAAGACATATAGATTTGGATCAGAATGTGTTCTCACCATCCCCTTTGAACGAAAGTAGGCATCAATCCTACTATACCACGCACGTGGTGCCTGTTTAAAACCATAAAGCGCTTTCTTCAAGCGACATATTTTATTTTCATGTCCCTTCGCTACAAAGCCTTCAGGTTGATCCATGAACACTTCTTCTTCTAACTCACCATTTAGAAAAGCAAATTTCACATCCATCTGATGCAAAGGCCAACCAAAATGTGAAGCTAAAGCAACAAGTAGACGTAGAGTATTCCACTTACAAACCGGTGCAAAGGTCTCCTCATAGTCGATGCCTTTACTTTGTGCATACCCTTTGATCACCAATCTTGCCTTGTGCTTTGCTATACTTCCATCTACATGGTACTTAGTCCTGTATACCCATTTGCAACCAATGGTTTTCTTGCCAACTGGTGGTTCTACTAAGTCCCATGTGCTATGTTTAGCAATTGACTCCATCTCCTCTCCCATGGCCTTGACCCAAATGTCATCATCCTTCTCTTCACCATAAGTCAAAGGTTCTTTGCTTTGAATAATGCTAGATATTAGAGCATAATTTGCTTCATACCATTCAGGTTGTGTCTTCTCTCTTGTTGATCTTCGTAGATCTCCCTGGCTAGATGATCTTGGAAAGTCATCCATGTTGTGGCTCTCCAACAATATCTCAAACCACTTAGGGAGCTTCCTGTCAGGTGATCGGCTTCCTGGTGAAAATGTATCCCATGGTACATCCTTCTCCTTGCATTTGTCACCTGCAACTTCAATCCTTCTTGCACCAAAAGGTTTGTCCCTACCTCTCCAACCTATCTCTTGAGGTTGAGTAGTAGTATCTTGAGATGTATCATCTTTTTCGTCACTTGGAAGGTCAATGAATGGATCATCATCAGGTGGTCTCCTCACTATACCATCTTTCCCACTGGATGTCTCATCCTCGTCTTCATACATCTTGGATTCATCAAAGATAACATCATGGCTTACATGGACTTTGTTTTCCACTGGATCAAAACATCTATAGCCCTTCACACGATCATCATATCCTAGGAATATACACTTGATAGCTTTTACATCAAGTTTACGTCTCTCTTCCTTAGGAACGTGTACAAAGGCCTTACATCCAAATATTCGCAAGTGGTTCACCTTTGGCTTCTTCTTCGTGAATGCTTCCTCAGGTGTTATCTTTGGTATGACAATGGTAGGACTTCTATTTTGAAGATAGACTGCTGTGCTGCATGCTTCTGGCCAAAAATCTTTTGGTAGTTTCATCTCAACTAGCATAGATCTGGCACTTTCCACAATCGTCCGATTCTTGCACTTAGCTACACCATTGAGAGCAGGAGTATGAGCTTGCGTAAATTGTCTTTTAATTCCACATTGATCACAAAGATCATTGAAGTCATTAGACTTGTACTCACCTCCACTATCTGATCTTAGGACTTTGATCTTCCTACCTGTCTGATTTTCGACCAATGCTTTGAAGCTTTTGAAGTTGTCAAATGCATCTGATTTCTTCTTCAAGAAGTAGATCCACTTACGTGACATATCATCAATAAAGGTCATGAAATAGAAGGCTTTACCTAAGGACATGGTCCTCATAGGCCCGTATAAATATGTGTGGATTAAATCTAGGATGTTCTTTGCTCTTGCAACACCCCCTTTATTTAACTTCTCTTGATGCTGCTTCCCATATACACAAGATTCGCACATCGATTTCAAGTGATCTTCTATGGTAGGCAATCCTGTTACCATCTCCAATTTTCTCATCAAATTGAGGCTTCCCAAGTTCAAGTGACCAAGCCTCTTATGCCACAACTTAGTTTGCGATGGAATGGATGATACAAGTCCATGTTGCCCCTTGATTGTAGCATCCAACCTGTACAATTTTGTATTGGGATCTCTTACTCCATCCGCAATGACTTTGAACTTTTGGTTCGCATCCTTCACAAAGCAACGATCATGGGCGAATTCTACTTTCAACTTTTGATCAGTAATGACTCCAACAGAAAGTAGATTTTTCTTCAAACCTGGTACGTAAAGTACCTCCCTGATTATCATGCTTTTGCCATCAGGTAGTTGGATTGAAACAGTGCCTATTCCCTTGATCTTGCAGACCTCGCCATTTTCTTGTGAAACGAAAGTTCCATTATCCAACACTTTCATGCTACTGAACCAATTCTTGTTACCTGTCATGTGTCTTGTGGCTCCCGAGTTGATATACCATGCTTGATCATCTTGATTAGATGACAATGCAGATATGAAGATGCTAGAGTCTTCAATCTTACCCTCATCGACAAGGTTACCTGCTTGTTTTGGTTTTCCCTTGCCTTGTTCCGCCAAGAATTTGCGACATTCACTCTTCCAATGGCCCTTTTTACCACAATGGAAGCACTTGTCTTTCTTCTTGGTCTTACTAGAAGATCCCTCATCCTCCTAAGACTTGACAGATTGCTGCTTAGACTTCTTCTTGCCCTTGCCCTTGCCTTGTTTTTGGCGTGTCGAAAGTGCCTGATCGTCAGTATTTTGACGTCTAGCTTTCACCATTTTTCATCGTTGCTCTTCCTGCATCAAGATTCATGTGAGCTTGTCAAAGGTTGACAATATTTCTCTTGATGCTATTCCGCTCACAAACATCTAATAGGGTTCTGCAATGCCACACAATGTACTGTGCACCAGCTCCACATCATGTATGCGCTCACCATTAGAATGCAGTTCATTCCTCATTGTCTTGATTCTGGTCATGTACATTTGAATGTGCTCTCCTTGCTCCATTCGGGCACTATTCAGCTTTGACTTCAGAAACATGATTCTTGATGGATTTGACGCCTCGAACTGTTCCTTTAGCACCTCCCATGCCTGTCTGGGTGTAACAGCATCACAAATGTGGGTAATGATTTGATCCTTCACTACAAGTTAATGAAGATCAAAGCTTTCCTCATCTTTTTGTCAAACACTTTGATATCCGCTTCATTTGGCGGCCTTCTCTCATCACCTATGACGACTTCCCACACGTCTTTCTCCATCAGTATGTTTTTCATTTTGAATTCCCACACTGCATAGTTGGAAATCCCGTCCAATTTGCTACTTTCACTCAAAATGGACTCTCCCATGTTTGCCATCGCAAACTGCTTGAAACTTCTGCCGTAGGCTACAAACAATATGCCGAGGCCAACAATGATGTCTGAAGTTGAAAATAATGACCTGCACATTTTCCCTTATCAGGACACTCACCGCTTTTCCACCAATTTGAAAGCCAAATCGGCGTCGCCTTCCAAAATTCACTCAGTCATCAACTCTCAACTTTGTGCCCAATGAAATGGTGAAATCACGTCTAGTGCGCTCTGAACACTTTCTTCACTGCAATCACTCTGTTTTGCAATAGCGTACTTGTGGGTACAGTCCGAGTGCCCTTTGTTTGGAGGTTATAGCCTTTTGTTTGGTCAAAATAGGCTAAAGGACTAAAAAATAAGGGCTTTTTGAACTTTTGAACTGTTTCTTCACCTTGAAGAAACTTCACCTTTCACATGTGAAGGGACCCAACTCCAATTTCAATTTGAAATTTTTTAATGAAGGTGAATGGTCAATCTTCCTTCAATGGCCTTCAGGTCCTTTCAAAGCCCCTTTCACCTCTATCCATTGGCTACCTTGGATCCAATGACCCACAATTGTTCTTGGAGGCTCGATCTTTACCACAGATCTATGTGACTGGAGATCAGACGGTCTTGGGCACTTTTGTGCACTGATCCACGTGCTTGCAGGCAAGTCTCACATTGGAACACTATGTGTTCTTTGGTTTTGAAGCGCACGACCAGTCCTCACGGCCTCCACGACCTCTCCTCCTCTTTCCTGATTTCTTGCTTCTTTTCAAGCCAATTTCTTGCATGATTTTGGAGCGTTTTCGCCAATCTAAATCTGTAGCTGGCTGCGCCCTATCTCTGCACCCTGGAGGAACTTTTTAGATCTGTATTTGGCCTTGGAACGACTGAGAACAGCTGGTTTTTCCAACAGTTTTTTGATTTTTATCAAGAAACCCTTCTTCAATTCTTTTCCAAGCAATTCTCAGCTTTACTCTGAGTTTTTTTTCTTACAGATTCAACCTCCCTGAGGTCGCCCTAGTCCTACCAATCTGATGGGACTGAGAAATTCACAATTTTTTCAATTTTTCATCAAATCATGTCCTATCAATTGCTATGGCCACTATCACTGCTCTTTGCAGCTCCTCTGCAAGTCCCTTTATGCCTAACGACTGTCTATACAGTGACTTTTCTTTCCGTCTTCAGCCCGCCGTAAACCTCGAACTCTCAAAAGACTTCTCTTCTCCTGAAGCTCTCTTCGATGGCGATGTTGTACTGTGTACGCTCCTTGTATGGCTTTGATACCAACTTAGAATTCGCTTTGCACAGGAACACAGATCATGCTACACAATAACACAGACATAAAACACTCTCCATTGCAAGCTCACATAGCACTGTATTTCTCAAAATGAAATTACACTGTACATATAGTTGTTCACTCAGGCAACCCATGCATGACCCAGGTTGCCGTTGGCGGGACGCGTGTCCCGTCGACTTGCCTCGTGGCGAGGCCAACTGATCCTTATCCACTGATAGGACCCACATTACAGTAGCACAGTGATTGTACTTTACTTCTAACTCTTATGTCTATTGCCTTTGCGTATTCTCATAGGATTTTTTTTCGCTTGCAAGAGATACTATGTCGAAGACAAATCAAAAGGTGGATAATTGCAGGAAGTGCAAGTTGCCTATGATAGAAGATACATCCACTAGAAGTGATTGCCTTAAACTTGATTATTCGCCTCTCAAGTTAGGTTGGACAGCTTTCAAGAATCACATCAAAGAGGACTCTGATGTGGTTTACAAGGTTGAGATAATACCCTATGCAGAGTTTATGCCCTTGATGTAGAAATGTTAAAGTCTAAAAGCCCGATTACCCTACTTTCACCAAAAAAAAGGAGGGTCACTTGTTTATGTTACACAAATCAATCTAAAGCATGAAGGAACATTGGGGCTCCTATCTTTTTTTCTACCTTCAAGGGAATGAAAATCAGGGAGCTCCTAGATACTGTGGAGCCCATGGCAATGTCGGAATATCATAAGACATGTCTTATGAAGGTTCTAACAAATCTTTCAAAAGTGGAAAAGCTATCATCTGCATTTCAGAGGACTCCAGTGATCTTCAAGTTGCAATTGTTTTTCTTGGAACATGTGATTCAAACTGTGACCTCTGAATTCAGTGCCTCTTCTTCGGGGTACATTGTTCCTCCCATCGTAAAATAGGTTACTTTGAGTAGAGTAGGGAGTTAGGACATTTAATTGCTGTATTCTAGATTCAATTGCTACATCACACTATACTAGATGCATCATCCCAAAAAAAAAATACAGGGTTTTAATTTTGCGACTGAACACAAAACTCAACTCCAAGTGACAAAGGAGTTTTTAATTTCAGGGCCCCAATTCCAATATTATGACTAAAGTTTTAAAATAAGGCATATGCCATATGAGATTTTGAAATGTGTATTTTCATTCCATTGTTTCTTGAGTTTCACAAGAAAGCATGTTTTTTTTTCTTAATTGTTGCCATTATAGAGTGTTTGAAGTTTTGTTTCTTAAAAGCGGCTCTACATTGAGTGATGTGCCTCTTATTGCTAAGAAGTGATTGTGCTTTTATATGTAAATGCTTCATTGAGGTATATAAATATGAGCTCATTGGACATCCCCTAGCACAATAATGTTCCCTTTTTTGTAATGTTCAAATTTTCAGAGGTCTAATTTCCAAACATAGTCTGCGTTACAGTGTCATAGGAAGCATTAGCTATCGTGCAAGTGTTGGGTTAGTTGCAATTACTTGACCAATCAGATTTAAAATGTATTCAACTCTTCAATCACCAAGCATGCACAGTCATTCCATGAAATAGAGCATATATAAGCTTGTATTGGGAGATCCCCTTTTTGGCTGCAAACTGATGGTTATCAATTTTAGATCAGAGGTTGATCAACAAGAAGAAAATAAGCTAGCTTGCTAGCAATTTTCTTCATGTGAAACTTCCCTTTTGTGGTGTTGGAATGGTGAAGGAGAACATTTGTCTTTATGGTTTCCTCAATGGACAGTGGGAGGTAACCTTGCCAGTAGAGGAAGTTACACGATAAGCATAGTTTCCATGCATCGCGATTGGCGGGTCCGAATCGCTTCACAAAACGATTTAGCTGAACCAAATCGTTGCGAATCAGCGTATCACTGTTCTTTTCCTTGGTGTTTTGATTTTGATAGCAAACTTTTTTTTTCTTTCAAAAAACAAAAAAATAAACGTTTGTAGCAAATCATTCAGTCCCCATCAATTCAGACCAGTGCTTCACAATGATTCATTGCACAAGGAAACTATGAGATACTTGTTCTTATATATCATATACACAATGCTTACAAATTTAGGCTTGGAATGCCAGGTCACAGGTTGGACTAAGTATATATTACAAGGAAACCCTAAAAACAATTTTCTCAAATTAAGGGTTGATTGGTGAATGCCCTAATGTTTATCAGATTTCGTAGCATTTATCAAGTCAACCAAGGCTGAGGTGCTAGTGTCAATGGTGCTAGATAAAAAGTAGTGTGAGTAACAACAATTGGTCACCCTAAAATCTATAGCCCCCAATATAAAGGCCATTCGAGAAAGAAAAACGCAAAGTAGAAAACTAGAAAGATTAATTACACTTGCACAATAGCTAACGCTTCCTGTGACACTGTAACACAGACTATGTTTGGAAATTAGGTCTCTTGAACATTATAAAAAAAAGGAACATTACAAGATGTCCAATGGGCTCCGATTTATATACCTCAATGAAATATCTACATATAAAAGCACAATCACTTCCTAGCAATAAGAGGCACATCACTCAATATAGAGCCGCTTTTAAGAAACAAAACTTTAAACGCTCAATAATGGCATCAATTAAGAAAAAAAATATGCTTTCTTGTGAAACTCAAGAAACAATGGAATGAAAATACACATCTCAAAATCTCATCTGCCATATTCTTTATTTTAAATCTTCAGTCATAATCTTGGAACTTGGGCCCTGAAAGTAAAAACTCCTTTGTCATTTGGAGCTGAGTTTTGTGTTCAAATACACAAATTAAAACCTAGTATTTTCTTTTGGAATGATGCATCTCGACTAGTTCCAAAGCTTGTAACATGTAACAGATAACCACCAAACCTAACTTGGTCTTCCAAGTGATTGATATTATTGATAATGTGATGTAGCAATTGAATCTAGAATACAACAATTAAATGTCCTGCCTCTCTACTCTACTGAAAGTAACCTATTTTAGAATAACAGGATCCATCCCAACTATACCCCGAGGAAGAGGCACTAAATATAGAATTTGCAGTTTGAATCACATGTTCTAAGAAAAACAGTTGCAACTTAACAATGGAATCTTATGAAATGCAAAAGGTAACTTTTCCACATTTGAAAGGTTCTTTACAACCTTCATTAGAGATATCTTATAGTATTCTGACATTACCATCGGCTCCATAGTATCTAGGAGCTCCTTGATTTTTGTTCCAGACCCTTGCTTAATACTATTTTGTTTGAAGGCAGAAGAAAAGATATGAGCAGCAGCGTCTCTTCCTTGTTTTAGATCGATCTGCGTAACATAAACAAGCAACTCTACCCGCAAGGAAGGTGCCCATCCATGCATATCAGCCTCCTTAATGTTAAAACCCTTTGACTCAAGGTTTTAAAGGTACAAGAGCTCTCCGCAATACAAACAGTAATCCAGCCACTTCACTTCCCCCATTGCATACTTATCTGTCAAATCTTTCTTTGCAGATAATGCCAGAGAAGGGTATCATAGGAGACCTTCTGTAATCCACCTTGAAAAGGTGGGAAGGTCACGTGATATTTGGTGATATTTTCATTGGCATTAGAATGATGCAAGTGAAAATTTAGCCTCATTAAGAGGCTTCCAACCACGTCTGCCGCAGCAATCACCTTTGGATTACAGAGCTCAAAGTCATTCCACGTTTGAAATTGATTTTTCCAAAAGTTGGCAAACATTTCAGAATTTGTTTGCTGCTCTAGATCGAGCTCTTGATGCACCCTCGAAGATTTAAGCAACCTTGACCCTCCTTTTTTATTGAAAGGAGGGTAATGGGGCTTTCAGACTTTAACGTTTCTAGATCAAGAGCAGCAAACTCTTTGTAGGGTATTAGCTCAGCTTTATAACCGACATCAGAGTCTTCCTTGATGTGATTCTTGAAAGTTGTCCAGCCTAACTTGAGAGGCGAATCGTCCAGCTTAAGGCAATCACTTTTGTTGGGTGTATCTCTTCTATCTTAGGAGTCTTGCGCTTCAGAAGATCATCAAACATTTGATTTATCTTCGACATAGTATCCCTTGCAAGCAAAAACAGGAGCCGCAGACCTAAGGAGCTGCTTTAGATCTACAAAAAGATAAAGATCAAGTAAGTGTAGTTGGATCTCACACCTTACCTTGATGTTGCGCCGGCGCCTCAAAGGGCGCTGGGACTTTAGCAGTTTCCCCAACACATGCTTAGTTCTAACATTCATCCATCATGCACTTACGTAAAAGCCAACTCAGAAATGTAACAAGCTTAACCATTCAGACTTAAAAAAACTAAAATCCCAACCAATCCGAAAGCCAACTCAGAATCCATCCCCAAAAGGTAACCAAAGGCAAAGACAAGCCACACATGAAACCCAAGCCATAGTGGTTGCCAAATTGACCAATTTGCATAGCGGCAAGCCCCATGTCGATGACAGAGACCCTTAGACGCCGGTGACGCAAAAAGGTTGTAGTAAGGGTCCTTCCACTTGGACCAGTCCCAGAGGCGAAACCGAAATGGTAATCATCCCCAAGGATCAACTTTATTAGATTTGGAAGAAATTACATTCATACATAGACTGACCGGTCTCGGGGCCACCAACATGTGTTGGGCATTGTGACTGGCTCGTGCTGGTAGAGGGAGCTGAGACCTGGCGACTGGATTCCTGGCGTTGGTTGAGCTGCCCAAGTTTCTGTCTGCTGGACTCCCCCTATAGTTCTACTATGATTCGGCGCACCCTCTCTAGTTTGAAACATACTACTTTGTGGTAAAGCACGCTTTTTAGAACTTAGTTTTTATTTTGCTGATTAAGCTTGGCAAGCTTGGCAGAATCAGTCTGGCTCCCGGACATGGGTCCCGGGAGCCGTCCCGGTGGCTGAATCAGCTTGCTTTCCTAACTAGGCCATGACTCGAGCTCTAGAGCTAGCTCATGACTTGTGACTACTTGACTGACTCACCACAGGTCGGAGGCTCAGTCCTTGACGTTCTAACTTGCTCTGGGACCTTAGAGAGTGTCACCCCTTAGAGTCTTACAGGGCATGCTGGGTGCACCCGAGTCAGCTTTACAACATCCTCCCCTCGTTTGAGAAAGCTGATGTCCTCATCAGGGCCAAGCTAGAACCTAAGACTCATGGCACGGGCTTAATTCACCGGCCAGACTTTATTCACATATACAAGGGCACGAGCTTGATTCACCGGCCAAAGGAGACCAACTATAAAGAGAAGTAATGATATTGTGTTTGCACCCAGCACATGAAAAGTGTGGATCTAGTTCACTTACGTAAAACTTGTGTAAAGCTGCTGCACTTAGACATTAGATTGAAGCTCACTCCTCGATGAGAAATGCGACTTACTTTATTAACATGAAAGAAAAAGGTACTTACGCCTCCCTTAAGCCTCAGATATGTCGTTTTTGTCGCACATCTGGATGAGTCCCCTAGGACTCTTGATTTTTCGTTTGGTCACCCAGGTTGAGCTCCTTGAGCTCTGCATCAGCACTTAGATTGACCTCTGATGTAGAAGCTGCAGGCAATATTGGCTCCATTTGACCTCGCGTCAGCTGCTTTGTCACTGTTGGATGTCCTTCGTTAAAGAAGTGAGCTTTCGCTTGGTCACACAAGTTGAGCTCCTTGAGCTCTGCATCGGCACTTGAATTCACCTTTGATGTAGAAACTGCAGGCAATGTTGGCTCCATTTGGTCCCGTGTCAGCTGGTTTGTCACTGTTGGCTGTCCTTCGTTAAAGAGGTGAATGAGATTGGGAGGGATGGTTGGCTTATTTGTGTCGTTCTTTTCTAGTTGGTCCCTTGGCACAGCTCTGACGACACAAGGTCTCCTGCCATTATATAATAACACAAGGTTAACCCCTTTTGCCAAGAATGCCACCACATGTTCGTTAAACCAGTTTAATCTCAAAATAGCGTCGAAGGCATCCATCTTCAAGATTGTGAACGTTAGTCGATTCTTCCAGGTTCCCAAGGAGATTGGTAAGTTGGTTGCCAATCTACAAGTGGTCATTGTACCTTTCGCGGTCTCCACACGAATAGGAGTCACATTTTCTTCACATTGGATGTCCAATTCCCCTGTCAGTTTTTCTGACAAGTAGTTATGTGACGCCCCCAGGTCTACCATGAAGTAAATGATCCTGCCTTGAACACAGCCTTTCAGGTACAATAACTTTGATCCTCTCGCAGGAGTCACCATGAGATGTTCACGATACGCTGCAAGTGCCCCTATTTGTTGTAAGACATTCAGGTCAGACTCCGTCAAATCCGTTTCTGGGTCCTCTTCGTCATCCTGTTCACCATCTTGTTGATCAAATGCCTCTCTCTCCATCCTATCAAATCCTTCGATGGTAGCCATGATTTGCTTGTTCAATGGTTTGGGGCATGACCTCCAAGAGTGACCTTGCTGATGACAGTTGAAACAGCGCATGGAACTGCCCACTGTTGGTGAGCTGTTGATGTGACTAGCTGAAGGTCCAACATTGTTTCTTCTCTGGAACGTGTTCCCTCCATTGTTGCCTTGGTTGCCAAACCCTATTTTTGTTGGGAATTTGTTCATGCTACTCGAGGCTTGGTTGCCATTTGAAGCTGAGTCCCCCCTTGAAAAGAAGCTCGGACTCGGTCTGGATCCACTAAATACTCCTATTGAGGTTGCGGAAGCAACTGGTGCCAATGTGCTCTCATAATCACAAACCATTTCAGCCGCCCGAATAGTTGCATTGAAATCATGGGGCATGTAGCTATCTATTGCACGCCAGGTCCAAGACTGCATTCCGGACAAGAGGTAATGAGTTTTGTCCGCCTCGGACATATCTTCAATAACCCATACACTCTGTCTAAATTTATTGAGGTACTCTCGCAATGACCCATTCTGTTTGAGCCCCAATAATTCTGTCCTCAATCTCATGTGTGAATCCTTCGGTATGAACTCCTCTTGTAATGCGGTTTTGAATGCGTCCCATGTCTGGAAATGCATTCCTGCCATCCGGTACCAATTTGTAGTGTAGCTCTCAAAATATGCTAATGCCAAGTCCGTTCTTTCTTCCTCAGGAGTGTTCATCAGATGGAAATAATGGTCCATGTGAAACAACCAATCTTCCACAATTCTAATGTCACGCTCTCCTTTGAAAGTAGGTGGTGCTTTTACTTTGGCAATCTTCTTTGGGCCTTCCGTGTTTCGTGCTCGTGGTTCTCTTGGTATCTGTGGAGGAGGCGCCACTGCATTCCCTCTAGTTGCCTCCAACTCTTCAAACCTGGCTTCGAGCTGTGTTAGCCTTGCTTGATAAGCATTGCCGCATCTTCATTTCAAAGAGGTCTTGTTGCGCCTCTGGCAAGGGTTCGTTTCTTGGTGTAGGTTTAGAAGGGCCACCCATCTCTTCTTGGAGAGGCGCCACTGTGGAGTGCATACGCTCTTTCTTTCTCGACTTGGACTTGGTGCCATCTCGATGCATGCAGGAGCCGTATTCTCGAGCCAGCTCTTCTCCATCTGTCAATGCTCGTAACTCATCAAGGTGGTCCTCCATTATAGTAAGAGGTGTACTTCCAACAGATTATCACCTCAATCCTTTTTATTTTTGAAACTCTCCCTTCTGTCGGCCGGGCCCCACAGCTCTCTTTTCTTCTTTATTAAATCAGCTTCAATAAAAATATCCCCTCCTCAAACTTAGCACGCTCACATCACCTGAGAGCCAAGTAGGAACCAGGTCATTTGTGTCCAAGCAAGCACACAACAAATGGAACATACCAACCAAAGCAAACACAGAGGATCCCTCTCAAGCCACAAACCCCCTCTGAGACCGGACGTAGGACCTTTGCCTAGCTGCGCCCACACAAATCTATTACAGAATTAGCCCACAGGGAAACATCCATCCAACCATCCGTGCTTTCACCATTAAGTAGCACATTGTCTCAGTCATGCCCCACCACTTTTTGGTCGATAGCCCTTATAGCTTAATGATCGGCAGCTATCCCGCACCAGCAACTAACCACCCGTGTTTTACACCCGAATTCGAGCAGCATCTCTGTATCAACGGTTAACCAGTACAGTTTGAATATGTCGCCCCGCACCCCACAAGGTACAGACCGTGCTTTCACCTACCTAGGCAACACTTTGCCTCATCCGTCCTACGTGCAGACAGCGCCAGGTCCGAACCGTGAGAACTGACCGTGCTTACACCTCGAGGGCAACACTTTGACTCATCAAGTCCCCTGTTCTTCTGACCCTAAACCCTAAAACCGTGGATGCACCCGTGCTTACACTGTGGGCAACACCTTGCGCAACGGTTGTCCTGAAACGTGGCCATCCCTGTGAGACTTGCGTAGCTGACCGACTAGTCGGCTCTCATACCACATGTTGCGTCGGCGCCTCAAAGGGCACTGGGACTTGAGCAGTTTCTCCAACACACGCTTAAGTCTAACATTCATCCATCATGCACTTACGTAAAAGCCAACTCAGAAACGTAACAAGCTTAACCATTCAAACTTAAGAAAACTGGAATCCCAACCAACCCGAAAGCCAACTCAGAATCCATCCCCAAAAGGTAACCAAAGGCAAAGACAAGTCACACATGAAATCCAAGGCATAGTGGTCGCCAAACTGACCAATTGGCATAGCGGCAAGCCCCATGTCGATAAAAAGGACCCTTAGGCACCGACGACGCAAAAAGGTTGTAGTAAGGGTCCTTCCACTTGGACCAGTCCCGGAGGCGAACCGAAATGGTAATCATCCCCAAGTATCAACTTTATTAGATTTGGAAGAGGTTACATTCATACATAGACTGACCGGTCTCGGGGCCACCAACACGTGCTGGGCATTGTGCCTGGCTCGTGCTGGTAGAAGGAGCTGAGACTTGGCGACTGGATTCCTGGCGCTGGTTGAGCTGCCCAAGTTTCTGTCTGCCGGACTCCCCCTATAGTTTTGCTGTGATTCGGCACACCCCCTCTGGTTTGAAACATAGTGCTTTCTGGTAAAGCATGCTTTTTAGGACTTAGTTTTTATTTGGCTGATTAAGCCTGGCAGAATCAGTCTGGCTCCCGGACATGGGTCCCGGGAGCCATCCCGGCGGCCGAATCAACTTGCTTTCCTGACTAGGCCATGACTCGAGCTCCAGAGCTAGCTCATGACTTGTGACTACTTGACTGGCTCACCACAGGTCGGAGGCTCAGTCCTTGACATTCTAACTTGCTCTGGAACCTTAGAGAGTGTCTCCCCTTAGAGTCTTACAGGGCACGCTGGGTGCACCCGAGTCAACTTTACAACACTTGAGAAGCATGTTTTTCAATATCAGACTTGCAATGCTTCAAGCAGTTGGAATGAACGAGGTGCCCGAAAAAGTCTGAGAAGTTGAGAACAAGCTAAGCTTATTAATCAGGTTACTGACACATGCATTTTCTGGCATGCAATGAAAAGAGGCAACAACTTCCATAAGAAATCTGAGAAAACTTGAAGATGTGTTAACATAGTGCGGCCTGCCAACACGAGGGATACAATTCAAATTTCCAAGGGTTTTTCTAAATTCAACATGTCTCGAAACCTCTAAATTTTTTTCGAAACTTGAGAAAACCTGAAACATTCCGGACAAATCGAAAAAAAAAAATCTAGTGTTGCTCAAAAAATACCAAATCCATAGACATTTTATATCCTGTGAATTTTGGTCCTTATCGGTTTTTATAAAAAATTGTCGGTTCCATTCTCAAAGAATGTTGACATTCTGGAACTCTCTCTCTCGGATGCTCTCCCTCTCTCTCAATCACGGTTCTCTCTCTCTCTCTCTCTCTCTCTCTCTCTCTCTCTCTCTCTCTCTCTCTCTCTCTCTCTCATGGTTCTCACGATTCCTCTCTCACTCATGGTTCTCACGGTTCACAGTTCTCCTTCTCTCTCGCTCACGGTTCTCACGATGCTCTCTTTCTCTCAGATGCTCTCCCTCTCTCTCTATCACTCACCATGAGAATCGTTGAGACCGTGAGAACCGTTGAGAGCCGTGAGAACCGTTGAGAGAGAGGAACCGTGAGAACTGTTGAGAGAGGAACCGTGAGAGAGGAACCATGAGAACTATTGAGAGAGCGATGGGTGATCTGTGGACTCATCCAGGTGCATAATCTCACAGTTCCTCTCTCTCACTAACGGTTCTCACGGCTCTCAACGGTTCTCATGGTGAGTGATAGAGAGAGAGGGAGAGCATCCGAGAGAGAGAGAGAGAGAGAGAGAGAGAGAGAGAGAGAGAGAGAGAGAGAGAGAGAGAGAGAGAGAGAGAGAGAGAGAGAGAGAGAGAGAGAGAGAGAGAGAGAGAGAGAGAGAGAGAGAGAGAGGAATTGTGAGAACCGTGAGAGAGAGAGGAAACCCTAGAATGCTAACCAGCATGTCTTGAATTCACGATCACATTAATATTTGTATTTCATTGATTTGTATTGTTTTTGTTTTTTTTTGTAGTGTTTAGGGACAAAGTACACAAGTAAACTTCTTTCATCATGCTAAAACGTAACAGATGGACGAGTTGAATGCCACAAGCTAAAAATTGCATGTAACTAACACCGACAATAGCAAAATGACTAACATTTCAAATTAGGTCAAGAAATACATGTAAACTCAATGACTCACAGTAATAGTATTCCAGTTTTTCATCACACAAGACTCAAAGCTTGTTAGGGATGTGGTACATTTCTCTCCCTGGATAATACTTGAAATAACTCAGAAATAGTGAGAGATGTGGTACATTTCTCTCCCTAGACAAAACTTGAAATAACTTAGAAATAGTGACATGTGGTTTATGCATAACCATGTTGTTGTCAATGTCCAATCCTAGAATGCCAACCAGCATGTCTTTAATTCACGATCACATTAGTATTTATATTTCATTGATCTGTATTATTTTTATTTTTTTTTGTAGTGTTTAGGGACAAAGTACACAAGTAAACTTCTTTCATCATGCCAAAACATAACGGATGGACGAGCTGAATCCACAAGTTAAAAATTGCAAGTAACTAACACCGACAATAGCACTAATATTTCAAACTAGGTCAAGAAATACATTTAAACTCAAGGACTCACAATAATAGTGTTCCAGTTTTTCATCACACAAGACTCAGAGCTTGTTAGAGATGTGGTACATTTCTCTCCCTAGATAATACTTGAAATAACTCAGAAATAGTGAGACATGGTTGATGCATAACCATGTTGTTGTCAATGTCCAGCCCCAAAACAACAATGTAGATAAAGTACATATGCTTGCAAGGTGTAAATTTGCCTCTCGTTGTGCCTCTCACAAAATCCTCACAAGTGCAGTTTGGAGATTCTTGGATCGTAACCATGTATATGTTTCCATTTGGATTTGTTGCGAAACTCTGTACATGAAAAGAAACTTCTCGATTTTTAATCTTCACATCCTCCTTAACAATGCATGCCCTCATTTCG
Source organism: Diphasiastrum complanatum (assembly GCA_029204225.1). Taxonomy (NCBI): domain Eukaryota; kingdom Viridiplantae; phylum Streptophyta; class Lycopodiopsida; order Lycopodiales; family Lycopodiaceae; genus Diphasiastrum; species Diphasiastrum complanatum. The sequence continues at coordinate 36,556,624 of CM055104.1, forward strand.
ATAGCTCTTGCAATTATCTCCTTTGCAGCAATAGAAATTGAGTGCCTTCTTTTAGTTTTTCCTTTTCGCGGAGGAGTTATAAATTCTTCCATGTGTGGGCCTGTTTGTTGCCCATCAAATGGGCATGCTTTTCTAGTTTCATGCTCTTCCATACAATCAACATGTAGCCACCCTTATTCAGTATGTCTATCTCATCTTGGCTAAGGGATGTTCCAATGCTTACACACCATCCACCTTCATTCTCGGAGGGTGCCATCAATATATTTTTATTCAGCTGCCATGTATGAGTGATATCAGTAGGACAGAACCACATATATTGCATTGTTTCACCGCTATTATATTGACGTCTACCAAAAAAACTAGGAGCAACAATGGTTTATGTTGCTTTCCCTGCTTTCAACAAAATACCGTATTTCTTTCTACCATCTAGCATGCCCATACAAGTTATTTTACTACCACTTGGTATGCGTCGGATAGCCCACATGGTCTTGTGAATCTCTCTTTCTGCAATAGCACTTGCAAGTTGCATATGTCGTTTGATGATGCGTTCACGATGGGGCACTTTAGATTGAGTTGTGCTTTGTCTCGGCACATTCACATACACAATATCGGGTCTGTGGGAGACATTGACATCATCCTTTGTCCAATCAGCCACATGGCGTATTCTGGGAACACTCTTCTCATTGTCACTTAGAGTGGAAGAACCAGAAGACAATGATGCAAAATCAACAACATCACGCACAAGATTGACAAATGGTTGCCCTTGCATGGCAGATGCTTTATTGGACGTTACTCTACTGATCAACTTTTCAAGGCTAGGCCCTATTCCTATGTGTCGACCTTTAGTGTAGGAAGCATATCGAGCACTTTGCAAAATGGCATTGACCAGATCACCCACACATGCATCGTAGAGAGACAATTGTGAACGATAGGCCTCAGCAGCAAGCCAACTACCATGCCGAGACTCTGACAAATTCACTGTGGGCATATGGACAATATCATTGTCCTCAACCACTTGTCAATCAATGGAGCACAAATTATGATCTTAGAGAGAATTATAAACAATGAAATAAAAATTTATAGCAAAATCTTGCACACTCTCACCGCATCCATGTATCTTCCCCAATGAGAATATCTTATGTGCCACCAAGATAGCCACGCTTTTAATGTTGGTATTTGGCTAGAATATGCACCTCCTGATCGTCAGAAGGCGCTCACTATGTTGTACTTTGCATTGGCATCAGTCATGTCCACCGCTAGTCTCCAATCCTCACATAGAGAAATACGTTTACCTCGTTTGTCTTGTATAATGCATTGGTCTGTATGTTTCTTCAAACTATCTTTAAAATGTAAAAGACAAGATCGCTCACGTTCCTCCATGGGCACATCATCTCCGCTACCATAGATCCTCCTAATAGCTGCCCAATTGGCACCTGCATTGTGAAAAAAGTGGATCTTGAATGGATCCAAACTCCTAAAATACTTGGCTAAGATCTTTGCACAACAAGCTACAAAAGCTAGAAATGGCAAAGCATCCTAATGCTACCTTTGATACACATGAACTTGACAAAGCATTCAAGAGACAAAAGAAACTAATAAAAGGTACTGATGGCAGCCAAAAACAACAGCATACCAGCCCTACAAAACAGCCTACCACTTTTGGAAACCTCTTAAGACCATACACAAAAGCTTGAAGACAATACACAAAGCAATGCTCTCAATGGAGGAAGAAACTGTGACAATGATCTATTGATCTCTCTCAACAATACAATAAGTTTCTCCAACCTATTCTCCACAAATTTCAGCCTAATATAGGTGAGAGAGATGACTCTCTCTCCTCTCTCTAGAACTTAGGACCTAATTTTAGGGCACCACTAGCCTAAAATAGCCAATTTTGGCCTATATGTCCAAATAACATGATTTTGGTGTCATTTCAAAGGTCCTGAAGTTTGAGACTTCTTTAACATGAAATGTATACTAAAATAAAAGTATCTAGGCCTCTTTCACATGTGTGAAAGGTTAGATCTAAAACTATGTACAAAAATTGCCAATTTAGGCCTCAAACTAGCTAGGAAATGTTGACAATTTTCACACTCCCTCTTCAACTTAACTTGCTAGTTTTACAACACTACTTTGCTCCAACCTAAGAATGATCTCCATTATGATAATAGATCTCTTCTCAAGTGTTCTAATATGTACAATATGAAGTACAACATAATTGATATAGATAATAGTGTCCATATAGGATGCTTCACTATTTCTTACATCAATTTTACATAGAATGGTGAACAAGATACATGTAAAAGAACATAGAATCATAATGAAAGGATTCCTCCATGTATCCACCTTTGAATTCTCTGTAAAACAACAGCAAACAAGTTGTAAGTGAAAGTAACCAACAAGTGTTTGCATTCCTCCTCCACATTCCACTATGTCCATAGTGAATGCACCATATATCTCCATGAATGAACCTCCATCACCACCTTGCCTTTGTAGATCTCCAATCAATGAAAGCCCTTGAGTGAATGAATGCCAAAATGATGTGTTCTCTGTTCCATTTGAATGAGCAAAACCTGAACTTGGAATACTTGAAGTATCTCCACAAGATTTGCATACAACCGTTGATCCTACATTGTCAACAATTTGCCAATTTGCCAACACTAGGATGCTAGATCTTGACCTTTGCTCAAAAGTAAACATATTGATCACTTCAATGTCTTTAAAGATTTGAATGAATGCATGTACTTGATCATAATAACCAGCAATGATAACTATTTCATCTCCAAGTTCCAAAGGATACAAAACTATGGAACTAGTTTCATTGAATTTGACAATTTCAACACATTGACATGACAATGTTCATACATGAGATTAAACAAGTAAGATAGAGTAAAAGGACACTTCCTTGATACTCCAAGAACCTTACTTGAACCTTCAAGGACCTGTAAAAACAGATTCAAAATGCTTTGCCCATGTGGCTCCCCTTTGATGCTTTTGACTAGCTTCCAATTGCTACTTACCTCTTGGTGTTGATGAAGCAATTCAAGATCAACATCTTGATCTTCCAATAAAACATCAAGGACGTTGCATTTATAAACATCTTCAGATCTGAACCTCTGAAGATACTCCATCTCAAATACATAATTAACATCCCACAAGATCTCATCATTGCTTGATTTCAACCTTTCACTATAGTTAGTGAAAACAATGTCACCATCATAAACCAAAAGATAGATTTCTACAATTCTATCCAACATGAAGTAGAGTAGATGAAGTTGAGTATCAAACCTAATCAAACCAGCCCATTTGAGCTCAAAGCAAACCTCAATGAGCTCACCAATGAGATCTTCCTTGCCTTGAAGAATTTGCCACTTGAGTTGCTCCATGTAGACTTCTTCATCCAACCTTTTGCCATTTTGATAATAATGTAACTACCTTATCACCCTCCTCGAAAGTGAGAACATGCTTCTCAAAATCAATTAACAGAGTAGGCGATTTAATAAATAACCATTCGTAACCTAAGATTAAATCAGTACGAGCAAGGTCTAAAACATGAAAATTAACTACTTTTGTGTGTCCTTGTATCAAATTAGGACCTTTGGGACTTTTACGTTCCAAGTCTCCAACTCTGAACTTGAAGCTAGATAAACTTTATATCTATGATTGTTGGCTTCAGTTTCCAAGCTGAGTGTCTGCACAAGATGAGGATTAATAAAATAATGAGTTGAACCACTGTCCAATAAAATACTCACTTCTTGATCGTTAATTGTGCCAATTAAACAAAAAAGTTCATTAGGCAAGAAAGAAGTAGTACTAAAAGAACATTCACACTCACAATCAGTCAAGTTAATTTCCAAAATCTTACCATTGCTTCCTGGATCTCAATCATGTGAGCAGACACTTTCTTCCTTTCTGGAAAAAATTTCATCATATGTCCAGGCTTCTTACAAGTGAAACATAAGTTCTCTTTCTTAGCCTTTTTCCAAGATATAGATTTCTCAAATCTCTTTCTCTTCGGCTTCCTGGATTTTGATGCTGCTTTATTTAATTTGTCAAAATATTTTGCTTGGTCGACCGCGCTTCTTAACCTTCTTGGTTTTCAAAGTGGTTGGAATTTGTGCAAACTGCTTTCTGGATGCCACCATTGTGAAATCATATGCTTTCGCAATCCGTGACACATCCTCGAGGTTTTGAAGCACATTTCGCTTGCATTTGTTCTGATAGTCGATTGGCAAACCTAGGACAAACTACCAAAATGCCAAGTTCTACGGAAATTGTCAGCTATAAAACCCAATTTTGTATCTATCAATCAGAGTACATGCGTATAACCACTCAAAAAAGATCTAAACCACTCATGCATGTCAAAATCACTATAAAATTGAGCTCTATCCTGAGCGGTGTTTATGATTTCTTTGGCCACTAGCAACATTTCTTGCATATCATTATCTACTGCAGCTTGCACCTTGATATTTTTGAGTCCGACCAAAACCGGAGAACGCGGCTGAAAGCCATACAACATAAAAGGACTGAATTCGGTGGCAGAATGCTTGGCACTATTGTGCGCGAACTCAACCAAAGGGAGATACTTTTCCCAATCAGACTGTCGGTGAGAAACATATGCTCGAAGCATATCTTCCAATGTCTGGTTGAGATGTTCTGTCTGCCCATCAGATTCTGGATGATCCAAAGAACTAAGACTAAGGGTTGTTTCAAGTTTTTCAAAAATGGCTTGCCAGAACTTGCCAGTGAACTTGGAGACACGATCACTAACAATATCATTCGGCAAACCATACAATCTGAACAACTTTTCAACAAAAAATTGGGCTAGTTCAGATGCCTTGATAGGTAATTTAGTTGATATAAATTGCACCATCTTGGTTAGCCTGTCAACCACCACCCAAATGGCATCGTAATCACTCCAGGTTTTAGGAAGTCCAATCACAAAATCCATTTGAAATACTTTTCCATTTTTTACTGGGCATTTCCAAGGGATGTAGAAGATCTGCAACTTTGAGTCTTTCTGTTTTGTTTTGCTGGCATTGTTCACAACTTTGAACGTATGCCTCCACATGACCTTTCATCTTAGGCCAGAAAAGATTCTGCCTAACAAGGTCAAGTGTCCTCTGTATGCCTGGGTGACCTGTACAAGGGTTGTCATGACACTGCTGCAGGATTTGGGCCCGCAAGTCCTCCCGATCCGGCACACAAATTTTTTTCTCTCGAAAAAGCAGGCCATTCCTTATGGAATAGTCTTCAAGTATCTTATCATTACGGGATAGCTTGGGATCCTGCATCCCAAGGTCATCACTAGATCTAGAATTCTCGAGGATATCTAGCCAGATGTGACCAAAAAATCTATCGATTTGACAAAGATCCCATAGTGAAAGATACAAATCAGATTGGATCTCAGCAAAGCATAACTGATTAATTTCTCCAATCCGACTCAAGGCATCGACAACACAGTTCGACGTATTTTATGATATTTAATGTCGAACACAAACTCCTGAATGAGTTCTGACCATCTAGCCTTACGACCACGAAGGTCCTTGGCATCACAAATATACTTAAGATATTGGTGATCAGTCATTACCGTAAATCTGGCACCATAAAGATAATGCCTCCAGATTTTTAACGCGTGAATGACTGCAAAAAGCTCCTTCTCATAGGTAGAATACTTAGTCTGAGCAGGTTCCAGATTCTTGCTTTCAAAAGCAATTGGTCTATCATCCTGATAAAGGACCGCTCCTACAGCAAAATTGCTATGTGGCCTCCTCAACAAGCTGACCATCTCACTGGATCAAAAACTGAATCTGTCGGCAACATCGACTATGGTGAAGGCGAACCTGGTGAATGCTAGCTGGTAAGAAAGGGAACAACTCAGGATCAACATCATGGCGATGAAGGGAACATCTCGGCTGTGTCATCAGAAACCAAGCAATATGGAATAGCCAGGATTGCCAAGGAACCAGAAGAAGATCGAGCAGCAACTAGGAATGCCAAGGTATCCGTAATGCCCAAGCTAGATCCACATCACACTAATCGTTTTGCCGATTAACTTCATCTTGGAGTAATCAATTGCAACTACTCAAGTTAATTGCCAATGACTCAGAAATCTCAAATGCATAGGTGAAGAATTCAATTGTACTAGTATAGCACCACATGTAGATTCTCATCCAAATCATTAATTAGTTAACTCATAAGTCTTCCATAGAAAGATCCGTTAACTCTACAAGTATCTGTCAAAACAATAGTTGATCATATGTTCATGTTCACCAACTAGGTTAAGTGCACCCAATAACCCTAGTAACCAGGAATACACAGTAGATTCATACAAGATTAATCGTGCACATATGTGAATAGCTGCATCATACACGTAACCATCAACCATATGTGAGAGACTGTGTAGCAGAAATAGGTGTAGCATGAATCCTGGTGGAAACGTAACTACTAATAAATGAATGTGTACTGCCAGTATCCACCAAAGTAATATACTTTCGTCCCAAAATGCGAACACGTAACCGAATAGAACGAGGACCAGGATGCCCACCAGCCCAAGTAGCATAAGCAAGCTATGCATGGCAAGCGGCGGAAGCAGGATCATCAAGAGGTGGGTCAGCCGGCTCATCAACAGAATGTGGGTTAGGAGTATCAAGAATTTGGATATAAACATCAAAATCATCAGGAGTAAGTGCCTCATGGTAAAAAATAGCGGTAGGAGGACCAGAAGGAACGGTAGTAGAAGAAGCCAAAGTAGGAGAAGCAGTGGAATGAGAGCAAGAAAAACGAGAAGAAGTGGATAACTCAAGATACTTATGCTGCAAGGTAGTAGCCAAGGAGATAGCATCTGAGAGAGTAAGATGTCGAAAAGATGAGATATCATATCGTAAGGTGTCTCTAAGACCGACAATAAAATGTGAAATAAGCTCTGTAGGATGAAGATCAGTATTTCTGGGTTTCAGTCTTGGGATATATAAGAAAATAGGTCTCTAATTTAGAGAACCAGTTTTCCAAGATATTTCCGTCAGATGAACCAGAATAAGTAGTAAGCTGGATGTGATTACAAAAATCACGAGCAAAATGGGGCTTAAGATTACCTAAAAAAGTAGGAGAAAAAAATTCTAGTGGTGCGGAGGAAAATCCAGGTGGTGGTACAGAAGACCCGAAAGGAGACCCATAAGGACTAGCACTATATGAAGGGAGACCAAGCGTACTATCAAAAGCACCTCCTGAAGATGAAGCAGGAGCAGACATACTCAAAATAGAAAATAAAGGTGCTTTACCAGGATGATGAAGAATGTCTGGGGGGATGGTATCCTCTCGTGGTAGGATAGTCTCAAGGCTAGAAAGAACACGATCAATACGACTCTCAAGATGATCCATGCGGGCACGAATATGTGTAAAACGATCATCTAAAGAGCTCTGCGGTGGGTTTTCTGATGAATAAGTCGTCATAGGGACTAAGGAAGAGACAAAACCTTAGGGAGAGGACGTTTGTTGTCACCCCAACTTAGTCTAACTTCCAAAATAACCAAAAATGGCACAAAAACAGCCAATCAAGATGGATAATAATCAGAAAATAAGGGGCTGAGAAAGTAGAATAATGGATAGCAAATGTGCAAGGCCAATAAGTAGAAGGGTTATAAGAAAATGAAAAAAAAAAGAGGAGGGTGTGAGGCAGCAAAATAACATATATGAGAGGGAAATAGGAGGCTGGAAAAACAGCAATATGTGAACAAAAAGAGAGCAAGTAGGTGGAAAAAGAAAGTACAAATGGGCACAAGCAATACCTGGGTGGGTGCTAATCCGTCGTCCAATCAGTAGTGCCAACAAAGAGAGGTAAAAGCTAAAGATATGATAGAATAGATGCACCGACTAGCCACCAATCCGAATCCTCAACTCGCACCAAATAAGCTGAAAAAAGTGCTGAAAGAGGGCGCTAGACAGCCGACAAATAATCAGCAAAATGCAGCAAGTTGATGGAAAAATCCGTCAAGAATGGTAGGACCATCAAATCACATATGTTTGTTTATAGCTTGACCAAGGGTGGTAACTTCTGATAAAGAAGAGTCCATGAGAGAGAGAGAGAGAGAGAGAGAGAGAGAGAGAGAGAGAGAGAGAGAGAGAGAGAGAGAGAGAGAGAGAGAGAGAGAGAGAGAGAGAGAGAGAGAGAGAGAGAGAGAGAGAGAGAGAGAGAGAGAGAGAGAGAGAGAGAGAGTATTTACATAATGTACTAGTGCTCAAGAATTGAAATGAACTCGAATGATTTGTGTTTTAATGACTCGAATTCTAATGATTCGAATTTTGGTGAGTTGGAGTGATGCTTAATTCCAACACCCCCCTTTGAGCTTAACTCCTAGGATCCTGAATGAAATTGAGCAAGCTATATAATGCACATGCTTTTCTCTTGACAAAGGCTTAGTCAAGATATCAACCAACATACTGACAATAGGACAATAACTTAATTTGACATCTTTATTCTAAACTTTCTCTCTCAAAAAATGAAATTGAACTTCCATGTGTTATTTCGAAGGACAATATACAAGCCAACATCGAAAAAGTAAAAATGATTTTAGAGTTACTAGAACCAACTAATCTACAAGAGCTTAGAGATTTTCTAGGACACATAGGTTATTATCGTAGGATAATTAAAGATTATTCCATAATAGTAACTCCTTTAACAAGTTTATTAAAAAAGTCTATTGAGTACCATTGGTCACAGGGCCATCAGCAAGCTTTTGTTTAGTTCTAGAGTGAGTTCATGGGTTTAGAGATAGAGGAATTCAGCTCTGATGGTCGCAATAGAGTATAGTTGGACTGATTTGAGAGATCATAAGATCTTGAAACAATCTTTTGAGCCAGATAATCTCCTTCACTACAGAGGTAGCTGCGACATATTTTGATTCTATGGAGGACAAATAAATGCATTTTTGCTTTCGACTATTCCACGAAATGGGTTCTCTTGCTAAAAAGCAAAGATAGCCAGATGTGGATTTTCTTGTGTCCACATTACCAGCCCAATCAGAGTCAGAATAAGTAAGTAATGTCAAGGCATTCTCTGTGTTTCCATTATAACACAAAGCATAATGCTTAGTGGCTTAAATGTATCTTAGTACTCTGAGTAGAGCATTCCAGTGAGGTAGGCCAAGATTTGACATAAACTGTGACAATGTGCTGACTATAAATGCAAGATCAGGTCTAGTGTAGACCATGACATATATGATCGATTCGACTATTGATTGATAGGGGTAGTTGCACATCTTTTTCTTCTCTGCATTAGTTTTCGGGCACATATTCTTCGATAGTTTGAATCTTGGGTCCATAGGCGAGTCTATTGACTTGTAGTTTTCCATACCATACCTGTACACTCGTTAGATACTTTTCTTGACTTAACATGATATTTTTCTTCATCATGTCTCTGGTAATCTCGATTTCCAGATGGTAGTGCAAGGGTCTAAATCAGTCATTTTGAATTCCTTCGACAAAAGTGTCTTCGTCTCATGAAACAATTGATTCAAATTGTTAATGATTAGTTTGTCATCAACATATAATGCTATTATGACATAGCTTGAGCCTCTATGTTTGAGATAAACATTGGAGTCAGTAGAGTTAGGAATGAAGTCATGCTACAACAAGAATCAATTAATTCTATCAAACTAGGCCCCTGGAGATTGCTTTAGCCCGTAGAGAGCTTTCTGCAGCTTACATACTCTGTGTTCTTGGCCTTGAAGGATGTAAACTTCAGGTTGGTAGATGTAGATGTCTTCTTGTATATATCCATTCAGAAAGGCTGTCTGAACATCCATCTGGTGTACTTGCATATCTTCGATAGCTACGAAGGAGAATAAATATCGAATTGACTAAAGTCTTATGACTGGACTATGTGTCTCAATGTAGTCCATCCCATAGGTTTGTTCATAACCTTTGACGACTAGACGAACTTTCCATTTGGCTGTCGAACCATCTGGATTGAGCTTCATATTGAAGATCCACTTAGTGTCGATAATCTTTGCATCTATAGGAGCTTTAACAAGATGCCAGGTCTTGTTCTTCATCAATGAATTGTACTCAGCATGCATGGCAGAATGCCAGTTGTCTCCATTTGAACTTGACAATGCTTCTGTTACTGAAGTGGGTTCATCGTTGCTGATGAATGCCTGAGGGACAAAACGATCAGGTTTTTTCAACAAAAAGAGTCACATGTCTTCATAAAGAGAGTAGATCAAATGGTTCTATCATGAGACTTGGTAAAGAAGATAGTCACAAGTCAAGAAGAAGAGAAGTATGTGAAGAGTTCAAAGTAGGATGTACTCTGAAAGATGTCATTGTGGATGATAGTGAGAAAGAATCATTATCATATGAGTCATTACCTAAAACATTGCATAGAAGTCCTTGTTTGAAAAAAGAGAGTACTTCAATCATCCTTATGTTGAAGGTACTAATCATTTTTTTCATGGCTTCTAATGTTTTTGATGTTTCTACTTCTTATGATGCAATCATTAAGAGGGAGTCTTATGAAGGAAAGAACAATGTGAGATTGGTTCTTGGGAAGATCCAAGGCATAGATCTCACATCTCTTCATGAACTCAAAGGATTCTCTGATTGTGAATTGATCACTCATGATCAATATGGCAAAAGGTTGGTTGGAAAAGACTACATGGAACAAATCAAGAGGCAATTTCTTCAAGGCAAGGGAGATCTCATTGGTGAGCTTATTGAGGTTTGCTATGGAATCAAGAGAGCTAGATTCATTAGGTTTGATACTCATCTTCACCTACTCTACTTCATGTTGGATGGAAAGTTTGGAATCTCTCTTTTGATTTATGATGGTGGCATTGTTTTCACTAACCTTGGTGAAAATTCGAGATCAAGCATTGATGAGACTTTGTGGATCTAGAACATATGTTTGAGAGGAAGTATTTCCAGAGGGTCAGGTATGAAGATATTCATATCTTTGATGTTCAAGAGAAAGGTAAGCAAGTGGAAGTGACACACCTTGCTTTATTCACATGTTTTGGAGAATCTTCTTGTGTAGATGATGCTATGCAAGTGGATATTGGTTCTCATGGTTTTACAGCAACTAATGGATTTGGAAAATAGGTCTTAGTCAATGGCTTTGATGTTCAAGTGGAAGATCAAGAGGTTGGTCTCAAAGGGCTTCAACAACACAACTAGTCAAGAGCATCAAAGGAGGGTCCTTTGGCAAAGATGTTTTGGATCTATTTTTGCAGGTATACAAAGACTCAAGTAAGGTTAAAGGAGCATCAAGAAAGTGTTGTTCAAGTTTGCTTTACTTCTTCTATCTCATGTTTGAGCCATTTCATGTGAATGTGTGCAAATTGTCAAGATATGGTCAAACTAGCTACATTGGTTTGGTTGTCTCCTCCAACTTTGTCGTTTCTTGATATGTCTCCACCATAAAACTCCATGAATGGGCCTCCAGTGCCATCTTGCCACAAGATATCATCAACACTTGATGACTTGGCCATGAATGAGTGACATAATGAACCTCTAATAGTTTCATTTCCATCAGCAAAACCAGCCAAGAATGCTAGTACAACTCCAACATCAAAATGATGCAAGCAAGTGATCATTACTCACATTTATTATTTGTTTGCTGTAATTTTCCAGAGATTTCAGAGTTTGAAACATGGAGGAATCATTTCCTTTAAATGCTTCATGTTCTAGTCACATCTTGACATAGTAAAATTGATGTAAGAAATAGTGAAACATCCAAAGTGGACACTATTATCTATATCAATTATGGAAACTACTTTAGAACATTAGAAAGGAGATCTATATTTAGGATGGAGATCATTCTAAAGTTGGATCAAAGAGTATGGTTAAAACTATGCCAAAACTAGTTGAAGAGGGAGTGTGAGAAATTTCAACTAGTTTAGTCAAATTGAGTCATATTTTCGTTAATTGTCAATATTAGGCCAATATGTAATTTAGACTTAGAGATAAACTTTATGAAAGTTATTTTAGCCGAATTTTATTTGAATTACCGGACCAGTGTTCTCAGACGATAGAGGAGAAGGACCAGTGTCCTCAGACGATAGAGGAGTAGGAGGAAATGCATGAGTACCCTTATCATTCGATGGTAGGTTCTCTTATGTACACAATGCTCTGCACTAGACCAGACATAGCTTTTGCTGTCAATTCCTTAAGTCAGTTTATGGCTAATCCTGAAATTAGCCATAAACATTGGGAGGCTCTCATCAGGGTTATGAGATATATTCCAACTCCTATGGACCTATGCATTTGTTATGGAGTAGTCGACAACGACAAACTCAATATTCTCAGTGGTTATTCAGATGCAACTTGGGCAGGAGATGTGGACACTCGTAAATCCACATCTAGATTTACATTATTTCTCAACAACGGTCCAATTTCATGGAACAGTCGCAAGCAAACTTCGATAGTTTTGTCATCTACCAATCAGAGTATATCGCAGCCTCTCAAGCTACAAAGGAAGCAATGTGGTTGAGAAATTTACTTTTGAATGTTTTTCTGAAACAATATGCTTCAACAATTTTATTTTGTGATAATCAAAGTGCTATTAGTTTATCAGCTAACCCTAGGTTTCATTACATGAGTAAGCACATTGAAATTAAGTATCACTATGTTAAGAGCAAAGTTCTCGACAAAGAGATAAACTTGTAGTACTATCGGACACAAGACATGACAGTTAATATTTTTTCTAAGGCACTAAGTTTGGATGCACACAAGAAGTTTTGTGCAAAACTAAGTTTGAAGGTCAAAGCATTCATGAATTTAGATTAAGAAGGAGCGTTGGATTATTCTCCCATGATCCTGTAGTTAATCTACATCCATTCAATTATCCAACTCTGCACGCAATCTGTAGAAATACGCGAGAATCACTCAATAGGTTTCTTCGACAACGACGAACTATCAAAGGTGTCAAAGGCTTTTTCCTGTCTGTTATAGTAGATTTCCAACAAGTCCTAACTAGATGGTTGACACGCATTGTGGCCAAGCTTCAATTCAAACCTATGATCTAATTGGTTGCCCTAGCTGGATAAGACTAAACAACATTCCTCATTAGTATAAATAGCTAATCGTTAGAGAGAGACATAATGAATGACATAGAGTTTTTTACTTTGAATATTGCTAGCAGCGCTTATTGCTTATCAGCGGAAGTGCATCAGACAAAGTTATCAATTACTCAAAGATAGTTTCAAGTACGTGGCTCCATCCGCTATTGTTTTGTATTCACATCATCTAATTTGTACATGCTACTTACTGAATCAATATCTCTTAAATCTCTTATTGATTAGTCTGCATAGTCGATGTTTCAATACTACAATATTCTAAAATCTATCACTTACACTATGTAATTGTTTGTCTACAAAATCATTTTAGTACTAATGATTTCCAAGTTGGTTACTCCGCAGAGCTTGATAGTTCATCTTTCAACTTCGATTTTATTATTATCGTATCCCTTTTCCTTCTTCCAACAATACCAACATCATCCTGTCACTTGACTTAGAAATTGTGTTCTTGCATTAATCACTAAGCTTATTTATCCAACCAACACATACTTGCGAAGATGCCAACTTAAAAAGATAATTACTCTAGTCATCCATCAATTTATTTAGAAAACCAACTCAAGATGAATCCAATCAAGCTTTCCACATAAGATAGTGAACAATGAGTTAAAGTCCCAAAAAGGTCCTGATAATAGCTTTTCATGTAGGAATTAAATGGTCACAATGACATAGTTCTCTCCGTAACAAACCCATAACTAGATGGACAATGAACGTGCACAAGATGTGATTTTTTTCAAGTGGAACACCATTTTGAAACTAAAACCCAACAAGGAATGAACCTCTAGGTGTCCAAATCAACTTTATTGATAAAACATGGGAGTACATTGAGGGCTATTTCATACTAGTAGCAAGTCTCTTGCTTGTCCTTTTCACTTGCCGCCCATTTTTTGAACCTTGACAAGTGAGTCAACGGTTCAAGGTTGGTTGGAAAGTGCTAAATGGAGGGCTACAATCTGATTGGCCAATTTGAATCCATGCCAGACCACTAGTCCATTTTTCTTAAGTTGCCCCTAGCAACTCAACATGCTAGACAATGTATCCAAGTCCAAAAAAGGGCCTTGGTTGTCCCATACGTGGCAAGGGTCCCATGCCACCTCATATGCCACATGGTGGCAACCCAGCGTAAGTTTGAAAGGGGGGAGACCACTTTCCTCCCTTGGAACATTGGATGAACTCCACTATGAATTTGGGACTTGTAGGTAATGTAGTCTGAAACCACCCTGAGTTTAATCCCAACACGACTCATGACTCATGATTCATTTGGGGCCTATTGGCTTTTGCTTCACATGTTTTCTCTCATAGCTTTTTTTTTGAAATTTGGCACCTCCTCTTGCACAAAACACACACTACATTTTTGGTTGTGCATGTTGTTTCAAGAGATGCCACCTATCTTGCTTGATTCCTACAAACAAATAAATGGCTAATGCATAGGTCAGAGACTTAGTTAGATAAAATCTAACAAGCTAACTCATCCATAAAGTCAAAGGTTTCACCATACAAGTCTAGACTTGGGGACACCAAGGTCGGTCCATTCGGAGCATTGTAAAGATGAGTCTTAGGAACATATACCAAAGGTTTCACCATACAAGTCTAGACTTGGGGACACCAAGGTCGGTCCATTCGGAGCATTGTAAAGATGAGTCTTAGGAACATATACCGTAAGGACTCCCAAGTTTGCATTACAAAACATGGCAATTTGAATTGCTATTAGCATTTAGGATCAACGGAAAGATTAAGGATATTCATGTTATTACTTACATCCAATTTTAAGGAGAATGATCAAGTTATCTCAATTGGGAGGTGAAGCCAAGGCGAGACTCAAGAACTTATTGGCTGTGTAGAAAGCCAAACGTACCTTGTCAGAAAAAAGGCAAGAAAGATAGATACAGAAAAGAGAGAGACCAAAGGTCACCAAACGTACCCTGGCAGAGAGAGAGAGGGAGAGAGAGAGAGAGAGAGAGGATAATAGACGTCTCAGAACCGATGCTGCAAGACGTTCCTTGGAGATGGAGGAGCAATGGGCAGGGGCGATCGCTGCAATCTTGTCCGCTATCTTCTTTGGCTCTTACGGTACATCATCTCCTTCTCCTGCTCCTCCTCCTCCTCTTCCTTCTTTCTCATTCATGGCCTGACTCATTTCTCCACTCTCAGCTTAAACGTAAGACTATTTTTTTCCTATCGTAGTTGCTATTCAGAAAAACGATTTGTTCTCGTCTCGTCTGGCCTTTTTCTCTACTCTTTTGCGCACTCATTTGTGCTCCTTTCTTCAGAGTTCTTTTTTGAAATCTCATCTTCTGTAAGCGCATTGCCTATGTTTCATCTCACGTGCGAAGTGAAAGATTGCCATGACTTAGAGCTCACTTGTTCTGAACAACTGTGACCAGCGCTGCAACAAATAGATGTTTCTTACAAAAATCGACATCCTTTACTGCTTCCGGGTTTCTGTTCAAGCTTGATCAAAAGTCATCTTTAGAACTCTGCTTCAATCTTAACTCTAGGTCTCGGCATTAAGGTACCGGGCAATGGATTTTCGAGTGAAAAATCCAGCACGTGTCATGTGCACACCTGAAACAATGGTAGTTGGTGCATATGCTCTGAAAAACATGGTGCCCACATAAGGAGGCACTAAGATACTAATGGTTCACTGCCTCCTGCTGTCACTCCAACCATCAGTCATGATGGTGCACCGTATAGTTTCCATGAATCACAAATGGGTTCTAGTTCCGTGACCATGCTCTAGTTCCTTGCCCCATGCTCCTTGCTCAATTGTGTGGTAGGTAATGACTCCATGCTAGGTCCATGGTAGATGCGCCCTATCAAAGCAACACTCTATACCATATTCCTCCGAGTAGGAGTTTTTGCTAGATGGAAGGGGAGGTCACAAAGGTAGAACAATCTCCGAATAACCACGTTAGCCTTATTCTTGTTGGTGTTGAAATGAATTCACATAATAATCTCTATCTCTAAGAGTAGCCCTATCGCCCCTAGAAGTAGAGGGGCCTAGAGCTGCACGTGCTGACCTTTGGCTCCGTCTCACCCTCATCACTTCTGAGAGCTGAGGTGGATGCATGCCTAGCTGAAGCAGATGATTCTATTGCAACAAACGAAATTGTTAAAACAATAAATCACTAATGCCTCTATATTCTAGCTTCTAAGTTCTAGGTTTTAACCTTACTATAACTCTCAAATTCTAACTTCTACTTCTTGAATTTAACTTCCAACTCCAACTCTCCTATAGGCTAACTCATAACTTTCCTAACTCTCTCCTTTCTCTCCTAACTCCTAACTTTGCTAACTCTCCTAACTAACGTCACATTTGCCTTCATTCATCTCCTTTCTCTCCTCGTATCTCTCCTCTCCTTTTTCCTCTCCTTTTCTCCCTTGCAAAGTCGTGCAAAAATAGGTTAGATTCTATTTTGGAAGAATTGAGACTAGATGATGCCAAAAAAAATTTCGGGCGCAATCGATTCTTTCAAGAATCACGATTCGTCAACCAATGAATCGCGATACATGGAAATTTTAGTTCATGCATGTCATATACAGACCTTCACATTGGACAAGAGGAACCATTGATGCAGGCTAAGATGAAGACGAGCAGTTTGCTTGGTGCGGGCCATGCGCTATCCTAGTATCGAATCAATGCGCATGTGTACAAATCAGCAGTGAGGCAGTATAGGAGACGCGCGCTGAACCGATAACCCGAAGATAAAAGTTGGTAGTTCGATTATAGTGCCATTAGAAAGCCCTCGACGAGAGCTTTCCAAGACACCAACATGAGCCAGTTCCAACCTACGGTTAAAAAGATATTCACAGTCAAAGTTTTTGGGTGGTCAGTCAATGGTTAACCTAATATCAGTTGAATGCGCAGTTGACCAGTTTGTAATATTATTATTGGTGGACGTTTACAGCCCCAGATTGTATGACAAATGTATGGCTTTTATTACAAGCACGCTTAACTAATTAATGCCTTAAGTTAGTGCTAGTTTTAACTACGGTAGTTAGAATGCGGACATTACCGGAAACTCAAAAAACGGCAACCAAACGGTAATGGCTTTCATTCTCTCTCTATGTAGCCTCTCTCTAAAGTCAAACTTCTTAAAGGGCCCATTTTGAGCCCATGTTTTTCCTAATGAAATTCCAAAAAAATAAAAACAAGCTATTGTTTTGGGTGATGCAACTCATGCAACTTCGATGACTAAAATTATTAGGATCACCAAATGAAGATTTCTCACAATCCTGTCACATGCAAACCAAAAGGACACCTGTGGAGCATGAACCACCCAACCAATATGGAGAGGCTAGTCAACTTAGTGCAATGCTAAGCATTTGGGCTTATAGTTGACTTTCATATGGTTTCAAATTACCATTCTTAACCATGAAGGGAGTTCTATGTGCTCATGGTAGGTAAGACATCCCATCTTATTAATTGCATAATTGCAAGGCTTATCGAGGTTGCCCAACTTGTGGCAAGGCCTCCAAGGCTATCATACTCGGTGTTCTACCAAGAAGTGATCAATCCCTTGATGGCTGACCAATTGTCATGATCAGAGGACCGTTCTTGTGGTCAAAAGTACCATTCTTCTTTTTACAAGGATCATTTCTTTTTGAAGCATCGTTCTCAAGTTCTTGTTCTTTGGCTATGGCTTTTCATCTTAGGCACTTGGTGAGTGCTTGCACATCATAAAAATCCCTAGAAACTTAAAATAAATAGCGATATGGATCAGTTTTTAGGAATACTAGATTATACATGTAGTTGCATTAGAAACAAGTTTGCTTTGCTACGCTTTTAGATCACGCAAAGCATTGAATAGCACTAAATGACCCTTGTATATCTACACTCTATGGTTATGGGACCGACATCAAACACGGTGGTCAAGTCAAGTGAGGCTTCAAACCCTACTCCTTTAGTTCCTCCCGTCAAGCAACAACAACATCAACACTCATCAACAGCTTCAATGAACCGCCTGGTCAGCTTATCAATGCCACTACAAAAACTGAAGGTATGAGAACAATGTAGATGGATCTACTCTGATGATAGAACTTCCATCTGAGTTGCGCCTCCAGAGTAGAAGAAGGCTCAACAATAGAGATTGATACTCATAGGAAGGTCAACATATGGTTCTAAACGAACAACCTCTCCCTGATCTTATTATCAGTGCGCGGCCAACATCCTCCTATGGTAGTAAGATGATCAGGCCTCATCAATACATGAGTGTTGCGGTTTACTCTTCTGGAGTTAAGTATATAGCAATATTGCCAGGGCTTTGTGGTCATCCCCATCTCTTGCATTTTATAGGATTCAAGAGAGATATGCCATAGCAATTGAACTAGACTTTTAAGTGCGTTTTTATCAGGCTTAATTCTGAATTCCTTCATTTTTTACATGCATTTGATTTAGTCTTCAGCATAAAAACAGGAATACTATTGAGATTAGTAGATCCCCACTGATTTATGGCCAGTAGACTTCATGGAGAGCCATCGAACTCCGAATATGGAATTCATCAAAGTGTTTTTGCTTATCCTGTAATAACATAGCTAAACCGATAAATGTAGCAACGAAAAATAGGTTGAGCTGAGGCTCATAACGCAACTTTGGCTAACTTGTTCATCACTCTTCTTCTTCACGACCACCCGTGTGCAAAAAATCCCAAAAGGATTTCACATGGAAGAAATAGTAGTAAAGTTTTAAATCAGAAACCTGCTCCAACTTCCATTCAATTATATCACTTAAAATTTTGCTTTCCCTTGGGTTATGGATTCAAGGTTTGTGTTCAGGTATATTATATATTGTATATTATATAGCCACTACCCCAATCATAACTGCGCCAGCAAAGCTCACTCCAAGGTACCTGCTAACAGATCAAACAATGGAATTGCGTTCCACCAAATTTCTCTCCCATGATGTGTACCTGTCTTATAGGATTAAAAATGCTCATTGGTATCCAAATTCTCAAGAATAAGATCCAAAATGCACTTTCCCTAACAAGATTATCACATCAAAATAGAGATCTATCACTTGGCAAAAAGGCCAACATAATTGGTGCACAATTCTTTATGTAAAGATGATCATAGAACCGATCTAAAAAGCCAACTCTATAAAAGAGAAAACAGATTCAGCGTGATGAATTCTTAAAAATGTAACTTGAAAATGGTAGGAAACTTCTCATTCTTCAAGAAAATGAATTCCCCAGCATGATTCTAAGGTGTAGACAGCCATAATTCATGCTAAAAACACAAATTTCAGATCTGTCCCTCTTTTAGAAATGTTACACAAGATCCAATAGGAATCCAATTCATCACTTAAATTTGCACCCATTAATGTTTGCATTTGCAAACAAGTATGAACAGCAAATACACATGAATCAATCATTAACAACTTATGAAGGAAGAAGAATTGGAAAGAGCAGATTATTAAGTATGCTAAAGATTCAAAATGCATCCTATTCACTTGTAGTTTGAAGAAGAGAATAGCATCCAAGCTTTTGAAGAAAATCCAACACCCCACTAATTTCCAGCGCTGAAAAAATGGAATCCTGCTCACAGAGACAGCTAAATACACCTATCGTGCCACAAATTTTTCTCTACTGGCTGGCTGGAAAATGAACCACAGATCCGAGAAAAAAATATAGATTTTAGCATCCATGTCTCTATGCTAATGATGAAAAAGCAGCTTTGAAACAATTTCCTAAATGATATCTCTAAATATGGTAAAAGTGCCCAACACCTATCTATACCAAAATTTGTGCTCTAAATCAAGCACCAGAACCTGTAACTTCAGTCAACATCTCGTCAACCTAAATATGCTAAAGATAGGCCCCTAGTAATAGCTCGCAAGCATGGTCTTAATAATGACTCTAATTGAACCTAGATAATGACATTGGGAATAAAAATAAACATTAGTCTAACACTCCCCCTTAATGCTCACATCGTTACTAATAACAATTTCGCATAACATAATTATGAATGTATATCCTTAATAACGCTCATGTAATGAAGATCTTCATTTGATCTTGATGTCTTCGTTACTTGATGTAGACCTTCTTCGTATGTTATCCTTTTCATATGAACCTGCTTATTATGACTTCCCACTTTCTTGTTTTGTCCGACTCCCCTTGAATCGTAGAATATAGACATGACAACCACTATCATAACTTGGAGAATTTGTTGCTTGAAAATTGACTCTCTTGGTCTCTTTGAACATCTTCCAAGCTACCATAAATATTTAAGGATCTCACCAACACCCCTAAAAGAAATGTAAACCCTCGTAACAATCATAAGTAGGAAATGCATCTACAAATGCCAAACAATTGCTCTCCAATTCTTTTGCATCGGCACCCCATCAAAAAGCATGAAACATGGTGGAGCTGGCTGCCTTGTCTCCTCCCAACCTTTGCTGCATAGATTATGACGAGGAAGCCTCTCTCTAGGCTCACTTATGCACAATCCTCAAGCACCCCTTAGCCCTAACCCATCTTAACATTGACACATGATCAATTCCATGCACAATGGGTAAGAGCTTTTAAGAACTTTTATTCAGAGAAAAACTTGTGTTTGCTTGGTGAATGAGGCAAATGAAACAATGAATAGAAGTAATAAAAGTATGACAGCTGTGCATGCTATTTTCAAACAGTTTAGGCTCTTAACTCTTCTATCCACATGAAAGCTTTGGTAATAAAGCAAAGAACTGTGAATGGAAGTAAGGGGAGTCAGTAAACTGTGACTGGTTGCAAATGAAAGCATTGCATGCTGTGGGAACCCGGTTGACTGGTTGCTGAGAGGGTTTCTGGCTGGTGGCTGGCTGGAATGCGCCCTATTGTGGAAACCTGTTGATTTCGATTGCTTTTTCTTTGTTGGTACTTGCGAACACATCTTTGGATATAACCTGCAGAGGACAAAACCCATTGTTGATTAACTCAGGTGAGTTTGCTTCGAGGGAAATAGCAAAAGAGCTGCGCCAAGCTGTGGGGCGCGATCCTGCTCCTGTTCTTACTCATTGTTGATCCCTCTCTTGTGCAGTTGATCCCTCTCTTCTGCAACGAGCTGTGGGTGCGTCACAACGTTTGGTGATGGGAGGCGAACCTGCTTTTGCTCTCTCTCTCTCTCTCTCTCTCTCTCTCTCTCTCTCTCTCTCTCTGCTCCATGGCAGCTCCTCCTCGCGCCCCTGCTCGTAGATCAGCACGATCCCCAGCCACCTCCTCACTCACCTCCCTCACTCACCACTCACCTCCCCTCGCTGCCCCTTCCCCTAACCCCCTCGCTGCTCCCTCTCCTTCCCTCGCTGCTCCTTCTCCTTCTCCTTCCCTCGCTGCCCCTTCCTGTAACCTCCTCGCTGCTCCTTCCCCCCTCGCTGCCCCTTCCCTCGCTGCTGCTCCTTCTTCCCCCCTTGCTGCCCCTTCCCTCGCTGCTGCTCCTTCCCTCGCTGCCCCCTCCCTCGATGCTCCTTCTTGCCCCCTCGCTGCCCCTTCCCTCGCTGCTCCCTCCCCTAACCCCCTCGCTGTTCCTTCCCCTTCCCCCCTCGCTGCTCCATCCCCCCCCCTCGCTGACCTCCCTGATCTCCTAGCTGCCACCCCCTCACCCATCCTCCTCGCTGAACCCTCCTTGTCACCCCCCTCACCTCACCCCCTCGCTGATCTCTCACCTCACCCCATTGTCATTCCAGCCCCCCCCCTCGTTGCCACTTCACCTCACCCCCTTGATGACCCATCTCCCTCTCCTACTACAACTCTCACCCCCCTCTCTTATGGCTGCTCCCCTGATTCAGCTCCTCTTCTGTCTTCTGACCCTATTCTTCCCACACCTACCATTGCTCACTCTTCCTCCTTCACGGCACCACAGTCTACAGCCAATATTCCGTATACGCCTTCTAAATCAATTGAACTTTTCTCATCTTGGCAGATTGATCAATTCAAGGCAGATTTCCAATTTTTGCGGTATGAAATTTCACAGCTGAAAGGAACGGTTACTTCTTTGGTCAACGAGAAGAAGCTATTGCAGTCCAAGGTTGCCTCACTTGAACAATCCATCGGAATCAAACAGGCCGCAGCTTCGGAATCCACCACCAACATGCTACGGGAGCTAGAAACCAAGATTGAGAAGCAACACGAAGAGGCCCTTTCCTGGGCATCAGTTTTGAAAAAGGGCACCAAACCCAGCGCTCCCATCTCCTCAGTTATCTCAACCACCATCTCGGAAGAGAAATCTCGAGACCAAAAATCCCACAATATTAGAGTTCGTGGAGTTCTAGATACACAGGATGCATTGGCTGAAGCTAAACACTTTCTCGACATCACTCTCGGGCACAGGACAGAGGGGTTAGACACCGCATGGAGGACCACTAGAGATGCAGCCACACTCATTCTTCGTTTCACCTCCCTCGAGAGTCGTCGAGATGCTTTGCGGTGCAGAGCTAAGCTACGTGGTACCACTATCTACATGGACGACGACCTCACATATATCCAGGTAGAGGAGAGGCGTAAGGCCTTTCAGGCAGCCCGTGAGTCTGGCAAACGAGTCATTTACTGAGATGGACGAGTGCGTTTTCTTGACAGCGCACCTAGCAGCTCCCAGTGCTAGGGATTTGGGGTCCCCGGGTTTGGGAGTGCCCCGGGGCCCCACCCACACCATCTCCGGATTGGAGTATGGAACTGTGATGGTTTACACTCATCCTCCATTGCTGGGGACTTGATCGATTTCATCACTGACAAAGATTTGCTGCTCTTTATGGAGACTCATGAGAGTCAGGAGAGAGGATTACCTATTTTTCCAGGATACAGATGGGATTCCGTGTACAGACTTGAGACTAGATCAGCTAGCGGTCGTGGATCCGGAGGTGTTGCATGTTTATACAGAGAGTCTCTTCATCCGAGCATTGAGTTCATCAGACACGACGAGCATGCACGGTATATATGGATTCATATTACTGGGCAGGATATTGGGTTGGAGAGGGACCTCTTTGTGGCGGCCTGTTATTTTCCTCCAGAGTCTTCGTCCTTTGCTGAGGGCACAGGTTCACCCTACCTTGATTTATCGCCTGATATCATCAGATTCGCAGAGCGGGGGCATATTCTCCTCACTGGAGATTTTAATGCCCGAACCTCTTCACGACAGTCAGAGTTCTATGACATCACCGACCAGCTCCGCGTTCATGCCCTTGACAGCGATGATATGGGAGTTACCAGGATTTCAGAGGACAGCTTGGGACCTACTACCCCTTACGGTGAGCATTTATTGCAGTTTGCAGAGGCCCATGAGTTAGCCATTTACAATGGCCTAACTTGTTGGCCAAAATCTGGCAGTTATACTTGTCACCCTCACAGTGGTGGACATAGTGTTGTGGATTATCTCATGGGATCACCATCTTCCATACCTCTCATATCTGATTTTCATGTATCTCCCACCACTCTTTCTGATCATTCCTTTCTCTCCTTCGCTATCGGCCGCCTCCCACCTTCCCAACCATCCTCACACCCCCTACTTACACGGGCACCCAAGTATACATTCAGTTCTCTCTTTACACCAGTTTACCAGGAGTTCCTAACCTCATTGCTCCATTCCTTCCCTCGCGATAGTACAGTCGAGACTCAAGCTGCCTTTCTTAGCACTTCTCTTCATACCGCTGCTTCCCTTGCTTTTCCATCTAAACCCCATAAAAGCAGAGGCACCCGCTCCTCATCGATACGACCCCCACACCCCCTGTGGTATGATGTTGAATGTCGCTCTCTTCGTCAGCTTGTCACCCATGCCCGCACTCACGATCCTCATCTCCTCCACTCCGCCAGGCGCTCTTACCGTCGCACACTCCGCCGAAAAAAGTGTATATATGATGACTCCGAAGGAACGAGTCTTGTTGATCTTCTCTTCAGTTCCTCTTCAGGCGCCTTTTGGCGTGAGTTTATCCCTCGTGCTCCACCACCCCTCCTGGATGACCTTCGCATATGGACCGAATACGCTACCAAACTATATACCATACCCACTGACGCACCCATCTCTATCTCCCCACGCCCCTCTGAGTTCACCTTCTTCACATCTGACATGGTACTTACGGCCATCAAGAGAATGAAGTCCCATAAAGCAAGAGATATCGAAGACCTTGAATCTGAACTCCTAACCCATGCTTCCGACCTCCTTGCTCCCACACTAGCCACTCTCCTCAATTCCACCGTTGTCTCTGGTTTCCCCTCATCTTGGTGCACCAACATCATCCACCCTATTCATAAAAATGGTGATCCCATGATCCCTGGTAATAACCACACTATCATGATCGGACATGTTCTCACGAAGCTCTATGGTACCATACTCCAGTCTGCAGTGAGTTCAGAGGCGGAAGCTCGGAGATTACATGCATTGGGGCAGGTAGGTTTCCGATCTCATTATTCTACCATTGACCATATTTTTACACTCCGAGCCTTGATCGAGGAAGCTAAGTACAGGAAAGAGAGGGTTTACTGCTGTTTTGTAGATTTCAGGAAGGCCTTCGATTCTGTACCACGCTCCCTGCTCATTCCGAGACTTCGTGACCTTGGTTTCTCCACAGAGATTGTTTTAGCAGTGATGGCTCTTTATGAGAAGGTCTTGGGATGTTTCCGACATAGCAGTGGCTTATCTGATCACATTTGGAGCACCATTGGGGTGAAACAGGGGTGCTCTCTTTCATCGGTTCTCTTTGGATTGTATATTGATGAGTTAGAGCGAGTCATCTCACAGTGTGGCGGGGGTGGCTGTAGACTTGGCACCATTCTGATTGCTATTCTCCTTTATGCGGATGATGTAGTACTAGTATCCCCGACCAGAGAGGGTTTGCAGAGGCAGCTGGATTGTTTACAGGGATTTTGTACCAGATGGGGGTTGGGGGTGAACACTGCGAAGACCAAGGTTATGGTCTTCAACACTTCTCGAGCCTTCATGCAGCGCCAGGAGCTCATCTTAGATGGATAGGCCTTAGAGGTAGTTTCCTCTTATACCTATTTGGGGATACTCTTCTCTGGTCCTACCTTCAGCATGCGACAAGCTGCCACCACCCGACTTGGGAAGGGGCATTCCTCTCTTGTTCAGCTTGAGCGGTTCTGTTTCAGGAAGCTCATCCGAGATGTTCGCAGTAAGTGTCACCCCCACAGCCTTATATGCAGCAGAGACATGGTGCACCGGCCTCCCTTCATCACACTGGGCCAGCATTTCACGATTGCAGACCACCATGTTAGCCCGTATGATTCGGGCGAAGCCCTCGGTTCCACATGAGATCCTTCTTGCAGAGTTTGCCGTTCCACCCATTCAGATATATGCCGCGTTCCAGCTTATCACATACATTCAGAGAATCCAAGCTCTGCCCGATGAGGATATGAGATATACACAGACAGCACTGGTCTCCTCACACTTTCTTCATGACCAGGGCTATTGACTATCGTGGTTCTCTCAGGCATCCCATTTCCTCCTTGAGTCATTTGGTATCTCCATTACAGAGCTCCCCTCAGGTACTCATCAGTATATCAGGCGCATCTTATATCGGGCATATCTCGACCGCACTTGGGGGCGACAGCTTGGGGTGAAACCCGGCTACTACTGGACTCATTTTATTGAGCTTGACATAGCAGGGGTCCCGGTCTTACCGCATTATTTGGACTCGAGACTATCACATTGCCTCAGATTTACATTGGGACAGCTCCGTGTATCATCACATCAATTGGCTATTGAGATTGGTAGATTCCAGGGTACCCCGAGAGAGGAGCGGATTTGCCAGTTATGCTCTTTAGAGGAGGTGGAGTCAGAGGAGCACTTTATCTTTAGGTGCCCGGTATAGTATGAGATCAGAGGGAGATACCACTGTTTGTTCAGAGACACACCTGTCACCTTACGATCGCTCATAGCTTATGAGGATTCCCGATGCGGGGCACTCATGATACGAGAGATGTTTATACTACGACAGGATTTGTATCAGACAGCCCAGCCGAGTCAGGTTTCTTAGCCTCAGATCACTTCTTTCTTCTCTAGGAGGAGAGGACGTTTTGATGACGGTGACGATGATGATGATGACCTACTTGCCCACAGAGACCAGAGACAGCGTCCCACACATACCCATGTTGCAGCACGAGCTACTCGACCTATCACGAGGAGACCTCTTCATCCTCTCAGACGACGTCAGAGACCACCAGTGGCCCTTCATGCCACAGGCCGTATTACATCCTTCTATATCATCAGCACCAGCAGGACAGGACTAGATGATAACGTCATATATCACATATGACTGTTAGCAGTGTACATGCTCCCACATGTTTCTAATAGCATCACATCTATTTCAGTTTATAGCTTTAGCTCTAGATTGCTACTTTGTTACTGTTTTGGAGACGTTTCATACGCTCCTATGGTTACCACATACTTGACATGTACATTTACTAGTCTTATATGCCTTTTGGCATGGAAAAGACATTAATAAAGCTTTCTTTCTTTCTTTCTCTCTCTCTCTCTCTCTCTCTCTCTCTCTCTCTCTCTCTCTCTCTCTCTCTCTCTCTCTCTTTTGCATGCTGGCAGGAGACTGGACGCATGTTCGGTGCTCGCTAGTAGCAGGGGGGCCCGATGGGCGGGAGTGAGAAAGGAAAGAGAAAGGAGGGGGGGGGGGGTTTCACCCTCAAGTTTGATTTTTCCTTGTGGGTATTGGGGTTGGGCAGGGAATTTGCAATTGGGTGTATGGTTTTTCCATCAGAGATTGTGCGGACCTCAAACTCATCATTTTTTAGTGGGTCTAGAGGTGCATACATCTGTGATAATGGAGAGAAAAACACATGGAACTGTTCAGGGTTTCCAGTTTTTGGTTTTTCTTGTCATAGTCTTGTAAAACCCGTTTTGGCCTGGAATTTTTTGAGTCGAAGCTTTACATTGGTTGTCAAATTAAGGTGAAATGAAATTGTTTTTGAGATATTGGTCATGACCCCTTTATGGATATCTCAAATTGCAAAATAGGGAACCTTGAGTGCTATCTTTTTCTCTGTGAATATATTTGAAAATTTCCTCTTTGTGAATCTAACAACCCGAATCCATGTGATTCCTTGGAAGGTAGGATATCTACCTGAGTTCCTTGGATGATAGTGCATGAAAGGTTAAATGATTTCCCATAGATTAACAGTGGTATTCATGGATAATTAATTGGGAATAATTAGTTGGTTACTATTGGATAGGTTATTATGCTGGTATGTTGGGTCATTAACTATCTTGGAGTTGGTGATGCAACATTTGCTATAGACTTGTCCGGTTCAGCAGGGTCTTCTGTAAGACTTCTCCTTGACTGTATCTGGTGTGATATAACTTTTATTGGAAACTTGTGGAGTTTCCTGTTAAAAGGGGGAAAAGTAATTGATAGGAAGTTGCCTGGGGAAAAACATCTATATTATTGATTCTAGATTGAATCCGTAATGTATATAGATGAAGGACTTGATTTTGAATGAGAATTGATAGGATATTATGGATGCTGTTGGAATCTTCTAAGGGTTGTTAAGAAATCCACTTAGAAGATATATGGGAAAGTTTTTTAAGTAATTCTTGTATGAATAGGAAGTCACTAATTATGAACTAGTCAGGTTGGTATTAGGTGATCCTATTACAAGAAAGGGTTGTTTAGGTGGTTCCTTGTTGGTTTGATCAACTTGAGTTGTGAGAACTAAGAGTTGATGCAAAGAAATTTTTGGCAAATGATATATTGTTTTGGGAATAAATCTCTAATTGAGATTTTGGTTTCTCATACTATGAAAAAGCACTCTTTGAGAGATATTCTCTCTCATGTTAACTAGGTTACAGGATTCTCAGTTAGGCATCTAATATATACAGATTGGGTATGATCTGTGGAGATATGCTATGTATTGATTCATAGTGGGATCATGTGTTTTGCGCAAATTCTTAATCCTGTGGATTCACTATGAGATCAGTGGACTGAGTTTATTTGCATGCATAAACTAGTCAGGAAACTTAGACATATTGTTGAGAAGTGTCTTATGACAGTGGAGTAATGCTTTAAGAATAGTTGCATTCATGTTCTCTTATTTTCAAATATAGAATAAGAATCCGGTGGATAATGATTGACGAATCATAGTTCAGGTTCCAGTCTATATTTGACTTCTAAGAGAGGATAACGTGAATGGTGAAAAAGAATTGATGTTTTGTGCATCAGTCTTCTTATGACAATCTCGTTGGATAAGGTATCTTCCATTGATTGAGTTTGCTTGTATTAGTTGTAAGCATTTGGCTATTAGATATAGTACGTTTATGCTTATATATGGATTTCAACCTAGATCTCTGATAATGGTTGAAACTGAGTCGGTTAAAGTTCAGAAAGTAGCGGATTTCTTGTGTGAAATGCAAGAAATGTTACAGTTAGCACGTGAAAATGTTCCAAGTGCCTAGGATTGGGTAAGACATTTTGCTAATCTGAAAAGATCGCCTCGAGGGTTTCAAGTTGGGGATTGGGTGTATTTTAGAATTCTGAAGGATTCTAAGGTAATGCGTACTGGGAAGCATTACAAATGGTCTGCTAGGTACAGTGGACCTTATAGAATCTTGAAAAAGATTGGATCTTTAGCTTACCGATTAGAGTTACCTGAGGGAACCAAGGCTCATCTAGAATCAAAATAACAATGTGCCAACCTATATAAGTAGGAACTAGAAGGTAATCTAAAGAAGAGTTTCCCGGACTTTGAGTTCTGTGGACAGAACTAAAATAAGGGGGGAAGTATGTTACGGCCCTACTGGGGGTTTGTACCATTAGGGGCTATCTTGGTTGTAGGGGCCAGGCCTAATCTGGATAGTAGTTGAGTAGGACCATGGGGTCACACCCGCATGCGGTATAGGCATGTGTGTTGCATCCTAGTATGGGATAGGATGTACATGCAATGTGCTTATGCATGGGTCTTGACTATTATGGGTTAGGGGTACCTACATGCAGTGGACATGCATGGGAGATTGGCATGATCAGTTAGAGTGCTTCGATAATTAGGCTAGCTATTCCAAACACATCAATCCTTTTTACGAGTTGGAATAAAATGAGCCATCATAGTGAGTCTGTCAACTATAACCAAATTGGAGGCAAGTT
This sequence comes from Diphasiastrum complanatum, assembly GCA_029204225.1. Lineage (NCBI taxonomy): Eukaryota > Viridiplantae > Streptophyta > Lycopodiopsida > Lycopodiales > Lycopodiaceae > Diphasiastrum > Diphasiastrum complanatum. Next base: position 36,585,763 of record CM055104.1, read on the forward strand.
GATGAAAAAGTCCATGGAGATACTCTCCCATCTTCCTTTTGGCATCGGTAGTGGGTGTAAACCTCTAGGAGTTTTAATCCTTTTGGCTTTATTGACTTGGCATGTCAGACAATGCGTCACATAATGGCAAACATCTTTCTTAAGTTTAGGCCACCAGAAGTTACACAGGATCAACTCATAGGTCTTATCCACACCAGGATGACCTGCACTAGGGCTATCATGACATAAATGGACAATCTTCTTACGCAGCTCCTCACAAGCTGGAATGAGAAGTTTGCCATTTCTCTTGACCATACTATCAACTATGGTATATCTAGGATAAATTTGAGCAAAGAGACCAGAAGTCTCATCCTGACATTCTACTTGCGCAAGATTTGCCTGTCTCACAAGTCCTTGACAATGAGGATCCTCTTGCTGAGCTTGTCTAATCTCAGCAATTAGGTCATTCTCAATGACTACAAAAGACATCTGATACGATATACAAGATAATGCGTTAACCACACACAACACCCTTCTTGTACCAAATCTCCATGTAAACTTCCTACATCAACTCAGCCCACTTGGCTTGCCGCCCCTTGAGGTCCGGCTGGTTGCAGAAATGTCTCAAAGTATTTATGGTCGGTGTACACATAAAATTTCGCACCATACAAATAATGCCTCCGTGACTCCATGCCTTCAAAGCGTGGACTATGCCATACAACTCCTTCTCATGAGTTGGATAATTCTTCTATGCAGGGTTGAGCTTATGCCCTAAAAGGCCACAAGCCTACCCTCTTGCATCAGAACTGCCCCAACGGCGATGTCACTTGCATCCGTTTCAAGAACAAATGGTTTCGAGGTTCAATAGTTTTTAAAGTGACAAAGTCATCCACATCTTGTTTCAATGCATCAAAACTTTGTTGCCGAACCTCCGTCCATTCTTTCCACTTATTCTTTTGCAACATATCGGTCAATGGTGTAGCTACGTGTGAATAATTTTTCGCACCTTTACAATAAAATACAACGAATCCAAGAAAGCTTCTTGATGCTATCAAGACCGTAGGAATAGGCCAAGCAAGAAGAGCAACAACATTATGAGGATCTAGTTTTATCCCATCAATTGACACATCGTCGAATCCGGTCTTTTCTAAGACACAATAAGGTGACGAACGCTACCTACCGCCCATCCATAAAGGTATTGCCACCTCTCCCCCGTGCACTGGAGCCATAGACCCCCATGAAGCAAGCTTGGATCTCCGATAAGCCTTGGTTTCTCATATCACCATGCCTTACCCTTGATCCTCACTTATCTACATCCTGAGGCCTAGATTAATGTCCTGACCTAACCGCCAGTGGAAGAGCTCTTCATTCTCAAAAAGAGAATGAATGACAAGCATGGAGATCCACCTCTATGTACATAGTCAAGGTGGGGTCATTTCCTACCACACACACCTGACCATCAACACACTTCAGTTGTGCACACTAACGCGGGTCCATAACAAAGGGTCACCTCACGTCAATAGGACATTGACACGTGGCATCCAAATGACCTATAGCTCCAGACCAACATTCTGTCTCATAAATGAGACCATCACCTCAGGTAATCCATCACATAACAATGGGAAAGCGACACTTGCCACTTGGAGTACTCTTAACACATTGACAAGCAAGTAGAGTAGACCAAGTGTCCTAGTGAGCATATGACATGTGTCCTATTGATCGGTCAACTTTTTAGGAGTTAGTCCAGCAGACTCTCATGAGACCCAATATCTCCTTAGCCATCTCGAAATGAGTTACTGCAATTCATATTTACATTGCAATTGACAATTGTCTCCATGAGCCAGTGACTTAGGCATTTATAGTTGATAATTACAAATTAACATTTACAATAGGCAAGGGGATTTAAAGTACATGTGATAGCAGGACCAATAGGTTCATGGCTAGGGCCGATGTAGAGGATGTAGGAGAGGAGGGCGGGGATGAGGCTGAGGAGGGAGATGAGGAGGATGGAGATGGAGATGGACATAAGCGAGGATGTGGAGTTTGTTGATCTTGATGTTGAGACAGAGCTTGCATAACCTATATGAGAGAGGGGGTGTGGGGGGGGGGGGGGGGGGCTTTGCCTAAGGGGTTTGCATGTTGGGCCGGAGATAACAGTATCGCAGGTAGAGGGAGTAGCGGTCAGACGAGGCCCTAGTATTCCTACAGGCAGCGATAGAGGCAGAAGCAAAAGTAGAGGCAGAGGTTCGATGCATCCTTGATGAGGATTCCATATCTTCCTACTCGTCCACCAGTGACGGTGATGAGAAATTGTTTTTTCATCTGATTAAGGATTTTACCTCATGCTACATGACTCTATGAGTCCATTGTTTATCTATCGGACTCATGTACTTGCCCATTGGACACTCCTTGATATATCTCAGATGCTTTATGACATATTGATCATTCGCATGAGGCATGTGTGAAATGTGGATCATTTTCCATGTTTTTATATCATATGACTATAATTTCAAGTTTAGTATGCTAAACTACTTCGTGTATGCTCTGTATGATCTATTTGTTATGCATGATCCTGATATCGGTTTGTTAAAGTATGGATTCTAGAATTCTTTAGGTGCTAGCCTCTATGTCAGTTTTTGGATTGTAGTTAAGTAGTTTTTCTCAATTTCCATATTTTAACCTATGTATTTAGCACAATTGGTATGCTTGTCTTCTTATCTTTTGGATTTTTTTGTTTTGTTTCTAGTTGATTTGATTTATTAAATTTCTTAAATTGCTTAATACTTTCACATTGCATTGATGTTATTTTCCGTTCCATGAAGTTGCTCATGTTGATTGTAACCATAATATGTTATTTTATATTGCTTATCATTGTTTTCACAAGGCAAATATTAACTTTTCATACTTGATTTCTATTGGCCATTCCTTACAATGAAGCTTGTGAAATTATTATGTTTGTTAGAAGAACAATGAAGGCACATGAAGTACTTGTTGTGTCTCCATGGCCTTGTTTTGCACATAAGAATCCGAATGGTGAGAACCTTAATTGCCATACCATCATTCTAGAATATTGTTTGCAATTGAAAGAGTGATTCTTTGTAGACGATGTTTCTAGGTTTGTAGAAGTGATTTTATGGTGATGTTATTGCTTGGTGGTCCACAGCTGTACCCATAAAAATGCCAGCAGTGATGGCTGCTCAAATCGATCCAGTGATCTTTCAAGCCTACAAGTCCTTTGCCTGCTTTGCCACCTCTTGGCTTGTTTTACTTAACGTGGTAAGTGAATCTTCTTTACCCTTGCTCTCTCAAATATTATAGGAATCCTTATGTTTTTTAATAGGTTCTAGCGTTAGTTTGAGAAAATGACTAGTGCTTTTATATTAGTATCTCTATCAATAACCACAAATGCTCCATCATGGGGACATATTTGGTAATGTTATGAGATCTTAGGACTGCTTTTGTCAGTTTCACTTGCTCACCATGAGGATAGTAAGGAATGAACTTAAGATTTCACTCAGACAAATGACCAACCTGTTTGAGTAGCTTTCCACCGGATAGTAATCGACGTAATACCTGCAATCACTTAAGAAATTAAAGACATATAGATAGATCACATCATGTCCATCATTCACCATAGGAGACAAACATGCCATAATCTAGATTTGGGGTTTTCAATAGCTCTTTGCAGCCCTAACCCTAATGTCTAAACCTTAGGATCTAAGATCTCCTTAGCTTGCCCATCTCAGGGTTTACATCCAAAAACGACCATTTCTCTACTTTCTACACACATTGTCCAAAGTGAACTTTGTGCTCGGCCTAAACTCGAGTTCCATGAGTCAAAAGATATTTGGTCGTTAGGGAATCATAAGGTGTCCAAATTAAAAAACAACTATACTTCAAATGAAGAATGATTTGCTATTAGAAAATGGATTTCAAGAATAGAAAATTTCTTAAGATGAAAAGTGAATATGCCTCTTTTGACCAGAAAACCTGAGTTGGCAATAACTTTTGTTCTAGAGTTCTATTTCACATGAAACCTGGATCAATAGTCTTGCTTCAGTCCAATGCTATCATATACATGATCATTTACACTATTGTCATGAAAAAAGTATAAAACTAAAGTTTTGAAAACAAAAAAAATAGTGGTTCCAAAAAATGACTAGCAAAGAAAATCACTTCCCCAGCGGCAATGAAACCAATGCAACTGACAATCTAATCAATGAAAAAGTTATGGCAGAAATTGGCTACTTAGGCTTAAAAAGAGAAAGCCACCAAAAAGACAAAGCATCTAGCGAGAAGGCTAGTGATCAGTCTTTTCCCAATCGTTCGGGAAGTGCTTTAATAGCATGTTTTGAACTCAATCATAAATATTGGCATCAATTGAAGTACAAAAGTAGTAAGTAGCTTTCACAAAGCATCCTCCAACTAAGAAAACTCAATGAAAATCCTAGGCTACTAATAGCTTAGGTAGATTTCTAAAAAAGGAACTCCTCTACAAAGAGCTTAGGAAACCAAAGTCAATCCAGTAACTAAGGATTTTCAGCTCCTATTTAGACTAGTTAGATACTTCTAGAAGGGTCCAAAGGATGAAAACTAAAGAGTTAGGAATTGCAACTGCTCTTAATGGATCAAAGAAGGTCTATTTGACAAGTTTGATAAAGGTGATTTCCATAAATGGCAAGTAAAGGTGTGGCTTATTATGATCAAGAGACATTTGTGGAGCATGATTGATGGTTTTGATAGCTGACCTACTGAATACAATGATCACTTCAGACAGGAACTGTGTGACAAGAAGATTGTTGCATACAGCTCTTGTATTTGGTACCCAATCAAGGAAAGTTAAAATTTTGTTGAAGCAAAACATTCTTAGTTTGAAGCGTAAATATGGTAAATCATTGGCTGATAATGTACATCACACGAAGTCCAGAATGAATCAACTTGTCGAAAATGGTGCTAGTGTACCTGAAGATGATGCCATGGATCACCAAGGTGTGAAAAGAACCTTGGAAACGCATTTGGAACCTCTTCCAAACACGTTTGGTTGCAACAGTGCCTTGGTATGATATAATTGGTGAACAGCAAAAGCTTCAACCACAAGATTATATAGCTACTATGTCTGTTGAAGACCTTTGATATAGCTGGTTTATGACACCCGTGTAATGGGAGAACTCACATAAGTGAAAGAGAAAGCACACAAGAACCTTAGACTATATTGAATCGAACAACAAAGCACAAGAGAAAGTACAATGGCTCAAATGATTATTTGCATAGCTGGACTCTCACAACATATAGGGGCACATACAATAACTATCTCTACCTTAAGATATGGGCCCTATACTCTATTGTTATGTTACAATTTACAACATGGTAGTGACCTAGTCCAATGCTTATGGGAAAAATTAGGCCCATTGATGAGGTTCCACAGATCTAATACTAGTAGTTCACTTTCTTTTGGCCCCATTAATCACTTAACCCTGTAACTTGGGAGTCCAATGTAATTTCTATTTTATTATGTCCCCACAACACAATTATATAGATTGTTCAATATAGATTGTAGCCAAAGGGTTTGATACAGAGAGAGAGCATTTAAGTTTGTTAGTTGAGTCTTTTGGCATGATATATGTGTCTGGATGATTCTGTGCAGAAAATTGGGCTCCAAAATTAGCTTAGTGGTTCTTAGAAATTTCTAACCTGAATTTCAATGTCAAGCATATATGCATGCATTTTGGTTTAATATAAGTTTCAGTTTATACTCATGCTGTCGTATATGTTATTAGACCTTCAGGTTCACTTGGTGGGGCATTTTTGGAGCAGTACTCTGGGTTATTAATGGCGTAGGTGCAATCATGGCCGTACGCCTTGCTGGAATTGCAACTGCTCAGTCTTTATGGAGTGGCCTTAGCAGTACAGTCAAATCTCTCTCTCTCTCTCTCTCTCTCTCTCTCTCTCTCTCTCTCTCTCACACACCTACACACACACACGCCCACACCCACAAGACTTTCAGGATCTCCATCTAGACCTATCACTGATGGTAGCAACCAAATGTGTTTGATTGAGGAACTTTAAATGTGCTGTGTTTGAAACATGGCATCTAGCAAAGTTTTTTTGACCCTAAAACTCGTTCTTGCAGGGGAAAAACTTAGATCGTCTTATTTAAAATGCCATATTTTTAAAAAGAACAAAGTTTTAGGGCCTCTTGGTGAATCTTATTAAGCAATGTAGCCTGAATTTGCAAAGTTGATTCTCTTGTATACATCATGATGCATGCTTTTAAGTTAAAATTTTGCAATATATGTAATTCAAACCATCATGATGCCTTTGCGATTTGACACATTTTTGCAACAACATAAGGTTGTGCACTCCAATTTGTTCTTCTTGTATTGGATAACAACTCTTGCGATTTTTTTTTTTTTTTTCAAAATACTAAATTCCAAGTTTTTGTGCAAACTTTAAAATCCAGAAAAGCTTTCAAACGTTTGATCAATTTTTGCAAATGTTTGACTTGTGTTTTAAATGTTTCATGTTTGAAAGTTTCAAACCTTTTTCTGCCAGACTGCAGGCTATCAGTGGTTTGACTATTCCTATGCCCGATAGCAAGTGAATGATGTACAAATAGCTTCTCATTTCGTTACATGTAGCAACACGTTGATTCATCACAAGTACAACTCAAGGAAATGGATTTCATCATAGAAGTTTTTTAGTGTATCATAGTAGTTGGTTTGATACTGAACAAAGAGGACGTATGTCATTTTATTTGTTTTAGAATCTTCATCTTTATTATCATAGACTACTTTGTCCTCTGTCAATGCCTTTTTGTGGCTTATTAACTTACACAATGCAGCCTTTAATGATGTGAGTTTTTCCTCTTAAGATCTGGCTTATTTGCTTAAATCTTGCGAACATTTTCTTAATCTGATGAACTGACAGTTTCAAGCTTAAAACATACAGTAGGATTTCACATTCTGTATTGGTTTCTACATTTGGTAAGTTACAATGAATCAACAAGGGACGCCTAGGGGACTTACCAAAAATTTATGGGTTCTACAAGGCTATGCAATTAAGACATTCACGTTTATGATATTTGCACTTCATTTTGAGAAATTCAGATGCTCTATAGTAATGAATAACTAGTTTCACCAGCTGTCCTCTTTGTGGATGCAGTTTTTGTATCGTACCTTTGGGGAGCATATTTTTTTAAAGAGCCGATAAAGAATCCTCCTGCAACATTCTTTGCATTGGTCACAATGGCTGTAGGAATGGCAGGTGTTGCTTTTGCAGCTTCAGGTGGTGGAAACTTTGGCATCTCTCTTCGGAAGTGTCAGAAAGCTTTTGCAAGTAATGGACCAAGGGAGGATGAGAAGCGAAATTTCCCAAAGTCATCCTTTATAGTTGTTGAGGACAGGACTCTAAAGCCTGATTCTGATTTTGGAAAACTGAAATCCAGCAAGGAAAGAAGATTCTGGAATGGTGTCCTTTGTGCCGCATTTGTAGGCATAATGAATGGAAGCTTTATGATACCACTTAAATATGCAAAGAAGGTATTTCCATTGACCGGCCTCATGCATGACTATTTCAGTGACCACAAGATGTTTGTGATTCTTTGAAATTTCTGTTTCTTATTGTGTGTTTGCAGGAATAAATGTTTCCTACTTGCGGTGTTATTTAAGACTAGAACAGTTTGTGGTTTTCAATAGGTTTCTTTATTCTACCTCATCGATCTCTTTTGCGTGGGAGCGTTTACAGGATGGACAGTTGAAATATTTCTGGAATGCCCTTTTCTTGTTATGCTCCAATTTTCTTTCTCAATTCTTGGATTGCAAGTTCAGAATCAGAAACAAGCCAAATTTTATCCTTCCACTCAAGCTTCACTGGTGAAGCATGGCATATGCTCATTTGCCAGCAACCTCTCATTTTTTATTCCAGATCTGTTCAGAGTAACTGCTTAATTTTGCCATTTGTCCTCCTCTTTGGTACCTGGTTGATTGTTTGTTGTGCTTGGGATCATTGTATTTGGGCCCTCTCTGCCTACAATCTGAGTTCTTTATACATATAAACTTTACCCTTAGGTACCAACATTTAAAATATGGAAGTCTAAGCTGTATGAAAATGTGGTCAAAAGTGTAACAAGGGTTATGTCTACTGCTTTCGGTTGTCCATACTATGAAAGTGCCCAAGTGATTGTGACGAGGTGGTTCCTTGCAATAGCAATTTTATGCTACAAAACATATTTTTGTGCTAAATTCATCAATATCCCTTTTTTAGTCATTTTTTCCCATCTTTTTTGGTGAAATCTCGTCAGATTGGACACTAGTTTTTAAGCGGTGCATGCCACTGTATAAACTGTTTGCTTGACCATGAAAAGTTACGGGCCACCTCATTTCAGGGTTTTCTGAAAGCTATAAGACCTTGATAGCTATTCAATGTAAAAGTGACTTTGTCTCATTTGGGTTGCTGAGATTCATGCTCGTGCCTAATGTTTTAAGTTAGTGTACTCTAGGCGAGCTTGTACTTGTGCCCTCCACAATAGGCAGCACTAAACTTTGGCTTTGCAAATAAGTTGGTTTATTGTAGGTTTGTACTTGCATGGCGTTGTGTTGAACTGGGCCATTGCCTGTTCTCTAAATTAGGTCGGTAACCTTGATTTTCTGTTATTGTATAACTACCGACTATGGCATGACAAGCTGAGACTTACATGGCCCCAGTTGCAGTAGCTTGCACTTTCTCGGAGACTGAACTATGTAAATGCTGCTGTTTACTATATCTTTGGATAAATTCTACCCGAACCAAATTCAGGAAAGCTGCTGTAACCAGCATTTGCAAGATGGTTCATTTTTGTGACTCAGATGTGCAGATAGAGTAGATTCAAGCATTTAATTGTTATCTTGTAGGCAATGACTGGAAATGGGATCTGTGTATCACAGAAATCTGAGCTATTTCCTGCACTTGCAGGATTTTACAGGGCTGGAGTACCTGGTGTCTTTTGGCTTAGGTGCAATGATAGGTGCAATTATGATCATAGCTGTATATTTTTCAGTTCTTCTATATCTTGGCAGACCACGGCCCTCATTTCAATTCCGTGTAGCTGCTGCTCCTGCTTTACTCACTGGCTTGTGTTGGAGTGCAGGAAACTTTTGCAGGTAAGGGTACCACTAGATTCACAAATAATCAGTTTGCAGCTATCTGGATTCGGATGCAGTAGAATCGTTGAAGTGTAAATATCTAATCGTTCAGTTGATTTTGTGCTGGTGCAGTATATATGCAATTCTGTATCTTGGTTTAGCTCTGGGTTGGCCTTTAGTTCAATGCCAGATTCTAGTCAGTGCAATGTGGGCTATCTTTTATTTTGAAGAGACAAGCAGCAAAAGTTCTGCAGTACTGTTGCTTGGCTCAACTTTCCTTGTGGTCCTAGGTGCAATAATTCTCTCTAAGTATGGTCAATAAAGCTAAAACCACAGCAGAGATTTGTGATGGATGATTTTCAGTACTCCGTCATTGAGATGAGAGATCCAATCTCTACATGCTTATTAATCCATCAATCCGAATAATCAGCAAAGTATGTCAGAGATATAGACAGTTTGTATGGGATCTCATACTAAAGATTCTCATTCATAGCTAAACAAGTATTCTGGGGCAGTCTGGGCTGCTGTGTTAAAATCCAATCTTTACTTTCCCATAAAGATCTCAGTTGGAGATAGTGCAGTTCCTGCTCTTACGGTATGACTTGGAAATAGTATTTATTTGAAGAGTGAAAGTACAGTCATTGATGAGATCATCAGTGCAAGAGCCATATTTGAGAGTCCTCACTAACTGGTATTAATTGCCTATTCATTTATGAAATCCGCACTTGTCTTCTTTGGTGGTGTCCAAGCTATGAAAGGAAAGCCATTTGAAGAGTGTACTTCTGAAACAGTGCATTTCCACTAACAGTACCTATCGTGACAAGTTTATTTCAATAATGCCCTGACTATGTTCGCATGGTCATGATTGTAATATGGATGGGGAAGGCACTAATTAATAGAGTTCATCATCTTCAACCTAACTCCAGTTCAGCCATTTCCAATCAGTGATCTTTGCTGGTGATGAGGCTCCTGTGGAAAGGTAAAGGAGGCAAGCTGTAACTTTTTGATTAATCATGAACAATTTTTGTAGTTGATTGCGTTACATAATATATTTTATGAAATTCATAAGGTGAAGATGAAAAAACAATGTATGTTATTTGCAAAGTGAAATAATTTTACTTCCGGTTGTTTTTTTTCTTTTTCTTCTGCTGGACTTCAGAATGTGCATGAAACTACTATTCCATCATGTAAAAGGCAATAAATGTGGTGAAATGCAACATGTTAGCAATGAAAAAATTGTCATTTGCAATGTGTTAGCAGCCTGTAAAGACAGTTGTGGTTGTTTGTTTACACGAGGGAAGATGAAAACTAGTCATAGTAATGTTAGGTTGTAGGCAGGCATGTAGATATTTGAAGGGACTCCCAAAGGGTGTTTTCATGTTTCTCAATTTGTGCTAAATAACTCTAACTTAGGATTTTTTTTGGCTACTCTAGAATCAGCTTGTTCTACTTTGGTGGCACAAAAGTCCCAAAAAATGAAAGTTTCTCACATAAGAAGGATATCATTCGACTACTTGACTTCCACTATTTGGTAAATCCAAGTTATGATGTTCAGCAAATCCAAAGTGATTTGACTAAGAAACTTAGATTGAATACTCGACAAATTGCAACTTTTGTTGATGTTTTGATACTAAATAGATTGGTAGTAAGGAATGCAACAAAATTATTTCGGAACACATTAATAGATCTTTAGTTTTAAAATAAAATAGATGGCCTTCAAACTGTTAGTGATATGAAAAGGTTTGAAAAAAACTAATTGAGGGGTGTACTTTGGAAAAGCTTAGAATTTTGATTGATTGTGTTGACCTGTAGTAAGGTCACCACACAATAAATGATGCACTAGCTAAAGGGCATCACCTATACATCCAATGAACAATTAGGTTTCTAAACACAATGCATTTGTGCTCATGATTGTTGGTTTTCAAGACTTGCTAGTTTTTTGACAGGAGTTCTTGGTATGCTATCTTTGTTTCTAATGCATCTTGGTTTCCAAGGGGGCTTCAACTTGGGACCAAAGAAACTTTGGATGCGAAGCTAACCAACTGAGCTAACCCTTGAATGATGTCTTTGTTCTTAATGGAGGGAGCAGGCTTCAAGACAAAAATATACAAAAGTATCCTAATGTGGATACAACTCTATTTTGACAATTTGATTCAAGAAACGAGTTATTGGGCATGGACGAACAATCGGACCTCAGCTACTCGGGCGTGAAGTTTTTTTTAACTATCACGATCCACCGCCGCCACGCAACCTTAACAAAGATGTAGTCAACGGATGTTTAGCTTAAACTTAGCTAATCAAATCTTGTAATCTAACTCAATATGATATATGTATTGGATAGATATGCATAGATAATAATCAGAGTCCAAAAATACAACACTTAGAGAGTGTGTATCAAGAAGAAAGATAGTTCTAGTAGTAGCTAGTCCATTCGTGAGAAGAGAACGCCTCTCTCACGCCAACGCGCTGATCTGGGAAACAGACAGCGCTCTCACCCTGTCAGCTGGTAGTGGCTCGAGAGTCTCTCTCTCTCTCTCTCTCTCTCTCTCTCTCTCTCTCTCTCTCTCTCTCTCTCTCTCTCTCTCTCTCTCTCTCTCTCTCTCTTCCATTTACAATACATGCCCAATGCACAAAAGTGTAAAGAAATACTGAGGGCTCACACAACCTCAATTCTGTAAAATTATGTAGTTAAGTAAAAGTTGCGGCTAATTTTAATTTAGTGTGTCTCGAGGCACAATAGGAATTTATGTGGCACAACTCAAGTAGAAATTGTGAAATTGTAAAGTCAAGCTACTTGCAAAATAAGTAAAAGCAGCTTAACTTAGAGTCTAAAGTTTTATAAGTGAGCTAGTGAGCAAATGCCACCTTACTTCTTTTGGACCCAACTATATAAGGGTAGAATTCTTTGTATTTTATGTTCACAACTTTCATTTGTTCAATCAAAGAGTTGAGTTCCCTCTTAATGTGTTGTGTGAATGCTTTGAGAGAGAGAGAGAGAGAGAGAGAGAGAGAGAGAGAGAGAGAGAGAGAGAGAGAGAGAGAGAGAGAGAGAGAGAGAGAGTTTTGTGAGGTGAGCTTTCATGTTTTATGTTGATGCTTGCTCTTTCTACTATACATGCATGATGCCTAGATTGCTAGTCTTGTGTAGTATCTCTCCTTGTTAGTTGAATCTATTGTAGGACGCTATGCATGTCAAGATGAACCAGGCTATAGATCTGCACATAGAAAGATAGACTTCCATGCTCTTTTGTAGCTAGTCCACTTCTCTTCCCTCTTCTCTTTGTTGTAGCAGCATATGTCATAGGTGTTAGAACTGAAATTGGGGATTAAAGCCAAAGTAGGTAGATTTTCTTTTACATTAAGCCTTGGAACCCAAAAGAGGCCAAGAGCTATGAAGGATACGACGCCACAAATATCCAAGTAGTAGGATAATATGTAGATCTGTCCACTCCGTGCATTTTCTAGGATTTATTGCAGTTTTAATCCTTCGATAGGACATAGCTTATGCTTTGAACACTAGTGTTAAATGCCGCTTCTCTTGTTGAAGTGACTAGTTTCTGACCTCGGCATCACCTTCCTCCCCGTTGGATCGATTCTTGACCTCCCTATACTACAACGATATTGGTCCTTTCTTCTTGCTTTCCCATAGTGGATCTGTTGAATAGGTGGAAATTTTTCTTGGCATCGTTGTCAGGAAAGTAGTGGATAGATGTATACTTCACTTTTGAGCATTTTTTTGTTGTATTTGCCACTATTTTTTGTCATTAATATTTTTAAAAAATGCATATATTGTTTGCTTGTGTGAATTTTATTCATAGCTTTTACTTGGTCAAAATCTAGTTTTTTTATTGATTTTAAGTAAGGCTGTAGATAGTACGAGCCTTTTTTCTGGTAAGTGAACTTTTTTTTTTAGGAGACGTTTTATCCCTTAGTGAGCCTTTTCATAAACACTCGCCAATAGCAAAAAACACTTGTCTATTGACAATCTTGTAGTTTTTTCAAGAGATCTTTTATAGTCATTCAATCTTTAGTCATTTTGTGTTCCAGACAAACACTCACCTCCCTCCCCTCAATTTTCCCCCACATGTGGAATGAATGTTTTCTGAAACCACTTGTTGTTCTTTCACTTTTTAAGTAGTTGAGCCTTTTTCAAAAGCAAACTATTGTTTTCCTATTAGTTCTTGCAAGTATTGATTGAAATCAGAAACTACAATTTATCTATTTTTTTAGATTTTCTATGCTAGTTGATTGACTGGAAGCAATTTTTAATTAAGTAGGCAGTTGTCTTTTACTTAGTGATTTAAGAAAAATTTGGGTCATTTAAGATATTGTTCAATTTTTTTAAAACAAGACTAGTTTTTCAAAAGACTCGCTTCCACACGTGTGAGGAGTGTTTGAAAAATTTTCCAGTATGCTCAAAAGAAAGTCCCTTATCCTGAGTTTTTTATAAAGATCTCATTGAATGTTTTTACACTATTTTGAAAATACTCGTCCCACACACAAAAAAAAAAAAAACAAATGTCCCACTCCTTGCACCTACATCTGAATAGAATTAAAATCTAGAAAAAGAGTCACAAGACCCTAACCTCCAAGACCTACAGCATCTACCGGATCTAGTGTGTTGGAAATTGCAGACCCAGTGTAACAAATTCCTCCAATAGTTATTCCCATCGTGGCAAATGCCAAGAATACACTGGCTCACAATAGGGGTATGCCCAAGATGGAGTTTTTCCTTTCAAGGATAACCATATCATCATAGCAAAGTAAACCTTTGATCAGGCTTTGACAATAGGAAAATCCTTGGTCAGATTGTCTTTCTTTTGACCAACCAATCCTATAAAAAGAAAAAAAAAGAGACTTGGAAAATAAAAAAAATAGTATATATCGAAAAAGTAAAAAAAAAACAAATGGCACGTATATGAACTAATTATAGTTCTAAGCATTGTCCTATAGAGTAAATGTTTGAACTAATGTGAATGGATCTGTGATCACGAATGTATTGCTTTAAATGATTGCTCTAGGAAAGATTAAAAAAAGTCAAAAACAAGACAAAAGCTCAAAATTTTCCAAAAAATATATAGCACACAACTAGTAACAATTTATGTTGAGTGCTAAGAAGATTAAAACTATAAACATTGAAAATATCAAAATGCAAAAATAGTCCCACCCCTTGCACCTAGATTTGAATATAATTAAAATCTAGAAAAAGAGTCAAAAGACTTTGACCTCCAAGACCTATAGCATCTAACGAATCTAGCGTGTTTTTAATTGCGGACCCAGCATAACAAATTCCTCCAATGGTTATTCCCATCATGGCAAATGCCAAGACTCACATTGGCTCACAATAGGGGTTTGCCCAAGATAGAGTTACCAAAGTTTACTGGCCACGGTGACCCTAATAGGTTTTTTCATATGTACATAGAAGCTTGAAAAATATATGGAATGAATGATGATCAGTAAATATAAATCTTCTTTCAACTTAGTTGTCTCCTCTTTATAGCCCTTTGGAAAGATAACAAGAGCTTACTTGCTTAGAAATTAGTGCAACTCCTTCAAATGTTGTTGGTCTTGGTATTCATGATCCTTTCATTTGAAATCAAATTTCTCTATAGAGAAAATTGCTAATTTGAATTGTCTAGTCAACTCAAAAAGTAGTACTATTGTTCAATTTCATCTATGAATTTACTCCCACCCCTACTTCAGATAAACTTAGAATTTTTCTCTAAATCTATGTTTATTGGTGGTACATTAAAGGCCCTCATATTCTACAAAATTTGGCATCCTTGTTCTTATGCCTTTCCTCACAATCACATCAATCCAACTTTGGTGGCATCCCCTAGTTGGGATCTCTTTGGTGTTCAAAAGTCTTCACTACCCTAGAGTGGTTTATTCTCTAGCCAACAAAGGCTTTCACTTTTTTTTTGGGATCTTATAATGTTTTATCCTAAAGTGCTTAATTAAGGCCATCGACTATAGAAGCTCTATAGATAAAGAGTTAGAATTTTTGGACAATGTGTATTTTCAAATGCTTAAAACATTGGAAGTTGGTCAAGCTCCCCTTGAAAAAAGGCTACCAAAACTTTACCTACAAAAAAAAGCCTTAATCTTCAACAAAGCCTTGGTTGACTTTTTGACTTATTGAATGATTGATGGAACATACTTACGTTCATCAACTTGGGAAGGATGGACTCAATCAAATCGATAAAATTCTTAAAGGCAATTTCAAAGTTTTTGCTTACAGGACGATCCCTCATTTCTCTAACATTACAAAATAATGGTCTTTTGTGCTAGACAAAACTGGTTTCTCATGGATAAGTTGGTTAAAAAGACTTTAAAGCTTAATTTTTTAACGTAAAAAAACCTCTAGATCCTTCTCTTGAAATTTTCATATTCGAAGAATTGTTGCCATGCACTTACGATAGGAAATGGCAAATTTGCGCATTAGTGACAATTTTTGGATCTTCGATAGCAAGGCACCACTGAATTTTTTCAGGAGAGCATTTTCCTTTTTCTTGTATGCTCCAAGTATCTACACAATTTTTCTTAAAGGTAATTGCATATACAAGCCTCCATGTGTGGTGTGCTATTTTATAGTCAATTTTGTTGACTTAGATGGCAATTTCTTGAGCCTCTCCATACATTGGCTCTCAGGGCCTCTTCTGATCTAAGCTCCAAAGTTTGATACTAGGAAGGGTTGCTAAGACTTTCCCTTTTTTTATTGTGCTTTTCTTTATTTTCCCCTCAAATGTTGTTTTGTATATTTGGCCGTAAATAAACACTACGATTACTTTGGGTACAACAAAAAACAATGATTCAATTAGGTTGAACTACTATTGTCAAACTTTATGCATCTACTATGGATCTAGATAAATCTTAGCTTTACTAGAAGCTTCGCTCTTGTTTGAGCTTACTTTTGCTTGAACTTCCCCTTCGGGGTGTGCATATCTTTTTCATCAATGTACCTACTAGTTTTTTCTATGAATAAATGCACCAGGGTATTTCTTCTTGAATCAAATGATATCTCTCAAGTTATCAAATTGTATTACATACTTTCACACTGTACGAGCACTATATAGATCAGGTTCTGCAAGGGAGGGTTTTCGTAGTTCTAAATTTGGAAAACATAAAACCAATGAAAGGTGAAACAAGGAATTTGATTGCTACATAATGAGTAATCCAAAACTATATCCCCTCATGCCTGACCTTAGAACACATCCTAACAGGACCAGAAAGAATCGAAACTTACTCAGAAATGAAAAATGAAACAGTTAAATCTGAGAGTCCCAATAGATAAGTGGTTTCTAAAATCAGTCCCACGGTTTTAGTGACAAGGGTGACAAGTGATGCAACTGCTCAAAAAAAATGAAATGACAGTTTAAAGCAGTTGACATGTCCTATAACTCTTAGAAACTTCTGCTCTACAAACAGGAAAACTGAACAACAAACTGAAGGTGTTAGAAAACTTTCAAGATAGTTGATAATCTGAGCCATGTCAAAAATGGAGCATCATCAAGCTTTGACAAAACTAAATATACTTGGCAAATTGAGAAATTACAATGAAATTTTTTGATATGAATCATATGATCAAATTATATACGAAGAATTGGAAAAATAATGGGCTGCAGATCTAATCGCTCCACACCACAATTGTCAAAAAAATCATCAATACCTAGAACTAAATATTTCCCAAATCAAGAATGAACCATTGATCTCCAGAATACCCCAGAAAATTACGGCAATTTGTCTTTAATGGTCCAGTTACCTACTGGCTACACGTTAGCTGCAGACATCTACTCTTGTTAACAATTAACGGGCCCTTAACTGTCCTATAGCCCTTTTTGGCCCTTTTAGCTCATTCTAGGCTTATTGGGTCTTCACCCCTCTCCTAGGCTCTCAAACCTTGAAAAAGATCATTAGGGCAAATGGCAAAGCTAAAGATCTTAGGTGGCATTGATTAGATTTCAGCAAGTAATGGCTTGAATTCATCATTGTTCCTGATCAGCTATGAGTCTCTCGTTGTTCTCAATTCATTTGATCAGCAGGGAGATTTTTCTCTTCAGCTGTATGTCATGCAAGACAATAAAGAAACTTGAGCAAAGAACTTAAATACGATCGAAATGCCTTGGAGTGTAGAAACAAAGCAGCACTTAAAAGTACCTGATTGAAACAAGTTTGCTTTGAACAGAATACCATAAGTCCAATAAAAACTTGCAGATATTCTACATCACAATTTATCTTCATCAACACCATCTTTCACAGTTGAAATAATCTGCAAATAGCACTTCATTCCATGAAAAAATATAATACAAGATCAATAAATTGTGTCTATGGGCACTTTCTTCACAATGCTCCGTAGATGGAGAATTTGCTGTATAGAAGATCCTTGTGACTATCTTCAAATGACATTGAAAAGCAATAGTCTTTCAAGAAGTCTTCTTGCTATATACAGTAATGTACACCATGCAACTGCTGGTGGTGAAAGAATGGAGGCTTTAACTATATACCAAGTTACCTGACAGGATATTTGTATTTTGACATTCTCCCAATACGAGCAACCCTTGTTATCAAAGAATGTGAAAGATCCAGCTCACAATCCTGCCTTTGGACTTCATCAGAACTGATATTCCTAAACAACCAATGTTCCCTTTACTTACAGCTTATTTATCCTGTGTACATACAGAAGACCCCAAAGATCTATTGCAATTGACAAATTTCTTCTGCTTACCCTCTCTTTATGGCTCAAAGAAGCAACCAGCGGCCATAACTTTAAACAAAGGACATCCACATATTCATAAACTTGCAGTAAAAGGATGAGCATGATTGGATCATGCAATGGATTACAACCCTTCTCAGGAAATCTGAGAAATAGGATTGAATTGAATGCTTAATTGAGAAAAATCGATGTGATTGTAACCGGAAAATCTGTCATTGACACCCAATGATACCCCAAAACAAATATAGCTCTGTGCGTCTTTAACAGATCAGACTTAGCCATAAATGGCTATGTCTTCAATGCAAAGGAGCTCTTTGAGGAATTCCTTTCCTTCGCTGCGCTTTCAAACTTGGAAGGCCATTGTTTCTCGAAGTTACAGAAGTTTGCTGATTGCTCTGTAGCAGCCATTCTGAAGAGAACAGACGCTTTCTTGTCGAGAGGGTCGACCAAGAATCATCTAAGTCTCCTACAGAGGTATATGACAGAGGAGAAAGGGACATTTCATGCACAATCCCCTTTTCCCTGCTCTGAGTACTTCTGTCTATCAATTTCTGGGATTTGAATTTCTTCACAGGTGATTCTACATGCTCCATACCCCACTGATCAACCAGCAACTTCTTCATTGGCAATGCTATTGGATAATCACAGCTGTGCATATCATCTTCAGAATCACAAAGCATAGGCGGTGTGTCTGACGCTTTTTCAGATGATCTATATTCCCCTGTTTCATAAAAGTCATGAGCTCCATGTTCTTCCCAATGCACAGAAAGAGATACCGACGTATCGTCCCTGTTCTGCTTAGCACATTCAAGCTTGCATCCGATTGAGCAAAAGCGAACTGGATCAGCTATGCTTCTGCCACACATTTCACAGCAATGAAATCCTGCCTTCGCAAGCTTAGAATGAGGCCGACTCAAAAGAAAGGTGATTTTAGCTCCATTGATACTGTATGCCTGAATGTTTGATATGTCAAGATACTTTTGAATGTCATTGACTCTTACAGCATCCATGTGTGACGCTTTTCTCACCTGCAGGGTATTGTGACTAGCATGCAATTGCACGCCCTTGGAACAGAGAGGACCTTGTGTGCAATCTATGCAAAAATGGTTCTTTTCACTTCTTCCGAAGGTGTGATATTTGCACTGCGTAAAATATTGTCCAGAGAGGAATGGTCTGAGCCATTCTGGTCCCTCTTTCGTAGAGATTGTCATTTTATATGCTTCCAACAGCGATTGCTGATCTACAAACGTCTCAGTTCCTTGATTGAAACCTTTATAGCTAAAGAATTTCAGCTCTTTTAAGAGCTTTTTGAATCTCACAGCTAACTAAAGAATGGTAAGAGCAAATCCGTGCTGATAACGGGCAATCCAAAATAACTCAGGTCACCCCCTTCATGCCATGAAATTGCTGAAATATTCTGAGAAGATTCGATCAAATTCAGAAGTTTGCTTTCAACCCAAAGCGAAATTTTGAAATGGTCAACCGAGACGCAATAATCTGAACAGCCGCAACAGCCTCACAATTTTATCGCATTACTTCAAATTTGTCATCTACAAGCTTCTTCAAAACATTTATCCCGAGTTTCAAGATCAAAGCATGCAGCTATGCCGGCTCTTCAATAAGGCTAAAACTCAGCAAAGAATAGCATGTGCAATCATCACACAAACCACAATCGACGCCTTGACGCCCTGAATAAAAACAGACCGCGCTCTTAATCCGTCTCCGCTGCACCAAATTTGAAACAAAAGCTACTCAGCCTGCTTTACAATATTCTAAAACAAAAACTGCAGTCTCCCTTCCAGAAAAGCAATCCAGTTTCGATCACACCTCACCTAAAGCAACAGCAAGCAAAGCCTTCCTCACCGGGAAAGCAATCGACATTGCTTCTGTGCAATCCTTCGGATCAGCGGCATCAAAACCCGCCTCAAACTCTTCCGCGGATGCCCGCCTTGCTTCTCTCGCAAGCCAAAGGGCTCGATGCCTTCTTCTTCCTCCACGCCTCCTCCTCCCCCTCCTCCTCTTCCTCCTCCCCTCTCGCCATCTCCATGCTTTTTCTTCGCTACTCTCTCTCTCTCTCTCTCTCTCTCTCTCTCGCGCGCGCAACTAAAAGAAAGGCAATGGCATGCATATGAAATTTTTAAGAATAAAAAAATTAAAAGGAAATGACTATGAGGCCACGTGCGTATTCCTTATCCAAACGCGGGCCCCTTCCTTTTGAAACTTGGCAAGCCTACCTTGTTACAATTTTGTCCTATACCCGATTTCGAGTTCTCTGCTCAGGCAGATAGCCACGTGGCATGTTCTGGAGCGTTAATAGTATTGTAATCAACGGCTTTGATTTCATGTGTAAAATAGAAAGTTGAAAGCTGCACATTATCTAGAACTGCAAACCGCATCGTTTCTACTGGATTCAATGATCGTTCTTTCGCTGAGGTCCACGCAGATTGTTAAAAAATAGCCACGATGCAGGCATGTAAAGAAGCATCGTTCTTTCATGTAGGAAAGCACAAGCAGGTGTGCTGGAGGCATGTAAAAAAGCATCGGAGTTTTCGAGCAGACAGGCTTTTTTCTGTTTGTTTTCATGAGTTTGCATGCAAAAAAGCAGCCCAGCAGTTTTTAGCACGATAGAAGCTTTTTTTTTTTGGCGTTTTCATATAGAAAAGCAGCGTACTTGTTGGTAGAACGGACGAACGGAGTGACTGAGTGGTTTTTAGGACGATAGAAGCTTTTTTTCTGGGCCTTTTCATATACAAAAGCAGCGTAGTTGTTGGTAGAACGGACGAACGGAGTGACTGGAATTTCGCAGCAGAGGAACGTAGGTTGTTCTTTGTTTGCAAGCAATCGTTGCACGCGATCTCAGTAGCGTGATTCTATTTGCACAATACGGTGATCTTTCTTGAACTTCAGAAGGCAGTGATTTCTAATCAAATGAAATAGCATGAAAAACTTTCTTCTCAGCGATTATCAAACGAGACAACAGGCAAAAGTTTCTTCCCAACGATTACTTTTTCGGGCAGTCTGCACATACTGTGTTTGTTTGATCGCCATCGTTGGAGTTGAAGTAGTGCAAGCGTTGGAGTTCAGCGTGTTACAGACAAACAACTGACACTGAGCAACAATAGCAAGCGTAGCAATCAATTTGCAACAGAGTATCGATTAGTTTGGAGTTAGATTTTCGTGGCTCTGTGAGTACCAATAAGTTTGGATTTAGATTTCCGTGGCTCTGTATTCATAAAATCTACGAAGTTCAGCGACCAACTTGCAGTGTTTCAGATTGGGACTCTGAAGTTTTTTCAGGTATTTTCATGAATTCCTACATTGGCGTCTTTTAATGGCTTCATCTGGAATTTTGTTGCATGCGTATGGGTATGTTTTACTGCATGCAGGTTTGCAATGATCTTGTTTGAATTCTGCTACAAATTGCATGAGATGAGGTCTCTCTATTGTCTGCATTGCATGTCTCTGAAAACGAACCAGTAAAGAGATATAGTTGTTTTTGTAGATCATATTCTCAGTGACAGAAAACAGTGGAGTAGCATTGCAATTGTGACCTGAAATTCAGATCAAAAGCATTTCAGCATCACAATAAAAACTGCAGTGCGGAATATTGACTCAAAAAGAGACTGATTGGAGTTACTCGTTGTCAAACAAGATACGAGCTACTCTAAGATCTGACAATCAGCATTTTCCAAATCAGTTACTCTCTCTCTCTCTCTCTCTCTCTCTCTCTCACACACACACACACACACACACACACACACACACACACACACACACACACAATTGTGAACAAAACTGTTTCCAAGGATCAATAACAAGAAGAGAGTTAATTGTTTGTCAACATGCTTTGTATGAGTGTTGAATACGAGGCCTACTGATCAACTATTTTCAGATAACATATGAATTTAAGATGACTTATATTCATGCAATGAAGAGGTAATTTAAAAATTAAAAAACAATAGTAAATATGACTAGTATGAGATATATACAACAATTGATCGTGAAAAAGAATTCACAATTATGATTTCTTTCTTGTGTCTATACTTAGATTCAAAATTCAAGATTGAGCTCATCAAATGTGAAATGAGAATTGAATCATGAGTATTATAATGATTTCTTATTTTCAATTAACAGAAAAATTTCAAAATGACATTCATTAAAAAAATAGATTGAAAATTTCAGACGCCTTGTAGCAGGGTTCATTCGCACAATAACAGAATCCAAGTCGTTCTGTAGCTCATGACATTAGTAGTTTATTTTAGAACTCATTTCCCATCAATCGAGAGGACAACTTATCTGCTCCACAAAGAAAGATTAAGAATTGATAAAGAATATCATTTGAAAAAATAATCTGCGAGCTTTGTAGACTATTTCAAATATGTCATGGCAATTTGCAATTGGCAATTTCAAATTTCATTTATCATATGGCATTGGCATTTGGGAGAAAGGCGAATCTCCTAGTTTATAAATTTGAGAGGCAAATCGCCACCTCTCTTTTTGCCATCTTACACTTGATCAAATAGATGGCTTTCTAACAATTGACTTTTTCTAACAAATGCTAACGTCCTGAGCATATTTTAAAGATTCTACAAAGCTTTCTCTATGTTTTTCCAAATAAAATAAATAAATGATATGTCTTGCAAAGTGCAATAAAACAAATAGAAAATAAAATCAATAACAATAATTATCAAAAAACATATCACAAACTACAGTAATGATGTTTTGTAATAGAGTCCATTTACATAATAGTAGAATCCAAGTCGTCTTATAGCTCATGACATTAGTAATTCATTTTTGAATTCATTTCTCATAAATTGAAAAAACAACTTGTTTATTCAACAAAGAAAAAATAAGAAACAATAATTTGAGCATAACTATGTCTCATTGAAAAACAGCTGTAATTTATTTTACAAATATAATTTCATTACTTATAAATATTTGTTAGAGTGAATATAATATTTAGCTCCTTTCACAAAAAAATATAAACGCAAGCAATGCTTGAGAAATATGCGTATTCAACGCTGAATGTATCGATATTTAAAATCTGCTGGAAATAAATTGCAAAAATATCAAAAACTAAATGAATAGACAATTACAATTCGTAGAACTTGTAATAACCATATAAATCTAAAACAAAATGTGGTTGTAATCTACTCATATCCTTTTAAAATAGTTAAAAACATTTCATTTCATATATTCATAGATCTAAAAACGTGTTTAGCATTGCTTTGAACTTAGTCATTAATTACTTGAATTTTATGATCTTATCATATTTCCAATAGCATTAGATAGTAAGATTAAACGATATCAGATTGTCAGATATCATTGCTAGTTCATACTACCTACTAGTATTGATGTATAAGAACTATAATCGTAAAGATTTGAGAAACTCTTTCTTGAAATTTTTGTACAAACTCTTTTACCAACAATTTATACTATAATAGGTGATACCATCTTTAGGAACACAAAATAGTTCAACACATATCATGATTATCCAATAATTTTGAATTTTGAAAAAAAAATTCATTTTGAATTTGGACATTCTTTCTGTATCAAAATAAATATAATTTTATATGCAATTGTTATCAGAATTATGTGTATTGCATTTAGAATTCTTATCTTTTACAAAATATTGAAATTGTTTTCTGTTTTTTATTCAAATGCTGTTTTTTTTTTTACAAAATTGAATAAATGATACAATCTCAATGCTATGAATTTTAATTTGTTATTTTAGTACAGATCTATTGTTTTTTATAGCATATAAAATTTTAGTTAAAAAAGAATGCCATACGAAATTGGTTCTTTTTGTAAATGTTTTCCAGTTCTGTTATTTTTGACAATGACTAACACCGTTGATGATTGTTTCATCTCTCGCTATTTATTTCGATAGTCGAAATCTTATCAAGAAAAATTGTGTGCTTTGGCATAAGGCGAATAATAGCGATTCATAGTCAATACTCAATAGAAACAATTTTTCAAAGGAAATAAAAGATTTGTTTGCTTAGAGTTGAAAACACACAATCAATTGTCTCATAAAAAATGCAATTATGAACGAAACAAATGTTAACAGGAAGACGTAAAATCGCGAAAGAAAATGTTTTGCAGGAGAAAAGAAAACAATTTATGCCATATGTCGATGGATGGTTTAAAACAAAAGAATATCAAGATGTCTAGAAAACGTTGTGTATGAAAATTATCGGACAAATGAAATGTTGTTCTACATGTGGAAGTACGAATTTCTTCAAGAAAGAACATAATAAGAAGTTTCGAAATTCGAATGAAAATGTCCCACCTTATGCAATAGCTAATACTTTTTTTATGGAAATATACATATACAAATGAGGAACAAAAACAATGGTATACATGCGCTTTATGTAAAACTTATCCAGATCAAATAAAATACATAGTATTTTCTTCGTCTATGTATCTGCGTTCTCTTTTTAAGATTGACGTGTCACATTTACAATTGTTATCCATAATAGATATTTCAGTAGATGTGACTCGACGCATAAACTCATTCGTGATAGGACAACTTGAAAAAAGATTGATTTTCGACAATCTGATTGCTTGCAATTCGAATAGATATACGAATGATAAAGAAGAATTAGAAAATGTGTTACGACAAAATATTTTGCACAATTCGATATTAAGGACTTTTTTGAGCATATATGAATATAGTGCTGAAACTCAAGTGTTACCGTTTATATCATTAGCTTCGTTTCAAGAAATGTTAAAAACTGAAATACATGCGTTCGAAAACATGGAAATTGATCCATTCGAACGACTATATATATTACTGCAAGATGTAACACCCTGCAGTAGAAGACAAAATATCCAAAAAGATGACATATATACATATTAGAATTTACGGATTAGAACAATGATGCATGAACGAAAAGAAACATCGATGTTTAGAACAAAAGTTTCTGGATTGCCGTTAATGATTGAACAAAAACAATTCATCACATTAGAAAACCCATTTCTGTTTCCATTTGGTCACGGTTATTACGATGGGAAAATATGTTATATCGATTATATAAAAATGAGAGTTTCTTCATTGTTTTCGTCATTCACACTATATCCACCATATTTACTTATAATATATCAAATACGACAAGCAATCTTGATAACAACAAAAGTGTCGTTTGTTGTCTTGCAAAAAGACATTATGGAATTCATTAATAAACATCCAAATGCAAACGAAGAACAAATTTTTAGAAATATTTTGAAATTCACTTTGCCACGCGAAATGCTAGGCACTCCATCATGGCATAGACGAAATTTTAAAGATCTATTAACGATGGTGACATATTGGGGATTACTAGATTTTTTTATGACATTGACAAGCGATGAAATAGCTGAATTACGATGGTCAGAAATCCGACAAATAGAAGAAATAGTGAAAAATTATAATAGGAATTTTGATTGGAGAAATTGTCCGATTGAATGTTCATTGCTATTTGTCAAGAAGTTGGAATTATTCATGAAAGAATTCATTCTTTCAAAAGAACAATTTTAGGACGAATTAAACACTACATGTTACGATACGAGTTCCAAAATCGAGGTTATGTACATGCCCATATCATGCTATGGGTTAAAAGAAAAGTAAAAAAAATCTGCAAAACTCAATCTAGAAACAAAAAGAATTCGAAAATCCATTAGATCCAGTCAGAAAACAAGCCTATGCCATGAGCAACGTTTCCTCAACGTTGAGGCTATCCACGTGGCATCCGTTTGTTGGCCCTGCAACGTTGAGGCTATGCTATTCACGTGCCATTAGTTTGTTGGCCCTGCTCTTCTTGGGCGTTCATCTGGGGACAAAAGCTATTCTTCAGTTTTGCACAAGATTTTTTATTGATGATTTTGGACGTGCACATAAAGGCCACGTGAATTACTTTGTTATCATCATGCTGCACCTCTCTCTTCTTCCAGCAACAACTTAGGTGGGCACGAACTTTCAGATTTGATAAGGATCAGAGCACAACATTAATTGCTACTTGTTTCATCTGCATGTGCATTGGATCTGCAATCAACATCTACTCGCTACAAAAACAGATCTGGCAGTTGCTTCTCTGCAACGAAACGTGACCTCCATCTGCACAACACTTCCATCTGTGTTTGTGAAGAAGCAGAGCTTTTTCTTTTGACCTCTCTGTGCTAGCACATCTTCGTCGAAAACTCCATGTGACCTCCATCTGCATTGCATCTTCACACCACTTCCTTCTGTGTTTGTGGGGAGGAGCGAAGCTTTTTCTTTTGATCTCTCTCTCTCTCTCTCTCTCTCTCTCTCTCTCTCTCTCTCTCTCTCTCTCTCTCTCTCTCTCTCTCTCTCTCTCTCTCTCTCTCTCTCTCTCTATGTGGTATGCTTGCTGCTGACATGGATGTGCATACTTGCTATGCATGGTAGCTGTTTTCTTTTCATGTGTTTAAATTGGAAAAGCATTATTACTTGTAATCTGAACAGAATTCTACTATCAAATGGCCTGATGGAGCATCTGGTCTATCGATGCTTCAATGTCTATATTCTCAGCCAAAAGTTGTGATGAATGGCAAAAGGGAGCCTTTGCAGGCTCCGTCGCAGCTCTAGAGACTACCTTATGAAAAAATGCTACTATCAAAATTAAATGCCTTACTGGAGTTTCTGCCTCTAATGCCTATTCCCCCAGCAAACGCTACTAAACAGCAGCTCCTGCAGTTGTATCCTGACATCTCATTCATAGTGTAGATGTTGGTTTTTTTCAATTGACAAGATTGGTGATTTGCTAGCTTCCTAACCCAAGATCCTTTTGTGATTTTAGATCATCAACAGAAGAGCATAATCATTGCTAGTTGCTACGAAAATCAAACGTTGTTGCAAGGATCCTATGCCTGTTGGGAGAGCAGAATCATTGCTAGCTGGGTGTTGGAAAAGCTTTGGTTGGTAAAATGAACCAAGATCCTCAAGCCTTTCTTCTTTTTTTATTACAAGTGGTTTGTGTTTTACCTTGATGGAGTAGTTCTTCTACATATCTAACCGTGAATGTCTGGGTCCTCTCAAGTTAATTAGTCACAAACAGGCCTTGACTTATCCGAATATGGCCATAACAATTTTACATCCGACACTCTCAGTAAAATTACATCCGACGAGCTGCTGCTCACATCCGACAGAACAATTTTTAGAATTACCTTTTGCAATTCCGATTCTATTCTAAAAAACTGTCACCCAATTATTTCAAAAAATCAAAACAAAAAGAATTGAATCAGATTCGTTCTCATGAAAAATATACCAGAAGAACTTCTGAATGAGATCACACCGAGCGATAATCCAAATGATGAGAACAAACCTTATCATCTTAGATCTCAAGTGAATCAAGACCCATGGCCATCCAGATGGAGGCCTGACCAATATTATAAATCTGATTACCAACTTGTTCAACATGCTCCTCATAGAGAGAGATCTGGTCCCACTGCATTGCCTCAGCTTTGACGTGTGGTTCTTGAAAAGACATGGATTCAGCATTTGCCTGCGTAAAACCAAGAATTTATTGGTCGCCATTGTCGTGCGTCTCAGCAAAAACTTCAACGTTTGCAACAACTTATCAAGATAACCCTGCGTAACTGAGGGCCTCTTGTTTGTCTTTCTTGGCTTTGTTTTTGTCAAGAGACTTCTCGTGGCCTATCTTCTTTCTGATGGATTCAATTGTGATGAATCTTGTTTTTATGGCCAATGGAATAGGTCGCAGATACGGCCTCATTCCAGGTATGAACTTGGTTCCATACCATTTCTTGATCATCTGCATGTATTGACCTGAGCAAAGTGTTGCTCGGAAAAAGAGACTTTCCATCATCAAACGTCCCTCTTCGGTTTGCAGGATTGATGTCCAACCCCTTACGGGTGGTAACTCTTTATCCCAGTAAGGTTCCAATGACACGAGAAAGGCTATGGAGATGCAATAAGTTGCACTTTCTCGGACTACAGGATCTGCACTCCCCTTATATGTGTGTCCAAACTTGAGCAGTGCATCTCGATACTTTTCAAATGATGGGCTAGAGTCAACTCCCAAAACAACTGGCCAGTTGACTTGCAGCTCTGCTGGTTTCTTTCTATCTCGAGGGTCTCTTCTTCTGATCGGCACGTAATAGGGGTCAACTCTTTTCTAGCTTGGTGCCCTTAGCTATTCTTGAGCTGATCATCACTGTTCAGTATAACTCACCGAGCTGCCTACCGGTGCCTTTTAATGGTCAGGACTATTTGTGAAGATGGTGAGTAAATTGGAGAACTTGGCGAGTTATACTGTCGACGAGTAATAGAAGGACGAGTAATAAAAGTATAACTCGTCGGTTTGGTACATGATAGATCAGTATGTATACATGCCTCAACTTTGATGGTGAGCAAAGATAGTGAATGGAAAAGAAGAAAACTCTATTGGCGAATTATGACACTGATGGCGAGTTATAACTAGGCAGGAACAGCAAAATGGGTGGGAAATTTGAACTGCCGAGTAATAGCCTTATAACTCGCCGATCTCTAGAATGATGCCTCTGAGGTTCCTAATCACTCTGCTCTGATGGCAAATAAAGTTGGTTGGAAAAAGGTGTCAATAAGAGGTCTAGCAAGTAAAAGATCACTGGGCAAATAAAAGCTTTGATGGCAAGTAATAACTTATAGCTTGCTGAGGTTATAGAACAGAGACTAAACTCCACCCAACTCACTAGAAAAGTGGCGAGAAAAAAGGGCAACAAAAAGACTGAAAATGGCTTGTAGGCGAGTAATAAACCTGTCAAAATGCAAAGAAAATTTCAAGTAAAGGCTTTGATCCAATGGGGAGGGGGTTAAGCTACGGATCTAAATGGGATCTAAGCCTACCAAGGGTGTCAATCTTGGCATCCGATCTAGGGGTGGAATGGTTTTGATGAAGAGTGAGGTTCTGACTATCTTCTTTGCCCTTTTTGGGTTTTGGGTTTATGGTTGGATCATTTTTTTAAATCTTGGCTTTTTGGTAAATCTAGGCTTCTTGAGCACTAGATCTTCTCATCTTGAGGCTTATCTTCTCAAGGGAGGAGTGCAATGGAAGGAAAACCTACCTAATGGATCTTATTGGTCACTCTCAATGAATTTCTAACACCTATTTTGCAAATGTATGGTTTTGTGGATTGATGGATGAAAGCATGAGCTAATGATCTTCTTTAGTGTGATAGCATGATTAGGAAACAACAATTAAGCATTCATACATCCACAATCAAACATACAATGGAAAAATAGGAGTGCCTCACAAAGTAAGAAAATGTGGAGGAGGAGGCTTTTCTCTCTCTCTCTCTCTCTCTCTCTCTCTCTCTCTCTCTCTCTCTCTCTCTCTCTCTCTCTCTCTCTCTCTCTCTCTCTCTCTCTCTCTCTCTCTCTCTCTCTCTCTCTCTCTCTCTCTCTCTCTCTCTCTCTCTCTCTCTCTCTCTCTCTCTCTCTCTCTCTCTCTCTATGCATAAGGCACTTTCGGCATTTGGAATCTGTTAAAAAAATCTTCACCGAAATCTTCTAACAATATTGTAGTGGCCTAGGATACTACATGTTGCATGGGTTGTACCTACAGCTTGATGTGGTATGAGTTGTCGTGTCAAAAAGTATACAATGTTGTGTTTCATACGGTCTATGTGATGGACACTCATCACCGGTATATGCACCACCACATTGTGGGCACTAGGTGTTTTCACACTTATGAATAATGTTACCAGACGAAAATTGCCCTGACAACTAACTTTGAATCAACTTTAAGACTTGTTGAAACTCGTTGTTGAGCTTTTCCATTTGTTGTTGATTCATCAACTTGAACTAAGATTTCCAGACTTGGTCTGAATCTCTTGTCTGACTTGGATGACTTTCATTGAAAATACGATGAGCTCTTTAAATAGCAAATAAAGTCATACAAATCACTAGAACTTATCTCCACATGGCACCTTCTAGGTGGATGCCGACACATTTTGCTAGGGCTATGCCATCAACAACTATAAATAGATCAGTAGATTAGTTCATTTTAATTTTCAGGTTCATTCAAGTTCAGTTCAAGTTTCAAGAGTGGTCACTCTTCTCTCTCTCTCTCTCTCTCTCTCTCTCTCTCTCTCTCTCTCTCTCTCTCTCTCTCTCTCTCTCTCTCTCTCTCTCTCTCTCTCTCTCTCTCTCTCTCTCTCTCTCTCTCTCTCTCTCTCTCTCTCCATAGCCATAGACTGATCATTAATAAGCTATCGCGATTATAGTTTGTGTATGAGCTAAATTTATAGCAGAATCAGATGCATTATTATTATAGTGCAATCAAAGTAAACTATAGATGCATTTTCATCATTCAATACATACTGCATTCAACAATTCGACACATGACTTGTCTTGTCTTACTGTTTCTGTTATTTATGCTATTCTATCCAAAATTTGATAATTGGAAATGAAGCGATCTTTCTCTATCATTCATTTTATGCACTTGCAAATGATAATAACTTGTGTTTATGATAGTAACGAAATAGTTTTGTTACTACATTAACTATTGTTCTTCCTACAATCATTGTCGAATAGGTATTCGACTCATATGCAACTTCCATTTTCCAACATGGTACTCTAGCTAGATCATATCTTTGGTAACTAGCAAAGAGTTCATCTTCATTGCCGAATTTGCAATATTGTATTTGTCTACTATGGATGCATCATCTTCAAATTCTATTGAAAAGTTTAATGGCGACAACTATCACTTACAAAAATTCAAAATGAGGATGATCCTACAAGAAAAAGAGCTTTGGAAAGTTGTCGAAGGTGTTAAGCCTATTGCAGATCTAGCGGCCATTACTAAATGGAAGTAGAAGGATGGGAAGTTCTTTGCCCTTATCACTCTCAATATCAGAGATGATCATATTCAAAGTGCTCAAAGTTCATTAGAAACTTGAAATATTCTAAGCACTCTTTGTGACTAAGAGATGTGACTGCCAAGCTTCATTGGAAAAAAAAGTTTTTCTCACTCAAAATGGTTGATATAGATTCGATTACGAATCACTTGAACAACTTCAAAAATCTTCTTGAGCAAATGTCTACAAGTGGCACAGAAATCAACGATGCAAATGTCATCATGAATCTCATGTCGAGCCTTCTTGACACCTATGAAATTTGGGTAATCATTATTTCTACTCCGTAAGGTCTTACATTAGCACAAATTTTGTCTATATTACTATAAGAAAAAATCTGGAGAAATGGATCTTCATTCTCTCATTTGGCACCCAAAATAGAATTTCTTTTTGTTCAAAAAAATTTGATAAGAAGAAGCCGAAAAAATCATGAAAGTCGAATAAAAATTCGAATTTGGAACAAGGCAAGCCTTTCAAATATAGTAGTCTACCATCAATGCGTTCAACGAGAAAAAATTTCATTGAAAATATATTATTCCGAAATATCCATTTTAAGCCTCGCTAAGCTAAAAAAATTTCTTACTTCACTAAAAGAACATTTGCTTGACCTACCATACATCTATTTTTGTCAGATCTATCTCCAGTTAGTTTGGCGAAGGTTGAATTTTCTAAATTTGTCAAAAATACCATTTAAGTGAGTGTTTTTTTTTATCCAAAATAGTAATTGTGAACCCTCGTCGAGCTAACCCTTGCCTAGGTAACTTTCGCCTGTACTATTGTTTAGTTTTGATCTTCTTGATTTAGCTACTGTCTGAATTGTTATGATACTAGTGTTTGAGATTTTTCATTGGTTAGAGTGTCGATCTACTTGATCAAGACCTTATTTCCAAAAATCAATTTTTGATATCATTATCAAGTTGTTACAAATCATGTCTGATGATAGGATTTATTTGAAAAATCTAGATCCAATCTCCTCTGGACCATTGTTAACCAAATCTACCATTTTTTTTATTTAAAAAAAATTTAGAAAATGGCTGACACAAACTCATATGTGCAATGCCGAATCTCAAGATGTGCAATGTAATAACTAACTAGGAATTTTGAAACATGTGCAATGTCGGATTCCAAAAAGCAATGTCATATATACGCATCAGAATGCAATTCTACACAATGTAATAAGGTATTGCAATTCATAATGTGCATAAAGTAATGTAGCAATAGAAAGTACCTTATGCTTGTTATTTGATTCTAATGTCAAAGCAGTCCAAAAATGTTGTCTCAAAAGCAATAAAAAAATAGCGCCTCTCCAAGAACAACACTCCAAGAATAGCTCGATCAAAATTCGCGCGCTATTTTTTACGCATTTTTTATTTTTTATAAATCTAATCAAGAATGTCAAATTCCTATCCGTTGATGCCTCCAAACAGTGTTCTGTTAACAGATGCCGAAATTCGACATATACATACGCTTCACAATCCGACAAATATTTATCCATTGGGGACATCTGTCACGGCTCCAACAATTGTTCTGTTAACAGACGTCGGATTTCGACATGCTCACAAACGTTGACGTACGATGTCCATGTCGGATTATCCATGGTGGAACTGGATGTCAGATTTCGTCGTGTATGTAGGATGTCGGTTTGCGACGTCCATGCAGGATGTCGGATTTCAACGTCCAGCTGGATGCGGGCGCCAACCATCCGGTTTGGTTGTCTGGGAACCCGACTTTGAATAGGTGTTGTATTGCAACGGATGTTGCGGTCGTCAAATTCCGACGACCTCATTCTGACATGTTTTGCGACGCTCGCGACAATGAAAAAAAAATTAAACCTACGATTATCCATCACAGATCATGTCAGAAATCGTAGTGGGTGTTGTAGTGGTGGATTTATAGTGCACATCAGGGTTCAACATCTACAAAACAATGCTTCAACATGATGCATCAACATTGAGGACAATTGGATATGTATTAGGTTGGATCAATGAGCAAGATGACAAGGTTCGAGAGCCATTAGATCTTAATGAGCCATTAAATGTGGTTAAAATTGGATTGAATTTACTTCAACTTTAATAAAAAATAACTTTGGAGCTGTGAACTAGTAAATTTCATGTTAAAGGACAAAAAAAATTCAGTTTGAGAAAACATTTAAAAAATTTATCTTCTTTGTAATATTTGGATTACCTATCTGTTTAGGACCATATAAAAGCCTATTCCTCCAAATTAAAGGTAAAAAGAGATTGTAACCTACAAATACAACTTTCTTCGAACAATGAGCCTTCCCATCATAGAGAGAAACTAGATTAGAGACACTATAAAACCAATTCGAGGCCAAGGAAAGTTGGTGACATTGCATTATTATAGTCTTTGGGCAATTTGGAAGTTAATTGGATGTGCAAGAGGGCTTGAAACTTTTTGGAAAAGTCAAATTTTGGTGGACAGAGCACTCAAATCTTTTTTGGATATGTTTAACTTTTTATATTTTGAGCTTTGCTATTGTAATAAAAAAAAAATTCTTAGAGCAATTAAATAGTGTCACAAGGGCTATATTGAACAAGTTGGTAGGCTTGAATGAGTCACCACTTGGAGAGTCGTGTAGATTGGATGCGTTTTTTTATTATAGCATTTGAAAATTCAAAATGAAATGCATTTTGATGGAGAATGAGCTTTGGGACATTTTCATAGGGTTAACTCCCATTAAAATGAGATCATTTCATAAGAGGGCACAAATGGAAATATCCTTGTTAAATTTTTCAGTAAAGGACCATATCAGTGCTCAAATAAGTGACATCGTATCGTTGAGAATCATATCATTGAAAGAGCATGGGATTCAGTGAAAAATCACTTCCAAACAATGAATTCCTTTCATGTGATATTTCTAAGAATTTAAATGAATAGCCTAGGAATGGAAGAAAAATCGAAGAGTCTATAAGAGATGTTGAACTTGTGTATATGGCCATAAGTGGCATTTCAGATTAATTTCAATTTTTTTTAGTGGCATTGCATTGAAATCTTCAAAGGTCTTTACAACATTTTGTTGGAGGGGGGACAATGGAGTGAGGTAATAAAAGCTCAACAATCCACACAAGAAGGTCAATCATTGCTAGCCAAAGGCAAACATCAGGTTGTGAAAAATGGTCACAAGAAGTCTAATTATGATTAAAAAAACCAAAAATATCAAGCAAGGCAAGAAGAAAAAGTGAGAGATAATAAAATCAATGTGGTCTCATCAGCATCAACTTTACAAATTGATGATGGCACATAATGGTTCATTATTCTTGTACAAAAGCTGTCAAGCACCATGCAAAAGCTCCGTAGGTCCAATTAGAGCACTTGGGCCCTCACACGATTATTAATTACATTTCTGGCATAGTTCGGAATGATGTGGCATAAATAATAATCTCGTACACTGGAGTACCAAATATCCAAGTCTAGGATTATGCCGAATTCTATATACAGAACGTGGATGTAACACTTCTCCTCATTTGTTTGAGGGCACTGCTTTTTGGATGATTTGAGACCTGAATCCATGAACGAATACATGAGCTTGCAATTCATAAATTGGAATTCTGTGTGTGCTTTTGTGACTGCTTCTAATTTGTGTCTACTTGCTTGACCACCTTCTTTTGTTTTTGTTACTTCTTTGAATCTTTCTTGGAGTACAAGGCATGTGAGTCTTCTTTGGAGGATGAAGATGCACCATTCCTACAAATATCATCCTACAACAGCATAGTAATGCCTCTAGATAGTGAAAGGCCTGAGTGGATCAAAATGACCATCACCCAGTTCTCATATGACAATGGTAGGCCAGATAATAAGGTCATTACAACATCTGAGTCCTCAATGGCCAAACCAATCACCGCCATCTACTCTAGTAAAGTCTTGAATTGGTTGACATAATTCTGGATAGAATCACTTGTCTACATTTTGAGAGAGAAGAGCTTTCTCCTCAAATGCAGCTTTGAAGTGACATCCCTCACTTCGTAGAGTGTGCTGAGAATATCCCAAACTTTCTTGGAAGATTGGGCTTGTTTAATGTGGCTGATCTATGCATCTGATATATTTAGGATGATTAAGATGAAAGTCTTAACATCCCTAAGCTTCCATTTTAAAATGGCTTGCTCATCAACACTGGGAAGTAGTTCAACACCTATGACTATTTCCCAAGGCTTCTAGGCCATCAACATGACCTTCATCTTGAATTTTCATAGATGGTAGTTTGGTACTTCCAGCTTGAATAATATGAGAGAGAGAGAGAGAGAGAGAGAGAGAGAGAGAGAGAGAGAGAGAGAGAGAGAGAGAGAGAGAGAGAGAGAGAGAGAGAGAGAGAGAGAGAGAGAGAGAGAACTGTGGGATTTTTGCAGGTGAAGGGGTTTTTTAAGGGAAGTTGGCTACGATTTTAGGGGCTTTAATGCCGCATCATCCCTTTAACTGCTCTTCTTTCACTTTTCATCAGTGACGCCTTCTCATGAATCAAAAAATCTTGAAATATTTTTTATTTCTGAATAGATTTCAAGTTTCATAACAATAAAAGTATGAAAAATCTCT
Organism: Diphasiastrum complanatum; assembly: GCA_029204225.1. Classification (NCBI taxonomy): domain Eukaryota; kingdom Viridiplantae; phylum Streptophyta; class Lycopodiopsida; order Lycopodiales; family Lycopodiaceae; genus Diphasiastrum; species Diphasiastrum complanatum. The sequence continues at coordinate 36,620,977 of CM055104.1, forward strand.
CTAAAATGCTAATTTCTATCCACTCAACAAAACTCTGGAAAGAAAGGATAGATCAAATGTAGATTATAGGCTTTTAGAAGGCCCTTTCAAATTTTAGACTCACATAGAAAAGTTTTTCAAGAGAAAACTAAAGCCTTTCCTTTTGGAGCTTACAATACTAGAGTTTTTTTTAGCTCTTTGTATGCTACAAAAAAATATTCATAGCTCAAGGAAAAAGTGAAGGCAAAAAAAACTATTATTCTTTCCAGAATGGCTTGCTTGAAAAATCTCTTTTTATGCAAAAGTAACAGGAAAAATTTAAAATTAAAAAAATAATAATGCAAGAGTCTTGTTATTTGAAGAAGATGAACTCTTCATTCTTACTTCTTCTTATAACAAACTTGTTGTCACCTTTTGGAGTGATAGCTTGGGAGTATTGCCCAAAAACTAGATAGAAGTATCATAATGACATCATCATCTAATATTGGAGCATCAATAGTGGCTAGCCAATTTAACATTTGTTTGAAACTATTATGGTCATCACCTACTAAAGTACCTTCACTCATTTTCAAAAAGAGACAAGTAGTTAGACCTATAGTCTCATATAGGCTGATCAGTATGTCCCAAGCTTCTTTGAAAGTGGAACAATTAGCTGCATGGGATATTTGAGAATCTTTAAGATTCAGGGATATTATAGCTAGGGCTTTGCCATCTTTTGCTTCCCTAGCCAGCAATTTTGGATATATTGAGCTATTTGAGTACATCAATGAGATCATGAATTCTATTATTATTCTAAGTCGAATAATTCTCATAGTAATTAGGTGCAAGTGCAACCACTTCTCTCAATAACTCATTGGAGACATTCATCTTCAAGCAATATTTTTCTACCTCTTTTTGAACTTGGGTATCTCTTGTGGGTTATGAGGCTCCTCCTCAATTCCCAACACTATATCCATGAGATCTTGCAGTACTACGGTGGCCAGAAAAAGAGAGACCTATTGGTTTCCAAGGGAAGGCTCTAACTTGAGACCAAAGAAACTTTGGATGTCAAGATAACCAATTGAGCCAACTCAATTCACAATCAATAAATGGCACAATTTAACTTTCAAAAGATTTTGTGCAATAACATTTTGTGAGTTGCATGATTTAAAAGCCTACTATTTTGAAAAATCAATAACCTACCCAAAATGAAGGATCTTGGAGGTAATGTCCACATAATGGATTGTATATGGCACATTCTACCCATTTTTCGTTGCTCATAAAACACAATGTGATGATTTTTTTTAGGGCACATGAGTAAAAAATTGAAGTGCCATAATATATGACAGAATTTCAGTTCTAAAATACACATGCCTATTTCATTTTGTATAATTGGAATACTATATGCAAACTGCTACCGTACAACCTGTGCTATTTCGTACATTCTTAATCTGGGTGGTGGTCTGCGCTTTTACGAGTCCCAGCATATATGATTGTTATAAGAAAAGTTGGAAGAAACCCACAGTCTCTCACCTTCTCTGAAGCAAGAATGATGTTGCTTCTCTACAGCTACATTGCATGATTCCAGTAAATGTAGCCTATGTGTCTATCCGTCCACATTTGCTGCATGCTCATCCGCCATGACGCCTTAATTTGGCAGCCTATATTATGTTCATGAAAGCTGATGCTCTTGCTGCTTGCCATATCCAATCAGCCCTTAAAGAAAACCATTGAGATTGTGATCAGTTCTTTTGCAATCTCTAAGAAAAGCGTTTACCCAATGGCTGGGCCCTTCCCTATGCAACATCCAAGGGTGATACAAAAATAGACATTAACAATTGTGCAGAGATGGAGGCAGGTAAGAGCACCTCCCTAAGGACCCAGATGCACCTTTGAAGGTAAATTTGACTAATCTAAAAACAGAGAGTATTGACTTCCTTGATCGGATTTTATTTGCGTTCCCTTGAAATTCAGCATAATACACTAAAATAATGCACTTCCTTATCCACAGAAAAGCATTCTTGTCTTGTTAAAAGGGCAGATCATATCAATTTTAATGAAAGTGAGTCATTGGAAAATATTATAGTGATTTGGAAAATTTTATAGTGGTTCTCCATATCATATTGTCAACGAAATTCTAGTTTACCATAAACATGGGTGTGTTCTAGAAGGCTAAAGGCTAGAAAATGTAGGTTTTGATGGCCTCCCATACTCAAGATACATTCTTTTCAAGCCACCCATATTGTAACGAATTCTAAGCATACTTGTCTTCTAACAATGCTAGAATATATAAATTTTTATAAATGGGTATGATTGGATAGATTTAAATTCATGAAAGAGGGACATTTTTCCAAGCTATCACATTTTGAATGTGAAAGATCGCTTGGTTTCGGTGGTCTTAAATTTGAATTAATATTTTACCTAGGCTAGTATGGGCAAAAGCAACAGCTCGAACTTGTACGTAAAACAAAAGCTATACACTTATATCAACCCTATGCACACTCGAGGTGGCAATATGCCTACTTCTTGTGTAAAGATTTTGTATGTTTATCTTGAGATTCAATGAATTGTTGCAATGTAGCTATTTGTTTTTTTATACATAGTTACACAACTAGTAGTGGTTATACACAACATATACAACCTGGCAACGCCAAGTGAGGGGCAGAGGGGCAAACTCCTTAGATGTCACTACACAGCCGTTGGGATTTGAGTCCGTGCCTTGCCAATCGCACTCAACAACTCTACCCATGCATTGCGCTATGATGGACGCAATGTAGTTATTCATTTTTTGGTGCAAAGCTATGTGTAAAGAGAGGCTTGTAAACTAGAGGCACAATTTTGTGGCTTTTTCATTCTACTTGTTGCTTACAGATTGTTGTATATGTGTGGCCGGGCATGTCATATGGCATTAATGTGACAACACTATTCAATAGGACATCAATGCTAGTCAAAGCAAATAAACCTAATTTAGCATTAGAAAAATGCCCACTGGGCTTGATTATGTACTTATGACCCCAATATGAAAATGTTGTCCCACATAATGTTAGTGGTGCCCTATCACGGAATTGACTTCTTGAAAAAAAATAGGATACTCAATTCTATGTTTGCCTCGACTAGTATTTCAAAAAACTAATATTTATCCAGCATTGGTCTAAACAATAATTCTCATGGTCCTTACAATGTTGAACTCCCACCTAAGATTTTTTAAAAAGCTTTGGGATTACCAAGATCATGCACATCAAACTCCTTTTTGAGTGCAATCTTGATACAATCAATATCTTGATTGTTGCCTCCACTCAAAATGATATCATCCACATAGATTAGAAGAATGGTAACATCATTTCCAACAGATCTATAGTAAAGTGAATGATCATACTCACTAATCTTGAAGTTTTGAGAAAGTAGAAAAGTGTTAAGCTTAGCATATACCAACTCCTTGGTGCTTGCCTAAGTCCATACAAACTCTTTTGTAGAAAAGACACATGATTAGAAATCGTTCAGTTTTTGCAATTTGGAGACAAAAGAGGGCAAAATTTTCATCAAACGCTGATAACTTTCTGTTCCCTTACATGTGAAGAATAAAAAGCTATCCAACTTGTCTATAGGGGTTCATGAGGAAAATCATCTTGCTTGTGCATTTACAAGTTGTAAATATTATTCTCTAGCATGTACAAACGCGAGCTACATGACATGCACAATGTCTAGATGGTCATATTTCACTTTGTTCCATTGTATATATCAAAGGTATGTGAATTGAGCACATGACCTTGTGGATTAGGGCGAGTTTGAGTTAGGTTGATCTAGATTTGATGACATGCATAAAACTAGATGACATGCAAAATCAGTTAGTGTGCATGCATGCAACATGCAAATCAGTATACATGTTCTACTTAGAATTTGCTTTGCACAGGAACACAGATCATGCTACACAATAACACAGACAGAAAATCACTCTCCTCAGCAAGCTCACATAGCAACTGTGTTTCTCAAAATGAAATTACACTGTACATATAGTTGTTCACTCAGGCAACCCATGCATGACCCAGGTTGCCGTTGGCGGGACGCATGTCCCGTCAACTTGCCTCGTGGCGAGGCCAACTGATCCTTATCCACTAAAAGGACCCACAGTACAGTAGCACAGTGATTCTAACATTAATTCTAACTCTCTCCCTTAAAGTAGAGTCACTTTTTATACAGTCATATACATAGCTTTAAAGTCAACAAACTTTAAATACAGAAAGTTTTGATCTAAATTTATCAAACTTTTCTCCAGTAAGTGGCTTAGAGAAAATATCAGCTAGTTGTTCTTCTGTGCTACAATGAGCAACATGAATTTCACGACTCAGCACCCTCTCACGTATGAAGTGATATTGAATCTCAATGTGTTTAGTTCTCGCATGGAACACTGGATTCTTTGCTAGCTGAATGCCACTCTGATTGTCACTATGTAAAGTCGTGGGATTTTTCTGCTTTATGCCAATTTCTTCCAAGATTTGTCTCAACCATATAGCTTCTTGTGCAGCACTACACATTGCCTTATACTCTGCTTTTGTGGTGGAAAGAGCAATTGTACTTTGCTTCTTACTAGACCAGGAAAAGCAATTACCACAAAACTGGAATATATATCCTGTGGTGGATCTATGATCATCATAGTCACCACCCCCGTCCGCATCCACATAGCCACACAACTCAGGTAAACCATCATGCTTCCTGTAAATCAAGCCATACTCTGAAGTGCCTTTCACATAACGCAAAATGCGTTTAGTTGCTTTCCAATGCGTTTTCGTAGGTGCTGCCATAAACTGACTTACAATGCCAACAACATAACATATATAGAGTCTAGTTGTGGTAAGGTAAATCAAGCTCCCTACTAACTGTCTATATAGCGTAGCATCAAATGACTGTGATTCATCAAGCTTAGAAAGCTTTTTACCTGGTTCAATAGGAGTGTTTACTGGTTTGCAATCCTGCAACCTAAACCTGTGCAACAACTCTTTGACATATTTCACCTGTGTTAAACCCACTTCATATCCTTTTTGTCACACTTCTACTCCAAGGCGGTAATGCATCAGGCTGAGATCCGTCATCTCAAATTGTTCCATGAGGACTTTTTTGATCATGTCTATCATCTCTTGATTATTTCCCGTAATAATCAAGTCATCAACATAAAGAGCAATCAAAGCAACTATACCATCAAAGCATAAGACATATAGATTTGGATCAGAATGTGTTCTTACCATCCCCTTTGAACGAAAGTAGGCATCAATCCTGCTATACCACGCACGTGGTGCTTGTTTAAGACCATAAAGCGCTTTCTTCAAGCGACATACTTTATTTTCCTGTCCTTTCGTTACAAAGCCTTCAGGTTGATCCATGAACACCTCTTCTTCAAACTCACAAGTTTGTCACCTGCAATTTCAATCCTTCTTGCACCAAAAGGTTTGTCCCTACCTCTCGAACCTGTTTCATGAGGTTGAGTAGTAGTATCTTGAGATGTATCCTCATGTTCATCACTCGGAAGGTCAATGAATGGATCATCATCAGGTGGTATCCTCACTATACCATTTTTCGTACTGGATGTGTCTATCTTCTCAGCATCTTCGTCTTCATACATCTTGGATTCATCAAAGATAACATCTCGACTTATATGGATTTTGTTTTCGACTAGATCAAAACATCTATAGCCCTTCACGCGATCATCATATCCTAGGAATATGCACTTGATAGCTTTTACATCAAGTTTACGTCTTTCTTCCTTAGGAATATGTACAAAGGCCTTACATCCAAAGATTCGCAAGTGGTTCACCTTTGGCTTTTTCTTTGTGAATGCTTCCTCAGGTGTAATTTTTGGTATGGCAATGGTAGGACTTCTATTTTGAAGATAGACTACCGTGCTACATGCTTCTGACCAAAAATCTTTTGGTAATTTCATTTCAGCTAGCATAGATCTGACACTTTCCACAATCGTACGATTTTTGCGCTCAGCTACACCATTGAGAGCAGGAGTATGAGCTTGCGTAAATTGTATTTTAATCCCACATTGATCACAAAGATCATTGAAGTCATTAGACTTATACTCACCTCCACTATCTGATCTTAGGACTTTGATCTTCTTATCTGTCTGATTTTCGACCAAGTTTTTGAAGTTCTTGAAGTTATCAAAAGCATCTGATTTCTTCTTCAAGAAGTAGATCCACGTCTTACGTGACATATCATTAATAAAGGTCATGAAATAGAAGGCTTTTCCTAAGGACATGGTCCTCATAGGCCCGCATAAATCTGTGTGGATTAAATCCAGGATGTTCTTTGCTCTTGCAACACCCCCTTTATTAAACTTCTCTCGATGCTGCTTCCCATATATACAAGATTTGCACATCGATTTCAAGTGATCTTCTATTGTAGGCAGTCCTGTTACCATCTCCAATTTTCTCATCAAACTGAGGCTTCCCAAGTTCAAGTGACCAAGCCTCACGGATGATACAAGTCCATGTTGCCCCTTGATTGTAGCATTCAACCTGTACAATTTTGTATTGGGCTCTCTTACTCCATTCGCAATAACTTTGAACTTTTGGTTCGCATCCTTCACAAAGCAATGATCATGGGCAAATTCTACTTTCAACTTTTGATCAGTAATGACTCCAACAAAAAGTAAATTTTTCTTCAAACCTGGTACATAAAGTACCTCCCTGATCATCCTGCTTTTGCCATCAGGCAGTTGGATTGAAACTGTGCCTATTCCCTTGATCATGCACACTTCACCATTTGCTTGTGAAACAGATGTCCCATTATCCAATGCCTTCAAACTACTGAACCAGTTCTTGTTACCTGTCATGTGTCTTGTGGCTCCTGAGTCAATATACCATGCTTGATCATCTTGATTAGATGACAATGCAGATATGAAGATGCTAGAGTTTTCAATCTCACCTTCATCGACAAGGTTACCTGCTTGTTTTGGTTTCCCCTTGCCTTGTTCCGCCAGGAATATGCGACATTCACTCTTCCAGTGGCCGTTTTTACCACAATGGAAGCACTTGTCTTTCTTTTTAGTTTTGTTGGAAGATCCCTCATCCTCTTGAGACTTGGCAAATTGCTATTTAGTCTTCTTCTTGCCCTTGCCCTTGCTCTGTTTTTGGCATGTTGCAAGTGCCTGATCATCAGTATTTTGACGTCTAGCTTTTACCATCTCTCGTCGTTGCTCTTCCTGCATCAAGATTCTTGTGAGCTCGTCAAAGCTTGGCAATCTTTCTCTTGATGCTATTCCGCTCACAAACATCTGATAGGGTTCTGCAATGCCGCATAATGCATTATGCACCAGCTCCACATCACGTATGCGCTCTCCAATAGAATGCAGTTCATCTCTCATTGTCTTGATTCTGGTCATGTACGTCTGAATGTGCTCTCCTTGTTCCATGCGGGCACTATTCAACTTTGACTTCAGAAACATGATTCTTGACGGATTTGACGTCTCGAACTGCTCCTTTAGCACATCCCATGCCTGTCTGGGTGTAATAGCATCACAAATGTGGGTAATGATGTGATCCTTCACTGACAAGTTAATGAAGGTCAGAGCTTTCCTCATCTTTTTGTCGAACACTTTGATGTCTGCTTCATTTGGCGGCCTTCTCTCATCACCTGTGACAACTTCCCACACATGTTTCTCCATCAGTATGTTTTTCATTTTGAATTTCCACACCGCATAGTTGGAAATCCCGTCCAATTTGCTACTTTCACTCAAAATGGACTCTCCCATGTTTGCCATCGCAAAACTGCTTAAAACTTCTACCTTAGGCTAAGAACAGTATGTCGAGGCCAACGGTGATGTCAGAAGTTGAAAATAGTGACCTGCACTTTTTTTCTTACCAGGCCACTCGCCGCTTTTCCACCAATTTGAAAGCCAAATCGGCGTCGCCTTCCGAAATGCACTTAGTCGTCAACTCCCAACAACGCAATGGTGAAACTACTTCTGGCATACTCCGAACACTTTCTCCACTGCAACCGCTCTGTTTTGCTGTATCGTACTTGCAGGTACAGTCCGGGTGCCCTTCGTTTGGAGGTTATAGCCTTTCGTTTGGGTCAAAACGGGCAAAGGACCCAAAAATAGGGACTTTTCTAGCTTTTGAACTGTTTCTTCACTTTGAAGAAACTTCACTCTTTACTTGTGAAGGGACCCAACTCAACTTTCAGTATGAAAATTTTTAATGAAGTTGAAGGCCAGAATGCACTTCAATTCTTCAAGACCCTGTTTAAAGCTCATCCAATGGCTGAACCAGATCTTGTGGTTCACATTTCTCTCCCATCACAGATGCTGGACCGTTGATTCATTTGACACCTCATCCACAGGTTCAAAGTACATCTGGGCATCAAACTAAACTCTTGCAGACGCTATGGTCTTCGATACACTATGCTGAGTGTTGCGTTGGGCGCGCGAACAGCCCGCGACTTCCCTGCCTGCAGCCACGCCTTCCTTCCCTGAAAAATGTTGGATCAACCTCTCCTGTAGATCGTTTTGAACACGATCTGAGGCCTGGAGCAGGGTCGCCCTACTGAATCCATGACTGTAGAGTGTTCAGTCAGGAAATTCCGTGGAGAAACGATGATTTTAGCTCAACTTGACAAAGTGGCTTTTTCACCTTTTTACCGCAAATCTGCTAGGTTAACTGTCTGGAGACAAATCTCTGACACAAACCTCAGAATCTCTCCAAGGCTCATTGACAATGTGATTAGCTTCCTTCATGTCCTTACGGCATCCAAAACAGTGCACAAATAGCGAAGAAATCACCAGTTATGTATAAAAATCGTAACCCCAAGTCCGGTTTCAATTTTCAGCTGGCTTCGAAATTGTCAAATTTTCACCAAATTTTTCCCTGTCTGATGCTATGCACAGGCTAATAATCTCTCTGCTGAGCTTAGCAAGCCTTTATAAATTAGAAATTGTGCACCAGTGCTTCTCTTTCCGTCTTCACCCCGCCGTAAAACCCCGAACTCTCAGAAGACAATTCTCCCGAGGCTCTCTTCAACGACGATACTATACTGTGTACACTCCCTGTACGGCTCAGATACCAACTTAGAATTTGCTTTGCACAGAAACACAAATCATGCTACACAATAACACAGACAGAAAATCACTCTCCTCAGCAAGCTCACATAGCAACTGTGTTTCTCAAAATGAAATTACACTGTACATATAGTTGTTCACTCAGGCAACCCATGCATGACCCAGGTTGCCATTGGCGAGACGCGTGTCCCGTCGACTTGCCTTGTGGCAAGGCCAACTGATCCTTATCCACTGAAAGGACCCACAGTACAGTAACACAGTGATTCTAACTTTAATTCTAACTGTTCTACACATGTCAAGTCATCTAGGGAAGTAACATGCAAGACATGCAAACACTATTGGACTCATGCATGTAGTTTTGTAGGTTCATAGTTGAGAATTTGACATTTGGACAAAGTAGGTAGAAGTTAGGTGCAAATTCAACATGCAAGCTGTTAGATGTAATAATGTGAATTCCTAGCAAAGAATGGACAGCTCCGAAATCAGTCATGTCAAATTTCTTTGACAAATCACTCTTAGTAGTGTGCAGAAGACAAGTGTCATTTTGACAAGATAAACGCATCATCTATATAAAGAGCTATGTGAACTGAATTGGTGCCTATATGCTTCAAATAAACATTACAGTCAGCTGAATTGTTTGCAAAATACAATTGAATGAGATAAGCGTTGATTCTATCGACGACCTGTTTCAGACCGTAGATTGCTTTGTGTAGCTTGCACACTTTGTGCTCTTGGCCTTTGACTTCAAATCCTTTCGGTTGGAAGGTATATAGCTCTTCCTCAACATTGCCATTGAGAAACGTTGTCTTGACATCCATTTGGTGCATTTCGAGGTCTTCTGCGGCTGCTAATACAATCAGAGTCTTGTTTGACTGCATCTTGACGATAGGACTAAATTTTTTTGATAATCCACTCCGTGGACTTGAGTGAATCCTTTAGCCACCAATTGTGCTTTCCATCTAGCAATGGAACCATCAGAGTTGATCTTCTTCTAAGCTTTATGTTCATTAGGATAGCCAATGAAAATACATTTATTTGTCCTATGATCCAGCTTCGTTGTTTTTTGCCGCACAATTTAGATTTCAACACTGCCCGGCTCGATTTCATGGAGAAGGTGCAGTATGATGCAAATAAAAGCCCATAGTAACTGCATCTCGAAGAACAAATTGGAGGGCACAACCTTATGTTGTTGCAAAAATGTGTCAAATCACAAAGGCATCATGATGGTTTAAAGGGACCGCCACCTGTCTTGGTGGGAGATATTGTTGGAAGGTTTGCGGATCCCAAGGCATCTCACTCCCCGTATTGCACTGTTGGAAGGTTTGCGGATCCCAAGGCAACCCTAACCCTAGTTAATAAATGAGAGGGATTTGGCACCCTGCGTGTGTAAGTCCAACCCAATGATCACATAGTTATTTGATTAATTAGAATGTTAATAAAAGGACTTTAGGCCTTTTTGCAGGACTTTTAATGTCGCAGGAGTTAAGAAAACACAATTGAAAACACCCAACTGGATCAATCACCACAGCACAACGTCAAGTGCAACAAGAACACAGAATTGCTCTCCTCAAACTGTATATACCACTAACTCATAAGTACAAAGATAAGTTACTTAAAACACTCAATGGGCTCGTAAAAGAAAGATGGCCCGATAACTCTAGAACTAAGCGCACGTGGTGCCGTTGAAATAAGAAAGCACTGTATAAGTCGGTCATTGCTATTTTAAATGATCAACGTCCCTTCTTATTTTAGAGTTTACTCTATTCATGGAACATACCTCCATGATAGCATTACAAGTAAAAGCTTTTTACATGACCTGGTCTAAGCCAAGTTTGGCTCTAAAAGTTTCAAACTTTTTTTTACTTAAAGCTTTTGTAAATATATCAGCAACTTGTAACAATGTAGAACAATGTACAATACTTGGGGCGAACAAAAGTGAAGTTGTTAATCTCCAAATCAAGTAGTTTGAATCTTCTGGGTCCAAGATTGTTGTAGTAGTAAGTGCCTTATATTCAGCTTCACAAGATGAGAGTGATATAGTATCTTGCTTTTTGGAAAGCCAAGATATCAAATTTCCTCCAAGATATATGACATATGCACTTGTAGATTTGTGGTCTGCTTTATCACTTGCAAAATTCGAGCCAGAATAGCCAACTATGGAAAGATCTTCACTTATATATAACAAACCATAATCATAGGTTGAAGATATGTACCTAAGTACCCTTTTGGCCATTTTCCAATGATGAATAGTAGGATTTTGCATAGTTTGGCTCAACTTATGAACACTAAAACTTACATCAAACCTAGTTATAGTGAGCCAAATTAAGGAGCCTATAAGACTCCTAAAAAGAGTGATGTCCATGAAAGATCTTTCATCACCTTTGTTAGGGTCTTTTACAATTTGCTCCATAGGAGTATCAATACTCTTACAATCTAGCATATTGAACTTTTTTAACATTGAAAGAGCATACTTGGATTGACAAACAAAAGCCTTCTCATTATGGAAGTCAATCTCTAATCCTAATATGTAATGTATTTTTCCAAGATCTTGCATCTTGAATTCTTTTCCAAGTGCAATTTTGGTTTCTTCAACTAACTTGATACAACTTCCTATCAGGATAATATCATCAACACTCTATCATAAAACTTGACACACAAGGAAGGATCATAGTTACTAAGATTGAATCCTAGTGAGTCAAGAAAAGTGTTAAGTCGAGAATACCACAATCTTGGAGCTTGCTTTAGTCCATAGAGACTTTTGAAGAGCAAGCAAACTTTGTTCTTGTCTTTGGATGAATCCAAGGGGCTGATCCATATAAATTTCCTCTTCTAGATATCCATTTAAAAATGCATTTGAGACATCTAGTTGAAAAACTTGCCATTTGAAAAAATAAGCAATAGAAATTATGATTCTAAATGATACCATCTTTGTAATTGGAGCAAAAGTCTCCTCATAATCAAGTCCATAAACTTGAGCAAAACCCTTTGCACAAAATCTTGCTTTGTACTTGTTGATTGTGCCATGATTATATTTGACTCGAAAAACCCATTTGCAACCAATGGCGTGCTTGTTGGATGGAAGATCCACAAGCTCCCATGTCTTGTTGGCAATCAATGCATCATATTCCTCTTTCATGGCAAGAAACCATTCTTTTGAGTTGAGTGCATCATATACATCCTTTGGGGGCCTCATATGAAAAAAAATAAGTATAATTAGTAAAGTTGAGTTCCAATTGCTTGCCTTTATCTCCATATGTAAGCCTCTTAGGCTTGGATCTTTCTATTTGTGATCTCCTTGGTGGAAATATTCGAGGTGATTCCTTCTCAATTCTTGGCCCCATCTCTCCATGATAATCTTCGAGGGTGATGATAGGAGAATCCTTCTGAGAATCTCTGATCTCGGCCTCATCAAAGATGTATTTTTTATTCTCATGGTAAATAACATCCCTACTCTCAATTGTAACTGAGGTAGAGGGAACATAAATTTTGTAAGCCTTCTTGTTGGATGAGTATCCAACCATGATCCCTTTGACTGATTTGGATCATCTCTTTTCCTTGTTTCCAAGGGTACATGAACAAAGCAAGCACATCCAAAAACTCTAAGGTGATCAACCTTAGGTTTCTTCTTAAATAAGACTTCATATGGTGATCTTCCTGCAAGTGCATTGTGAGGTAATCTATTGCACAATTAATTGCTTCTCCCCAATATTCAATAGGCAAAGAAGCTTCAACTCAGATTGCTTTAGCACATTCACACAGAGATCGATTTTTTCTTTCAGCAACTCCATTTTGAGATGGAGAATAAGCACAAGAAGACTCTCTCTTAATCCCTTCAACCTCACAATAATCATAGAGCTTGTTGGAGATGTATTCACCTCCTCCAAAGCTTTAGCTTTGAGAGAAAACTATTTCTCAACATAAGCTTTGAAGACTAGGAAGTGATCAAATACCATAGCTTTTGAAGAAAGTAGCCAAGTATATCTTGTAAAATCATCAATGAAGGTAACAAAACAAGTTGCACCACCAATACTTTTTGAGGAAGAAAAATGAACATCCGAGTGAATTAATTCCAAAGGATGAGAAGTCTTAATAAAAGACTTTTGATATGGCTTTCTATGTGATTTTGCAATAGCACAAGCCTCACAAGGCTTGATATCCTCGGAAAGTGATCTTGGAAGGCCAATAGCCTTATCATTCTTGATCATAGAAAGCATAGACTTATAGTTAGGATGCCCCAACCTTCTATGCCATAACTCCTCCTTAGACATAAGAGCATTTTCACAAAAGTTTGCATTCTCAAGAGATTTTACTTGAAGATTCCACCATATCTAGATCCATTAGCTAGGATCTCATCATCTTTCTTGATAAAGCAAGTGTTGGAATTGAATCTTACATCACAACCACAATCAAGCAACTTTCCAACACTTATCAAGTTCTTTGTAAGCTTAGGAACAAAAAGAACATTGGAAAGTGATAGAACTTTAGAAGAAGCAAGTTTTACTGGAATGTTGTCAATTCCTTCAATAGAGCATTCATGATCATTTGCAGTATAAATAGATCTTTTAAGTCCTTTATAAGGTACAATAGAGTCAAAAGACTCCTTTGAACAACACATATTTGAAGAGGCTCCACTATCGATGTACCATGCTCCATCTTTCTTGTAGGGTGTTGAAGAAAAGCTTGACACCATGAGTGATCCTTCTTCATCACTTCCAATAAAGTCTTCTTCTTTCTCATTAGAGAAATTTGCTTGTTTAAGTTGATTTTTCTTTTGGAAGCAATTAGAGGCATAGTGTCCCTTCTTGCCACAAGAGAAACACTTTACTTTCTTCTTCTTGGTCTTGGAAGTAGAAGGATGAGTTGAGTCATCCTCTTCACCATCTTTGTCTCTGTCCTTGGCTTTGTCTTTGTTGAAAACTTGAGAAAACTGGTTCTTCCTCCTCCCTTTATGTTTGTCCTTGACAAAGAGAGCTTTGTCACTTCCAATATGCTCGAGTTTGTTCATCCTAGAAAGTTTGTAACTTTGCCTAGCTTCTTCAGAGATGAGAATTCCTTGAAGAGTTTCCAAATTGGGCAACCCCCCCTTTATGGCAAAGGATTGAACAAGATTATCATAGTCTTCTTTTAAGCCATTAAGAATGACTTGTACAAGCTCATCTTGATTGATTGTAACACCAACACAAGCAAGCTCCCTATGAAGGACCTTTAACTCTCAGAACATAATTTGATGCACTCTCCTCACTTCTTTGAAAACTTTGAAAAATCTGATTTCTAAGAGTGAGTATTCTAGAAGTGTTCTTAGCTTCATAGATGGACTTAAGTGCATCCCAAGATTCTTTAGCAGTGGTGCAAAATCCTATTTCTCTTAGAATCTCATTAGAGACATTCATTTTAATGAAGTGTAGAGCCATTCTAGCTCTCTTCCTATACTTTGGTATTTCAAGCTGTGCTTGAGGCTCCTCCTCAATACCAATTACTATGTCCATAACATCCTGGAGTATTAGAACTGACTCCATCCTAACCTTCCATATTGAGTAATTGGAGGTACTTAGTCTTTCACTTGGTTCTAAGAGATATCCTCCTACACGTGCCATATCGTGAAGACTTCTTGTTATTGGACAATTATATGTTCAAGCTTGTTCCAATCAGACTTGATGTTGCTACTCTCTTACTATAGGTATTTTCAAGGGTGTGCTACCATTTCTATGTGAAAAACTTGCAATTGTATTTGAGATAGATCTCTTCTTTCGTAAGAATCCAAGGGGCTCTTGGAATACTATAGGTATTTCCATCATTACATACTTTTGGCCAATACTCAAAGGGACCGGCACTACTTCAAGTTGGAGCTGTTGAGGGTATTTCTTGTAAATAGATAAAATTAGCCAAAATAAAAATTAAGTTGCAAGGGCTATTGCATCCAGCGTGCGCAAGCCCATAGCCCAATGAGCACTTGTAAAATATCGTAGTATAAAATAATGTAAAAGGGCCCAAAGTCTAAGTTAAATAAGTTTGTTAAGTTCTATTTAGAAGTCAAAGTAAAAGTGGTGGTAGGTGGGGTGTGCTTCTTTGTGCACCCTAGATTGTAATGTGTTTCTTTTGAAAGGTTAGGATTTCCATTCTCCCTTCTTTGAAGTAGCCAATAGAAACAAAGGGGCAAGGCCCTCACCAAGAATAAAAAGGCACCTCTTGTACCTCATTTTGGATGCTAATTGAGAGGAGGAGACTCTACTGATTTGGTGAATCAAGCATCCTCATGAGCTTTGCCTTGTGTCTAATGCTTTTTTTTATTGAAGCTATCTATTTTTGCTATGCTTTGCTATTTCATTGTTTATGTTTATTAAAGTTTCTCCATTAGATTAAAGCTAAAGCTAATGAGATCCCTCCATCTAACCATCTCTCCTTCTTCTATTGCACTTCTATCTCTAATGGCTTGTGTGGTTAATGTCAGTTTGGTGGTTAGAGTTAGTTTGGGGGCTAGTGTTAGTTTGTGTTAGAAAAACTAAAATAACCAACTAACCATAGTTAGAGACCTATCCTAGTGGAACTAACCCTTTTGACAGGTGGAGGGATCTACGACCCTACAGTCTACTCCTAAAAAAATAACTCCTTCTGGCCCAATCTCTTATCCCAAGAAGAAAATGAACTGCCAATCTTGCTAAAGCTTTCCTGAGAAGATTGATCCAGAACCCAAAGCCCACTTTAAAGTAATGGCTAGAAGGCCAAGAACTATTGCTTCTGAAGAGAGCAAGAAAGTTGTAGAGGAACCCACAATGAATGTGTTTGCCCCCTCCAAGATACCTTAAAAGACTCCAAAATAAGGGATCATATACATAAAACCAAGAAAATTAGAGAAACAACTTCAATTTTGGATATTGATCAATGTAAATAAAACTTAACGATCATACACAAGCCACAGGTTTTCCATTTGTAGTTCTAGTTCACCTCACGAAATACAATACTATTGAAAATTTGGATTTTTCCAATTTAGATTCTTACCATTTTGTGTGTGTGTGTGTGTGTGTGTGTGTGTGTGGGGGGGGGGGGGGGGGGGGGGGGGGGGGGGGGGTAATTCACAACTTACAAGCCCAAAAGTAGCTCTCTCAAGAATATCCCCATGTTGCTTCCTTTTGTAATGTTGGTGCCATTGCTTTTGCTAGTTGACAGTGGATGAAGCTAAACTACTTGCCTAGAACCATAATATTGACCAAGACTACATAATGAAGATAATAGTTAAACAAAGAATTAGTTTTTTTCACAAAGAATATATGAGAGCTTCCAAAGTTCGAGATGTCAATCAACTAGAGCTCAAAGCGCTTTGTGCACAAGAGATAGGCCTACCTTTCGACGCAAAGAATCCAACACAAACCTTGACAAAATATGATATTTTTTTCAGCTTGCTAAAATTTTGCTATGTTATTATATTTCCACCCGCAATTTCAATTAGTTTGTATTCATTGTTTTCTTTTATGGTAGGTATGGGCCCTTGTAGATAAAAAAATTTGATACGTGAAAAAAATTAATTTCAAATAAAAGGGCAGCTAGCTCAGACTGTGAAATCCATTCCCACCGATATCAAAAAAAATTAGTGGAAAAACATACAAGGGATTAACTCTTCGGAGTTAATAATAAGTGTTCTCTCAAGAGTTGTCGATGGTCAACTCTCTCTTGCTTAAATAAAGAAGAATTTTAAAGGTAATAGCTATATTCTTTTTTTATTTTATTTCATCTTAATGAGTGACATTACTATTTTCTTACAATATTCACAATTGATACACTTTTTGCACTATAGGTATAAATTGTTCATGAAAGTCCAAGAGACCCTTGAGTTCTTTCAATTTATTTCTCCCATGCTAAGCATAGTCCTTGATTTTTTGAGACTGTTAAAGACAAAAAAAAAAAAAAATGAGGTCCTTCTAGAACAATTTAAAAGACATCACTTTAAGGCCAAGGCTGAGAAGAAGGTTAGAGAAAGATTGGCGCGAGATGAAACTATCGCAAAGAAGGATCATACTGAGACCTACATTTTCAAAAGTGTCAATGATCAACTATGTTTCGATACATTAGAAGAAGGCGACTATAGAGAAATTGCCAAAATTTTGAAGAAAAGGCCTTACACATTGAGTATTGTAGATATTTCGTACGGCTTCCAAATGAAAGAATCATTAAATGATGATTACTGAAATTTATTGTGTGATGAAGAACTTCCTACTCTCCTATATGGATGCTGTTGTTTTGTATTCAAGCTGGCAATTCGTTGGGGTTCAAAAAGCCCTTTTGATATTTTGCAATGTTAGAATAGAGAATGTTGTATGGTAATTTTTCAACACTAGTAATTTGTTTTAATTTTAAAATTTTGAGATATTCTATGCTCAGTAAAGGTTTCATTTTTGCATTAACATAATTGTTTGTTATTTGTTTTCTAAAATAATTAATTATTTTATATGTTTAGCATAGGTTTTATGTTTGCATTATCATAATTGTTTGTTATGTATTTTCTAAAATGCTTATTTGTTGTCATTTTTTCCAAGTACAAACCCAATGTCAAAAACTCAGGTGGTTCGAGGCTTTGCAATGAAATCGAATATATAACCATTTGTTATTATTCATTAGACAACAAATGCTCAATGTTACATTATAACACCACCGGACTGACAAGTTTTGGCAACTTGTTCAAAACCCAACAATCAAAAGCCACAATAGTTAACTATTTGAGTGAATTTTGTTTTGCATCTAGCTAATTAGGTGCTAGATTTATTTAGCAATACCAAAACTACTAGCGCATGTGTTGGGTCCATCCACTCCATCAACATATGGTGACAACTTCCATGACTACATAGTTTGCAAGAAAGGATGTACTTTGTCCAACTTCTTTGACATCTCCATCAGAGTCACATTTTGTAGAAAAAAAAAAAAGTGTATGTCCTCCATAGGTTGGACCATGTAAGACTCCCCACCCATAGCCCCTTTGAATGTATGTGAGAAGAGATGATGACTTCATCCTTGCATGGAACTTTCATCAATAAATTCTTCATAAGTACCTAGCAAGATCACCTTTGCTTCTTTCTCAAAAATTTGGATGGTCTTGTCTTGTGTTGTAAAACTATATTTTTTCTAATGCCAACTGCTTCCAACTAATCACTATTTTTAGCCAAACATGACAACCGGTTTTGGGATGTGCGAGAAGTCCATATGCAGATTTACCCAATGGTTATAAAGATTAACAAAATCTTAATAACCGACGATTTCATGTTGGTGTAAGGCCACTATCATTTAGATCAATGGGGTATCAAAAAGAGTTTTAAATTAACCCTATATAGAACATAGTTTATGTCCTTTTATTTGGAGTTTGTGAAGAGGTACTATTGAGGCATGTAGCATGCCATAATCATGTGTCTTGTGCTCTTTCTCATGCATTAGAATCATACACTGGAACATCACCCTGCATAGAAACAACTACCAAGCTAGTTGATATAGATCAGCTAACAAATGTCTGTGTTCAAGCTTTGAATAATCATTTGTGGAAATTAGCCATCAATTATTTATCTTGAAGATCCTTGCATTCCAATCATGCACTGACTGCTTAATTGTTCAACTTTTGCAGCCAAGGTAGAAATTCAGGCAAATAATGCTTTGCAATTAATGCCATACAAGAAACTATGCTTGTCTTTCTGATACAGCATTCTCAAAAGCCACAGAGGCTATCTATTGTCATAGAACCATTACTCCTTTGCTATCATATCTTCAGGTAAAACAAACCTCAGACTTTGCAGAATCCTAGAGCTAAAATTCAAAAGACAGGGCAAAACTCAAAGATCTGTCAATTGAGCCATCTATACATGCTGAAATACAAATAACCTTGCTTATCCTTCTGATGCAGCATTTTCAAAAGCCAGAGAGGCTATCTGCTGTCATAGAAGTTAGAACTATATCCTTGCTGTTATATCTTCAGTATTTACTCTTACAAAACAAACCTCAAACTATGTTGATTCCTGGAGCTAAATTCAAAGGACGAGGCAACACTCAAAGATCTATTAATTGGGCCATCTTTACATGCAGAAATGAGAAAGCTTGAAATGGTTGCTCTACGAGAAATAGAAGCTGCTCTCAGACATTTCTGGAGTGATCATCCCATGAGTTGTACAGTTTTCCACCAGCTATTCTGTAGTGATGGAAAAAGTGCACAACTTTAGTGACAAGCCCAGCTAGTTTTCTGGTAGGATTTTCATCAAATTTCATGTTTGCTTGAAGGATATATGCTGAAATTGCTGTCAGTCTTGCCTCTGACCAGTTGTCGTCCAGTTGTCGTGCTTTGTTAGAACGAAAAGAGGCTTTCTGCTATGTAGAACAGCGACAGCAGAAGCAAACGCTTGCAAGGGAGTAATAGGAGCTTTGAACCCAACTGCAAACAGGCCTTCACGGACTTGGGCCAAGCTCATCCAAACTCCCTCCTGTTTTCGTACCTTGTATTCAGAAGCAACGCATTAGATTGTATCAAATCTAGTCTTCTGGGTCTGAAGCAACTACAACTTCTCTTGCAATTCGCCAGCACAAGGTATCCGTGCTCAACATTGAAAATTGAACAAGCAACAACAATACTAGCTGAAGAACCTTTTCCAGAAACTAGACACAAATCAAGGTAGTTCCTTAGATGCAGTTCGTTGTAAATTTTTGTGTTATAATTATCTGACAAGCTTCACAATGCTAAGACAGGACTCATTGATCCATTTTTGTTGTTTGAGCCTTGAGGTCATGCAATTTGACAAAACCAAGTGAATTCAGCTAGAGTGCATACTCATATTCTTTCAAAACTGCGGATCAAAATCATATAGAAAACTTTGTGCATTTATCATGCAAACCTGCTATCCGTTGCACAGACCTTATGCATTCTCTTAGAAAACTGATAGAGCACTGGCAGTGCGCCAGTGAGCCAAAACCTTCATCAGAACTTATTAGAGCAGGTAATTTGGTGTATACCTGAAAGCAGATGGTTGGAAAATTATTTGAAGTTTCTGACTTCGCAGCAGATTGCTGAGCTGATTTTGGTGCTTCTTCTGGTTGGCCATTGAGAATGGTCAAGCCACATCCCAGATCCCAGCTTCCACAATCACACTTCCCACCGGATCGCCATCTGTCGATGAGGGGCATCGGTCCACATGATCCTTTCATGGGTCGACCATGATCACCGGCGGGAAGAATTAAAGTTATGCTCGACAAATCACTGCTTGTTTGAAAATGCTGATCTTGCATTCCACATCTCACTTCTGCATTGTCTGAATCCAATTCAAGCTCCGTCCTTGATTCTATCTGTGATTCCACACTAGGTACAGTAGGCATGCCCTTGATTCTTGGACAGACGTCACCCCTTAGCGTGCTCTTGATGTTTGTGCTATTTGCAAAATCTTCTGACAATGTCTCCAACCTCCGATCATTATCAATTCTTTTGGGATTGAGATACTTCAAGATTGGAGCTACATTGGAATTTGATGCAGGGGTTGTTGATGAACCAAGAACTGTGCTTTTATTGCAAGGGAACCGAATCACCACAGCTGCAATCTCCGAATGGGTCTCCTCCGTTTGCCTGGGACATGATCTAGAGTGGTGAGCTGAGTAGGTATTCATACCATTTCGGGTTCTTGGAGGAGTGCAATGAAGGGAATGCACGCTTGTGAAATTTGTCGCTGTACCTATTTTGTGTACCTTTGGAGTAGAAGCCATTCTCCTTGTAACCATTCTAAGGGGAACAAGCCTTGAAGAGACACGAGGACTGACTGCCGAACCACTGTATAATATGCTAGGGTTATATACCGAACCATAAACTATTGGGTTTGGACTAGAGACAGGTGAAATCTGTGGCTGCAAAGATCTCTCCCACGAAGAGTATAAAATTCTTTTGCTTGAATTTGAAGGAGTGGCATTAATAGCAACGCTTGCGCCTCCCTCTAAAATCACAAACTCCAAGTGCATATACTGCTTTGCTTCTGATTTGCAGGTGTTTGCATCCTCCCTGAATCTGCAGGAAGCTTTCATCTTTCCCACAAAAGATAGCTCGACATTTTCGAATTTGTTCCAATTCTCCCAGTTTACTTTCGTGTTTCCATGATTCTTCCAGGAGTATAATACATATGCAAGATCTCCATCACACGAGGTTGCACCAACGACTTTGGCAATGAGTACATTTCGACAATCTTCCATGATAAACGCATAACTTGGAACGCCATCCATATCCGAGCAATATAAGCGAGAATGCACGGCAAAAGTGCCTGCAGTGCAATTTCTCGAAACTGAATGGTTTGCAACAACTTTTACAGGAGAAGCTGTAGCTAGCTTTCGCGACCCAGTTGACATTTTTGAATGCAGGCATCCACTATTGCTGCATTCAATAGGTACATTTGCAATACGCACATCCGGTGTCACATTGGGGGACACATTCTCATTCTTTGATGATGGCGTGCCTGCAAATAATTTCTTGATTGCGTTGAAAATTGCCCGATTTGAGACTCTTTTGGATACTCTTTTTAGCGCCATCGCAGCAATTTTTCCTCTAGCAAGGGATGTATCTCTTGTGTCATCAGTTCTGCAAGCATTTTCTGATGCTAGAACCAGTACTGCTTCAGAGCCTTTTTTTAGCTGCTTATCAATCCCGGTATCTTTCAATCCGGAAAACCTTGCCATGGATAGCATATCACAGCTGGTTTCCCATTGGAGATTGTCCAGGGACGTTGATCTTCTGAAACGTGACCTTGAAGATATAGGTTTCACTGCTGAGTTTATTTTTCTACTTAAAATCTCATCAGTTCTGTTGAAGCTGGGTGTTCTAGGATTATCGAGACCATTCTCGCATTCGTCTTTACCCTTTGTTATGCTGGTAGTTGGCTTGGTTAGTTCATCATCAGAAAATTCACATTCGCCTAGAGATGGGGGTGAATAATCTGCATGACTTGAGCTCAGCGAACGTTGATGGCTGAACTCAGTCTCCATATTTCTGACTCGTTCTATTTTGTTGGGAGAGAGATAAACTGGAAACAAATTATCATCACAGAGATCAGAAGAAATCTGTTTTGGTTTCTCATGGTAGGACTTCGAATGCTCCCAGATTCTTCCCTTGCCAACAGCATAAAAATCAACAGTTCCATCCAGCAAGATCTCCTGATTGACTATATCATCTTTGGAAGAGAGGTGATCATCTGCACGATCGCATTTGATAAGATCCTGAGACAAAAGTTCAAGTTTCTTTTCTTGATTCATCCAGTCAAGAAGGGTAAGAGGCTTGTCTCTCGGTATATCTTCGTGGCATATCCTATTCTCCACATCACTGTCCCAGTTTGAGCTTCCCTTCCAATATTCTCGAAATCCAAACAGATCTTCTCTTATTTGATTTTCATCAAACTTCTTGGATTTCTCGAACAAAGGATTCATATTATACTCCATGAACTGCTGGTCAAGGAGTTTCTGATGTGTATCTGAGCAAGCTGTAGAAGGAAGATGCATTGCGTGAAGTCCATAAGAAGTGGGTAATGTAGCTGCTGGCATTTCAAGTTCAGACTTAGAAGAAAAGGATGAAGAATCTAGCGTAGAAAAGAGAGACGAGCTTCTGCTTGTTGCAGGAGAGGTGAAGTCTTGTCCAAAGTAAAAAGGCTCCATGCAGTCATGCGCGGATGAGCAACAGCCACGAGGCTTTAGTGCTAAATTTCTTTCAAGTAGCCGTTCCTCCCCAGGATCGTCCTGGAAGGCTAGAGCAACGACTCCTGAATCAAATTGCTTTTCGCCTTTCTGTTTTAGGCCTGAATATTGTACATTAGAACTCCTCATCTGGTCTTAGCTGATATCTATCAACTGAAGCAACAATCCTGTTTTCCAAAAAAACTCTAGACTCCTTAGATCTAGCAACTCCTCCGAGATATTGAATTGATTTCTGATGGTGCTCCAAAAGTTCTGAATTTAATCAGCTTTAATGACGTTATCTTTGCCTTCTACTTGTGCTTCATCTTTCTGATGATTAGACTATAATTCTGAAGAGAAAGATTCACGAGGGGAACAAAGCTCGATGATGTGAAAGCCATTCGCTCAAAAGGCTGCAAAAGTTAGAATTTGCGTTCCTATATGCAGTATGATAGCTTCATCACTGTCTTTCCGTAAACAGCAACGATTTAAAGCCAAAAATCCAGGAGTCGTCAACAGACAGATGATCCACATCAACACCGTGCTATGTTGTTGTCACTGTATATGAGGCAGTGCCTGCATATACGGTCGACTTGAATCGCCTGATTCAAGTCTATTTTAAGAAGACGCTATTTACAAGTAGTACTCTAGCTTCCATAACTAGATCACTTTTTTTCCAACAACTCCTAATCAAGCTGGATCAGAAGCAAGCAAGCGCTGATTCTAATGCTTCATTATCTCCTCATTTTCGTGAAAAACAGGTAGCTGAACAGCATTCAGCATTGCATCATCAAAGCTTTTAGTAGCTGAACAACATTCAGCATTGCATCATCAAAACTTTCAGTAGCTGAACAACATCCAGCATTCAATCATGGAAGCCTTTAAATTGCAATATGACAGGGAAACAAATGCATGCCCCTATGGGTAGTGGGTAAATTGACTGAATTCAAACAAAGAGAACTGGAGATTGATCCTTCAGCAGAAAACAAGCAAACCCAATTTTCTTTCTCTCTTCCCTGGCTCTGAGGATTTGGGGAGAATCAGAAGATTGATAATGACAGCTTAGTTTTTAGTTACAAGTGAAGAAGAGATCAAGCCTGGGAAGTATCCTGGGATCAGAGCTGAGGACATGCTGCTTTTCATGCAGATCATGCATGATGCAGCAACTCCAAAGACAAGAAAACTGGAGCTGCTACACCTAGGCTAATACACGTGAATTTGAGCTCAGACTTTATAAGCTTCCGAGATTGTTTTTTGTTGTTTGTGTATAAAAACATGTAAATTCATGATCATCAAATTCAATAGCTCTCTTTTACTTTAACTTTGATCATATGTGGTTGCTTATCCTTGATCACTAGGTGTTGACCTAGAGAGTATTATGAAGTTCCATTGCAATATTGGGGTTTAACAATTTGGATATGCATTCTAACTTGTGTAAGAATTTGAATTTGTAGGCCATGTAGGTTGGCAAATTGGTCCTCATCTTGGAGGAGGATAGCCCAACATCACAAAAGATCAAGTGACATACACTATGATGTGGTCCCATGAGATGGCTCCTCATTGTCCCACAAGCAAGAACTAGAGAAGTCACCAATCATAGAGATAAAGAGAAACTGAATGATGCCTCATTCCTCATATTGCCAATCTTTTGATAGTTAGTACCTCAAGTGGCCTCGTGCCCTTGAGGTTGGGAGGCTAGGGTTGGTGTGCATGATTTTTAACGAGCATGAAAAGGCAAGCATTATATTGCATAATCCATGTGTGAGGGAGCATTTATGGACTTGTTTGAGTGCAAATAACTATTATTTAGTGAGGTATTGTATGAGTGGTAAATACAATATTTTTATCAACATGGACCCACCAAAGAAGGCAATATCTAATGCAACACACATTTCATGTGTAGAGGTGCATTTGTTTATAAGTAATAGCTTCATTGAGCACTTGTAAAAAAAAAAAGATCCATTTGCATTGATAAACATTGATGAAATACAATTTTGCATTGATAGACTTTAATGCCAACTAGACAGAGTTTTCACAATAGTCATACAAAACAACGGAGCTGCGTATTTTGCATGGCAGTGGTGGTGTAGTAGCCATCTAATGGAGATGGGCAATAATACCACTTCTTTTTCAAAAACAATGGTATCATTGCCCACCCTTAGATGTGTGGGCCTCAACCACTGCCACAATAGTGGTGGTGCTAAACACACTCTCCCCAAAATAGCACCCAAAAGACCTCAATGTTTGACATCATGGGTTGATGTATGTACATGCTATGAATGATCTATTCCGAATACTTGATAAACAAAATGCATAAGTTTGTCAGCCAAAAAACTTCTCCCTCACATGAAAGAAATATAAAATCTGGGCACATGCAGGAGGGGCTTGTGCTTATTGTGACTCTATACATATGCCCCCTTGATCCTTGAGTGAGTTGTCTCTATCTCAAGAAGGTCATGTATTCTCGTAATAAGTCCGTATATAACTGCACATCAGTTTTTGACAAATGTCGAAAAATTTTCAGTGCTTTATCAAGTGCAATATTTATGTCAATAACCTCATCAAGTTTTATCATTCTTTCAATCATGTTTGTGAATGAGAAGCCAAGAAACTCTCTATTAGAAACTTTATTTTCTGCAACAGAAGATGATTTTGGTTCATCTAATTCTTAACACTCAAAAGTAATTTACATGTATGTCATCTTCTTCTGTTGATTTTGCAAAGAAAGAATCTTTGTCCGAAGTAAAACTTGTCTCAGAAATTGGTGTTTCACCTTCATACTTACCAGTTTTGATGTATTCGTCTTGTCGGCTGGAAAGTGTAACTCCTTCCTTTTCCAGTGAACAATGACATTGGCTTGCTATAACCAAGGCCTCTCGATGAGTACAGAATAAGTTGGCTCTCCGATAGTCTTTATCACTAGGAAATTCATTATAAACGGTTCATTCTATACAAATACTTTTACTCTTTTGAGTTCACCGACAGGTTTTCACCTTGTCGAGTCGGCCAACTTAATTTTCCTCTGAGTCTGTTGAATGTCGGTTAGTCCAAGTGCATGCGCTATATCTTCAGTCATAATATTAACACTCAAACCTGAGTCGACTAGAACTTTTTCGGTCAAGAAGCCTTCAATAGTAACATCAATTTCAGGAGCACCAAGATCGCCCATATCGACTAGCAATAGATTGATTTCTGGTAACTTCTGTTACGTCTGCAATTTGGTTGTATCAGCATCCTTAATTGCTTTTGATAATAATTATTGTCAGATAGAAGTTCCTCAAAAGTAATATTCGGTTGGAAAGCTTCGATATCATCGACGATATTGTAATCTTTCGACATACAATCGACAACAGCTTCCGACAGTTTTGAAGATTTTATATTATCTTCTTTGAAAGTCACTTTCTTTCTAGGCTCGGCTTCATGTACTTCTTCATTAAATCTTTCACTTCCGAAGCAATATCTTTTCCAAAGAGTTTTTTTGTATTTCTGTCAAAATTGGAGTCATACTTAGGCGTTTTAGACTTCTCATCTTTGGAATATTTTGATTTCTTCTTTGTATGCCTTTGTCGAGACTTTGAGACCAACTGCTCCATAGAAGATCTCCTCCGAAATTGCCCTTTCCAACTTTTGACTTCCTGCTTGCATCTGGTGGGCATTGTCACAAATGAAACTAACCCAAGTAACAGGCTAGCCATCCATCCTTTGCAAACATCGAGTCGTTTCGTTGTCGTTCACGTGCGAGTACTTGAACTGCGAATCCGCCCCAAAGATTTTGTAGTCCTCTTTGTTTGATAGTATCAGCCTTCAAAAGAAAGGTTCCTTCTCGAGCCATCAGCTCCCTTGTATCACAAGCAATCATGCAATCCAGGCCAAGCACGAGTACTAAGACTCACCACAAATACATACAAGCAAGACACTCAGGCAGGATTACTAACAGGTAACAAAGACAAGGTCCCCCTTTGAGATAGCCCTGCCAAAGGACCTTTGTCTGGCCGTGCACATACAGATCGATCACAGAATCAGCCCACAAAGAACACCCCTCCAACTATCCGTGCTTTCACCATTAAGTAGCACATTGCCTCAGTCACGCCCCACCAAATTTGGTCGATAGCCCTTATAACTAAACGATCGTCAGCTATCCCACACCGCACCTAACCACCCGTGCTTTACACCCGAATTCGAGCAACATCTCTTTATCAATGGTTAACCCGTACAGTTCAAATATGTCACCCCGCACCCCACAAGGTGGCACAGACCATGCTTTCACCAACCTAGGCAGCACTTTGCCTCATCTATCTTACGTGCAGACGATGCCAGGCCCGAACCGCGAGAACTAACCGTGCTTACACCTCAAGGGCAGCACCTTGACTAATCAAATCCCTCGTCCTGCCGACCACCACGATGCACCCATGCTTACACTATGGGCAACACTTTGCACAACAATTGTCCTGATGAATCCCAAACAATGGCCATTTCCGTGAGATCCACATAGCTGACCGGCCAGCCGGCTCTGATACCACATGAAGCACAAGCATCCCAAAGGGAGCCGAGAACCACGACTTAGCTTCCCAGCTTCCAACTCTTGCCATCCAAACCCACTTGACATACAAGCAGCCAACTCACCAACAAAGATCAGACTTAACCAACTTGAAGTTCGGAAACCAACATTGAGATCCAACCTGGTGCCATGCCAGATCAAGGGTCCTGATGTCGGTGACTCCCCTCCAAGTGAGCCGCCTGACATACACTAACAAACTTAACTAACTCGAAGCTTCGTTATAAATAAGTAACATCCATTCCAAGCAAGTCATGACTTACATCAAACTTAACCAACTCAAAGCTTCGTCACGAGCGCTGAAAGCCAACCTGGCGCCATGCCAGACTGGACAGCCATAAACAAGTAACTTCCACCCAAGCAAGCCATCCAACTCAACCAACAAGTTAGAGCTCGAAGAGCTCAACCCATTCACGTTTGTGCAAGGAACACTCAGAACCACAAGTTGCGACATATATGAAGACAACCAGTTCCTGGACTGAATGGCTTGACAGCATTGCCCGTTGGCAACCCGAGATACAACCCTTAGCTATGCGCCAGATCAAAAAGATTTGAAGCGGCCTTACAACTGGCAGTTTTACGAACCACTGAAACCCAGAAGGTAATCAGAGTCAGTCTGAGAAAAATCTCACTTTATTGATAAATCTGAGAAGGTTACATTTCAAGTGTGTGACCGACCCTAGCCTCTGGGGTGCCGGCATGCCAAGGTCGGGCGCCAGGACAACATTCCAGCAAGGGAAGCCAAGACTTGGTTGGAGCTCGCCTTGAGTCGCAACCCGCTGCATTCCCCTATAGTATTGGTGGGATTCGCCACCTCCCCTCATATAATTTTCTCTCTCTAGAAAGTTAATTTCTCTCTCTAGAATCTATTGATCCCCAAGCTTCCTTTAATCATGCCTAGATCGTGTGAGGTGATTGCACATCGATCCGAGCTCTCTGGACTTCACTAGAACCGATCAAAGGTTTTCAGACATAGGAACTTGGCGCTGGCTGGATTTTGGTCACACTGGTGCTGGGAGCGACACTGGCGCCGAGAGCAGCAGTGGCGCTGCTGGCGCGGGGACAATGCTGGCGCCAGTGGCGCCAGAAGTAAAGCTTGTAAAGGTAGCTTTACAACAATGTAATTCCCCTGAACAGTTTGAACATAAAGGCGTATAGCCAATTTGTCTTCTCGGTTCTAGACATTCTGGTAAATAATGTCCTGCAGCATCACAATTGAAACAGGTTCCTGGCACTCACTTGGGTTGTAGGTTTGGTGTAGCATACACAACCTTCTGCATTGGTGCCACAGTCTGCATAGGAACAAATCTCTTAGGAGCAAACTTCGGTTTTGACTGTTGCATTTGTGGTTGATGTGAGAGATTTCAACTAATTTAGTCTAGTTTAGTCATATTTCTGAGGGTTAAAACATTCAATGATGAGTTAGCATGTATTGATGAAAGCATTAAGGAGGTAGAACTTATACTTAATGGCTTGTTGGATGATCATGCTAATCTTGTTCAAAGTTTTGCTATTCAAAAGACTTTGCCAAGTATTGTGGATTTGCAAGAGATCTTGGTGAATGAGGAGTATAGGCTTCAATCAAGAGATGGATCTACATCGACATCTCATTATGAAGAGGAGGCTATGTTCATCAAAGGCAAATTTTAAGGGCAAAGGCAAATGCAAAGGCAAGTTTAAGGACAAAGGCAAAGGCAAAGGCAAGTGGTCAAAAGGACAAGATCAAGGTGAGACTTCCTCTTTTTCCAAGAAGAAAGATAAGTCAAAGTTAAAATGCTATTATTGTCACTTCAAAGGGCATATTGCTAATGAATGTTTGAAGAAGCAAAGAGATGAAGGTAGCAAGCAAATCAACTTTACTACTAATGATGAGGATCTAGGTGGTGGTGATTCTCTTTTGATGTGTTCTTTAAGACCAATATCAAGTGAAGTTGGCAAAGATTCATGGTGGATTGATAGTGGAGCTAGTTCACATATGACTAGTCACAAGGAGTTCTTTACTTCTTTGGTCACTTATGATGGAGCCAAGAAAGAAATTCACATGGCCAATGGTGGTGAGTGTGTGATTGAAGGTATTGGTTCGATTCCTATTTGTCTCTCTACTGAAAGGAAAGCAAGACTTGATGGTGTTTTTTACATTCCTTCACTTTCAAAGAATTTGATAAATGTTGGTCAAATGATAGAGAAAGGATACATGGTAAAATTTGGTGGTGATACTTGTTTCATTACAAATGAAGAAATCTTGGTTGTTGGAGGCAATAGACAAGGTAGACTTTTCAAGCTTGATGCTTTTGTTATGACTAACAAAAAGGATGGAATGGCAAAGGAGATTGGTCTTAACTTTCCAAAGTTCCCTTTTAGCATCAATAAGATTGGTGGATCTTATGCAAAGTCTAACAAACTTCCTTATGCTAGATCTAGGTCAAGATCTAATATGCTTCTTGGAGATGTTCATCTTTGTGCTAACTTGGCTAGTCTTGAGGATAGTGATGGTGTTTCAATGGTTCTTCATGGAAAGTGCAAGCATGCAAAAGGTAAGGAAAGAGCTAACTTCATCAATGGAGGTGAAGGTTATTCCTTGGAAAAGACTGTTGTTAATGATTTCTTTGATCATATGAACAAAGATGTTGCTAGGTGCATTTATGAAGGAGGTGGTTCTTCTACATTCTTTTGTGATGAGTCCAAGAAAGTCATTTTTGTAGCAAGTGGAGTCACATGTCTTCATAAATAGAGTAGATCAAATGGTTCTATCAAGAGACTTGGTGAGGGAGATAGTCACAAGTCAAGAAGAAGAGAAGTATGTGAAGTGTTCAAAGTAGGATGTACTTTGAATGATGTCATTGTGAATGACAGTGAGGGAGAATCATTATCATATGAGTCATTACCTAAATCATTGAGTAGAAGTTCTTGTTTGAAAAACGAGAGTACTTCAATCATCCTTATGTTAAAGGTACTAATCATTTTTTTCATGGCTTCTGATGTCTTTGAGGTTTTTACTTCTTATGATGCAATCATAAAGAGGGAGTCTTATGAAGTAAAGAGCAATGGAAGATTGTTTCTTGAGAAAATCCAAGGCATGGATCTCACATCTCTTCATCAACTCAACGGATTCTATGGTTGTGAATTGATCACTCATGATCGAGATGGCAAAAGGTTGGTTGAAGAAGACTACATGGAACAAATCGAGAGACAATTTCTTCAAGGCAATGGAGATCTCATTGGTGAGATTATTGAGGTTTGATACTCATCTTCACCTACTCTACTTCATGTTGGATGGAAAAGTCTGGAATCTATCTTTTGATTTATGATGGTGCCACCAATGGCATTGTTTTCACTAACCTTTGTGGAAATTTGAGATCAAGCATTGATGAGATCTTGTTGGATCTATATCATATGTTTGAGAGGGAGTATTTCCAAAGGTTCAAGTCTAAATATATTGATATCTTTGATGATCAAGATAAAGGTAAGCAAATGGAAGCGACTCACTTTGCTTTACTCACACATTTTGGAAAATCTTCCTGTGTAGATGATGCTATGCAAGTGGATATTGGTTCTCATTGTTTTCATGTTGGAAAATCAAGTACTGGATCTGAAAAAAAAAATTTGTCCAATGACTTTGGTGGTCAAGAGGAAGATCAAGAGGTTGGTCTCAAATGGCTTCAACAACACAAAAGGAAAGGTGGCAATTTGGAGCTAATTAAGAGCATCAAAGGAGGGTCATTTGGTAACGTTGTTATGGATCTATTTTGCAGGAGTCTTTAAACTCAAGTAAGGTCAAAGGAGCAGCAAGGAAGTGTTTTTCAAGTTTACTTTACTTGTTCTATCTCATGTTTGAGCTATTTCATGTGAATGTGTGCAAATTGTCAAGATATGGACAAAGTAGCTACATTGTCTTGCAATATCTTGTTGTTGGAGTTGTACTAGCATTCTTGGCTGGTTTTGCTGATGGAAATGAAGCTATTGGAGTTTCATTATGTCACTCATTCATGGCCAAGTCATCAAGTGTTGATGATATCTTGTGGCAAGATGGAGATGGAGGCTCATTCATGGAGTTTTATGGTGGAGACATATCAAGAAAGGACAAAGTTGGAGGAGGCAGGCAAGCAAATGGTCATCACTCACATTTATTGTTTGGTTTCTATAATTTTCTAAAGAGTTCAAAGTTTTAAGCATGGAGGAATCATTTCATTCACATTCTATTTGGTTCTTCATGTTCTAGTTATATCTTGATGTGTAAAATTGATGTAAGAAATAGTGAAGCATCCAATTGGGACACTATTCTCTATATCAACTATGAAAGATACTTTAGAACCTTAGAGAGGAGATCTATACTTAGGATGGAGATCATTATAAAGTTGGATAAAAGTAGTATGGTTAAAACTATGCCAAAACTAGTTGAAGAGGGAGTGTGAGAGATTTCAACTAGTTTAGTCTAGTTTAGTCATATTTTGGTAAATTGTCAATATGAGGCCAAAATTCATTTTAGATTTACAGATAAACTTTTTGAAGTTATATTAGTTTAAAATACATTCAATAAACACTTTTTGAAAGTGTGGGAAAGTTGGTAGTCAAGTTTGAGAGAGATTCAAATTTTGAATGTTGGGTACTTTGAATCTAGACCCAAAAGAAAGCCAAGTGGCCAAATAGGGTTTGGACCTGCTATAAAAAGAGGAAATTCATGGAGAGACACATCTTCTCTCTTCTTTCTCTCATTTCATCAGTATACATGGTTCTCTTTGGGTGGTCCTACTCATTGGTGCACTCTCTTGATGATATCTTGCAATCTTGTGTGTAGAATGCTCATATTTTGCTATTTTTGGTTCCACACGTGTGAAATATAGTAGGTTACTGTAATCGTACGGACAACAACTATATTTTATATTTTGGTTTATTTTTTATCAAGTTCTATTAGAGTTTTCATCTCATTTTGTGTGTAGATGCTGATTTTTCTACATTGGCAGGATTGTTGGTTTGCTCCTTATTGTAACCAAAGATCAGGGACTATGAAGGATTGGATCTTGAATGATCTGAAATCCTTCACAATTGATTTCCTTGTATAAAGGAACAATACTCTTTTCCATCAGCTTCGAATATTTCTCTAGGTGTGTTAACTCCACATAAGCCATTGGATTATGTGGGAATCAGTATGAGTATGTCCTGAGGAGTTACATTTGGTACACCATAAGCTTGGATTTGTCTTTGGCAACTTTTTTCACTTCTCTTTCACTTCCTATATTTGTACTTGAAGATCATGCATTCAAGAATTCAAATCTACAATTTCTTGCTTCATTTTTTTGTCAGATTTTTGCACAGGCTCGACCTTCTTCGACTTCTTGTTAATCTTCTCTCGTTTAACAATCTTTGAATCTTCAAAAGTATTGAAACTTGAGGAAGTAGATTCAAAACTTGAATCGGAGTCTGAAGATGAATCGAGTCCTCAATCTTCAAACTCTTCTTCTTTGGCTTGGGTATAGCCCTCTTCTTCCTTGAGATGGTCGATGTTTCAAACTTTTTAGCAGATTCGATTACGTCGAACAGTGAGTCCATTCAACCTTGTTGACAATATCGATCCATCTTTGAAGGTAGGTCTACCAAATACCATTCGATTTGCATAGCGACTGGATATTCTCCCACTAGCTTGCCATTAAGATTTTAAACTTTGTGAGTGTATCTGAGCATAGATTCTTTGTCTTTCTTCCTCGCAAAATTTTGTCAAGCAAGCACCTGTGTTGAATATTCGATTTCTCGAAACTGCTTAAGGAATGCCTCTTTAAGCTGATCCCAGGTGTTGATCACAGTTTTGTCCATCTGACTATACCATATTCGCGTCTGTTTCCGCAACAGTCCAGAAAATATCTACAGCTTGTCCCCAACTATTCCTTCATTGTTTGAAATAGCAATGAATTTAAACTATGACATATAATTGTCTGCATCATCCGACGATGTGCCTTTGAGATTATCATACTTGACTTTGGATATAGGTGTGTATCTCGGTTGTGGAGCCTCCATATCTGGTACAGGTGGCTCTAGATCTGGCTCAAAGATATATGGTTCAATTGTATCAAGAATATCAGAAAAAATTGTTTCAAGTAAACTATCAGATTTTTCAAGAAGGTTATCCAAAAAGTTTCAGCTTCTTGATAGTTAGTGAAAGGTGATGTGCCACTCTGAATAGATTCCTGAAGAGTTTTGAAAAAATCTTCTCGAAGCTTCCGTTATCTTTCCAATTGCTCAACTCTAGAACTGCTTCTTATGGTTCATCTTGAACAGGTAGTCATCTTATTCCAAGATATATTTTTGATCTCCAATTGGCACTTACCATCCCCGACAACAATGCCAAAAGATGAACTCTTATGTCCTGAATAAGTTCTCCTTAATTACACAGATTTCATGCTATATAAAATATTATCGTTCTCACAAAAATGGTAAATGGATGAATATTGAAGATTAGTGCACATTGTGTAGTTATGAATAGTAGTATCTTGGTTATCAGCAAATATTTGATCAACCGACAACCAGTACTACCTTAATGTAGAATATAGAAAACAAACTTTAACATCAGACAGAGTTTCAAAAGAACTCTTACTGAAATTATCAGACTCCACATATATAGCAGAAGTCTAACAGTTCAATTCCATTGACCACCGAATACATCCCTATCAAAGCTAATCGACCAGGATTCAGAAAAAGGTATGTTGTACTAATTCAGAACAATTAGTTCCCACATTCAAATCCGTGAACTATCAAAGCATTGCTCAAATCAACAATCATAGTTATCAGTGACCGACAACATCGACATTCTAGATGGAGTTCTACGATAGAAATCGGATGTCTCTTCCAAATAGGTATTGTGACTTGTTACAGATTTAAAGACTCAGAACTTAATCTCATTCGATATGACCAACAAAAAAACTTAGATTCTGATCATACTAGGTTTATCCATCTGATAATACACAATAGTAAGATACGACTATAAGAAATTACACCCTTGACAATGTGTTAATGTTCATTCTTAATAGCGAGCAATGTTTAGTTCTTTAGAAATCAAATCTTATACAACAATAAGAACTGAACAAGGGATCAAAGATCAATCCACCCGATTCCTCTATTGTGCATGACAGAACACTGAAAGCCCAAAGTTACATACACTCTTAACAATAGAACAAGGAATATGCAACCTCTCGATCCTCAATTACAATGAAAATGAGATACATATACAAGTTCCAGAAGCACAAGATGTTTACGATGGACCAGCTAGGACACAACCTATGAATCTAGTTGAACCAGGTGAAGATGACAAAATAGTTCAAGTTGAAGCACAACTTTCAAGAGACCAATTCCAGGCATTGAGGAAGTTTTTGATCGACTATCAAGATTGTTTTGCTTGGAATTACAAGGATCTAAAGGAAATTTCTACTTCAGTGATCGAGCATACTATCCCACGTATACTTGATGTCGTTCCAAAGGTGACGAGATTTTATTGATGCAATCTGAACCTTACAAATCTTATAAAGAAGGAATTGTAGAGATTATTGGCAGCTGATTTCATTTATGAGATCAATCATACCGAATGGGTTTCACCAATTGTCGTCATTCCAAAGAAAAATGGCAAAATGCGAATTTGTGTGAACCTAAAGGCCTTGAACAAAGTTACACAAAAGGATCATCTCCCATTACCTTTCACAAAAAACATATTGGATCGCCTTGCTGGAGCAGAACCTTATAGTTTTTTGGATGGATTCAATGGATACAACCAAGTCAAAATTGCACCTGCTGATTAGCATAAAACAGCTGTGCAATAGAATGGGGGACTTATGCTTATAAAGTTATGCCATTTGGACTTTGTAATGCACCGAGTTTTTTCCAATGGGTTATGCAGTTTGTTTTCAAGGAGTACTTGCAATTTTTTTCTGAAATTTATTTGGATGACCTTGGAATCCATAGTTTTGAAACATACCATTTGGAACATTTGGAAAAAGTGCTTGAACGTTGTCATAAAGTACCAATTTCCTTGAATCTAGAAAAATGCCAAATTTGGACTACTCATGGGACAATCTTGGACATGTAATCTCAAGACATGGAATTGCTACAGATTATTCCAAAATCAAGGTTATAGTTGAATTACCTCCACCCAGAATGATCAGAGGAGTTTACATTTTTATGGTCATGCAGATTATTATCGGATATTCATCTTATTCTTTGCAAATCTCGCAGTCTTGACACAACCAGTGGAATATAAGAAAGACTATCCAATCAGATTTGCTAGCCCAATGGCAACACATTTTGCTTTTTATACTGATCATCAACCTTTGCTTTATTTGGTAAACAAAACATGCAATACGGGACACATTGACGATTCACTTCCTCCTCTTCCTTCAAAGTAAATCGATATGGTTGTCAAAAGATAGGTTGACTACCCAGAATTTATTCTATCTTATGATCTACGGACCTTGACAGTGTCAGACCATTTGGTAGTTCACTTGGAAACACATCACAGAATTTTTTCTTTAAATCTGCTAATAATTGTTTTTCTTCATGCTCATGATCTTTAGGAATACATCCTGAAAAGCATCCCACATGACCGGCTCAGGATCGAGATCCCTCCACCACGACATGGCCTCACCTTCCAAATAAATCAAAATGGAAGGAATCATTTTCTCCTCAAGAACACCGTGTAGAACAGAATAGTTATTCCATCAGTTAATCCATGATTTGACAGTTGCCGTCTGCTTGAATTTCTTGTCCACTAAAAAAACCTCTGGCTAAAAATCTAGGTGAGTTGAGGATGCTGCATCATGTCGAGACAACAAAAACTTGCATTAGAGGAGCTTTGAGCTCCAAAAAGACCCTTTAAGAATTCGTGCAAGATGTAGTCATGTGATGGAGATCTAGATTGTGTGTCTATTGAGGGTTGGATTGAACTCAAAGGGAAAGCAAGGATCATGTTTGACACTCGTTTTCACCTACTCATCTTTACCTACTCTGTTTCCTACTGGGTGAAAATCATATCATCTTTCTCTTGCTTTATGATGCTATAGCTAGTGAAAAGAGATTAGATGTGATTTTGTATGATTTCAATTACATGTTTGAGAGGGAGATTTTACAAGCATTAAGTTCTATAAAATGTGCTTTGAGCAAAGGGTAGAAAAGGCATCTAGATGGAACCAAAAGCTCAAAGCAATGAAGATTTGTGCGCAACAAACAACCCATAAATGAACTTAGCAAGTGCAACTAAATGCCACCTTGAGCTCTGTCATAGGTCGACATGAGTTCTCGACATGAGCAAATTTTTTGTTCTGTAAGCTATTTGAAAGTGTGAGCATGAATGTGCTAGGTCATTAGTTAAGCTTTCAACTCCTACTTGCATTTAGTTCAACTCCATACCATGTCATGCTCCACTGCAACCAAGCCATGTAATAAATTGTTTTTGAGCTCTATGGGTATACTATTAGTGTGAAGGCATCGAAGGAGATATGGATGGTAGCTCAGAGCTCTAGCAGTTGGTTCGTGCACTGCGTTTGATGCTTTCCCAGCTTCATCATCACTCATCAGGCCAGCCATAGCTGAATCAGATGCTTTATAACGATCCAAGGAAAAGTATCAAGTTTCAGAACAGATATGGATCGTAACTTGGAAGATGCAGGAGCATCGGACTTCCGTCCTTAAGCTACAGTCTACAAGTACAGTCTATTCCGGTCTCTAGAAAGTTCAAATCTGGGATTTACATGATCATTGATGTATCAGACAGATGTGACAACTTGAAAGTGTCTTTCGAGGAAATAGGAGTGACGTTCTTATGATCCGCCAGTACTTATAACTGCCAGATATGGGCCCTGGATCAGGCTAGGAACGAAATAAAGTTGAATTTTGCCAAATGCATTGACTTTAAGCCAATATAATATTATACTTCAAAGAAATTTGCAGCTTGTAGCTATATAATATTATTGATAATCACGGATCATGCAAAAGTTATATTATATAATTCATCAACACCTGCAAATTCCTGCAAGCTCTTGCAGTGTGCATAGCGTAGCTCGACACTTTCCCCAAAACACCTTCCTAGAGTTTAAAGAATCCTCACATAAACATTGAACAACTATGTTGTTGTTTGAACCAGGCAATTGACCAAATTCCAGCACAAAGTACAGAACAGACGATATTTTATACTTGAAACTTGAAACATGCGAGCTACTTAGCTTTCAATGTCCAATTTCCATCTTCCAACTTCCCTAGTCTAGCTTCATGAACAAAGTCCAGAGTAAGATCGCTATAGAATTGCCAAGTTTAGGCAGGTTCCAGAATCCAGACACATACCAGACTCCAGACTCCAGTCCAGAGCAACAGTCAAGCATGCATAGTGCGCACACCCACTTGCAGAATTGTCTGACACTGATCTCAACTTACAACGTCCATGTCCAGTCCGAATCCCAATCCAAGTTCCAAGTTTTGAGCATTGAATTAGAGCACCTTCATTGAGAAGTGGCATCTATTCACTTCCTCCTTTTAACTTGGGCCTAGAGCCAGATTAATTATGTATAATCTCAAGCTAAAAACATCTATTAATTGTCTTATATGACATAAAAACCTAAAATTTAATATTTCATAGGCTCATAAAATGAATATAAGGGGATTTCTAGCACCAAGAGTCTCAAACTTCTCTCAAAGGGTGTTGGGACTTGAGGAGTTTTCCCAAGACATGCTTAAGTCTAACATTCATCAAGCAAGAATTTGCATAAAAGCTAACTTTGAAAAGGTAATCAATCTAACCATTAATCATAGCTTAGGAAAAATGGAAATGTAACAACAAAGACAAGTCACTCGTGAATATTCCAAAACATAGTAGTTGTCGAACCAACGAAATGGCATAGCCGCCTGCCAAGCACCGAAGGTGCAAGCTCTTTGGCACTTGATACAAAAGGTTGAAGTAAGGGTCTTTCCACTTGAACTAGTCCCAAAGGCGAAACTTAATGGTAATCATCTCCAATGCTCAATTTTATTAATTATAGAACGTGTTACATTCATACATGGACTGACTATTTTGGGGCCACCCACACATGGGCAAAGTGTTTGGGTTGTGTTGGTAGAGGGAGTCGAGATCTGGCGATCATTAGATTCTTGTTGAGTTGCCCGAGTTTGTGTCTGCAGAACTTTCCCTATAGTTCTACTATGATTCTGCACACCCCTCTATCCACTGCTCGGGAAAACCGGCCAATGGTTTGGTCCCCGAAGTGGATGGATCTGTTTGTGTTGCCTATGGAACTGGTTGAACTTTTTCTACTTCGGGGACTCCACCATGTTCCATGCCTGAATCCAAACATGTATCCAATCCTGTCATTTCCTGTTGTTGAGGCGAGAATTGTGGCATCAATGGAACGCTGATCTCAGTAGAATCCAAAAGCTGAGCGGCAGCCTTTTCATATTCACTAATGGTTGCTTTGGCCTTTGCCAACTCAGTTAAGGCCATACCCGTGAATCTGTCAAAGCGGCCTTGGAATCCTTGAAGGGAACTTTATAAGTTTCAACTTTACTAAACAAACACCCGATTTCCGTCGGAGTTACCGGATGATCAGGAATTTGCATCTGAAGATACGCATCATGCTCAAGGGTGGTCGCATCCAATTCACCTTGACGACGTGTGCGATCCTGTTCAACCATTTGCAGTTGACCCCGGAGCAAGTGCACTTGTTGTTTTGCATCCTGCAAGGCCTGGTCTACTTGGTCTTGGGCGGTTGTGAGTGCATTATGTAGTGTACTGTCTAGGCGATCAGTCGATTGTTGTGCCTTCTTCATCTCAGCTTCAGACTTGGCATCGTGTTGCTTGGCAATCTTCAACTCTTTGTCCAACTGGATGACTTTCTAGCTAATAAGTGTATTCTTTGAGCCCATATCTGATATGTGCTGCTCCATTTCTTTTTTATTATCCAGCATAGACTGGATCACTTGCGCAAGGCTCGAGACTAAACCTAGAGCATCACCAGAATCTAATGTCGTGGAGGTGGTAGTAGCAAGAGGACCTGGTGGTACTATCCTTGGTTGGCATGAAGCTTGTGCCCGTGGTTCTTTTTCTTCAAATATGTCTTCTTCCTCGTGGCCCTCAGGTACCGTGGAGTCGAACTGTTTTGGCGACTTGACAGCTTGCCCGACCCGAATTGTATCTGGCACTTGAGCTGCGACGATTTCCTGTGGTTCCTCCTGAAAAGTGTCTTCAAAAATATTTTTCGAATCATGGACAGTCTTGAATCCTCTTCCGGGCGAATGGAGTTCAAAGGGCGCTGGACTTTGGGGCATGACAAAAACTTCTGAGCCCCAAGGGGGTCGGAATCATCGAACATGTCCATGAAATATTGGGTCTTTGGTGAAACAACTCTTGTTTGTGAGGTGGCATAGGCAGCTGTGATTGGAATGGTAGATCCAATTGTCACAGACTGACCCTGTGAGGAAGCAGAGGCGAGGGATGCATCAGTGGTGGGGGGAATAGGTAGTTCAGTGCAAATAGCAGCAGGGGGTGAAAGCGTACCTAAAGATGTCTGCCTAGTCGGGTGGATAATGTGAAGGATTTCAGATCATTCAAGATCCAATCCATGTCCCAAATCTTTGGTTACAATAAGGAGCAAACCAACAATCATGCCCATGTAGAAAAATCAACATCTACATACAAAATGAGATGCAAACTCTAAGAGATATCAATCAAACATGAACCAAAACATAAAATATGTTTGCAGTCCGTACAATTACAGTACCCTACTGTATTTCACACGTGTGGAACCGAAAATAGCAATAAATGAGCATTCTACACACAAGATTGCAAGATAACACCAAGATAGTGCACCAATGAGTAGTAGAACCCAAAGAGAACCATGTATAATGATGAAATGAGAGAGAGAGAGAAGAGAGAAGATGTGTCTCTCCATGAGTTACATTCTTTTATAGAGTTTCTAAACCCTATTTGGCCACTTGGCTTTCCCTCCAAAATGTAAACCCTACTATTTTTGGGTCTAGATTCTATGTACCCAAAGTTCAAATCTCTCAAACTCGACTACCAACTTTCCCACACTTTCCAAAAGTGTTTATTGAATGTATTTTAAACTAATATAACTTCAAAAAGTTTATCTCTAAGTCTAAAATGAGTTTTGGCCTCTTATTGACAATTTACCAAAATGTGACTAAACTAGACTAAACTAGTTGAAATCTCTCACACTCCCTCTTCAACTAGTTTTGGCATAGTTTTGACAATAGAACTTTGATCCAACTTTAGAATGATCTCCATCCTAAGTATAGATCTTCTTTCTAAGGTTCTAAAGTATCTTTCATAATTGATATAGAGAATAGTGTCCAAATTGGATGCTTCACTATTTCTTACATCAATTTTGCACATCAAGATATAACTAGAACATGAAGAACCAAATAGAATGTGAATGAAATGATTCCTCCATGTTTCAAACTTTGTACTCTCTGGAAAATTACAGCAACCAAACAATAAATGTGAGTGATCACCATTTGCTTGCTTGTGTCCTCCAACTTTGTCCTTTCTTGATATGTCTCCACCATAAAACTCCATGAATCAGCCTCCATCTCCATCTTGCCACAAGAAACCATCAAACCTTGGAGATCCATGAGTAGGTGAGTATATTAATGATGCAAATCCAGCACCACATGACTCCATAAACCAAGTAGGTTGCACTAGTCCATCTTCAAGATCTACTTGACACAAGAAAATGACCATGAATTCACCAAAAATTGACAATCTCCAAGTATTGGCACCAAGTAGCTCAACACTTGAGAACTTGATCATGGATGAGTGATATAATGAGCCTCCATTAGCCTCATTTCCATCAACAAAACCAGCCAAGAATGCTAGTACAACTCCAACAATAAGATATTGCAAGACAATGTAGCTAGTTTGTCCATATCTTGACAATTTGCACACATCCACATGAAATAGCTCAAACATGAGATAGAACAAGTAAAGTAAACTTGAACAACACTTCTTTGCTGCTCCTTTGACCTTACTTGAGTCTTCAATAAGCTGCAAAAATAGATCTATAACATCTTTGCCAAATAACCTTCCTTTGATGCTCTTGACTAGCTCCAAATTGCCACCTTTCCTTTTGTGTTGTTGAAGCCCTTTGAGACCAACCTCTTGATCTTCCTCTTGATCATCAAAGTCATTGAACAAACTCTGTTTTCTAGATCCATTACTTGCTTTTCCATTATGAAAACCATGAGAACCAATATCCACTTGCATAGCATCATCTACACAAGAAAATTCTTCAAAACATGTGAATAAAGCAAAGTGTGTCGCTTCCACTTGCTTACCTTTCTCTTGATCATCAAAGATATCAAAGATATGAATATCTTCAGACCTAACAAGATCTCATCAATGCTTGATCTCAAATTTCCACAAAGGTTAGTGAAAACAATGTCACCATCATAAATCAAAAGATAGATTCCAAACTTTCCATCCAACATGAAGTAGAGTAGGTGAAGATGAGTATCAAACCTAAGAAATCCAGCCCTCTTGAGTTCATACAAAACCTCAATAAGCTCACCAATGAGATCTCCCTTGTCTTGAAGAAATTGCCTCTCGATTTGTTCCACGTAGTCTTCTCCAACCAACCTTTTGCCATCTCGATCATGAGTGATCAATTCACAATCATAGAATCCTTTGAGTTGATGAAGAGATGTGAGATCCATGCCTTGGATCTTCCCAAGAACCAATCTTCCATTGCTCTTTCCTTCATAAGACTCCCTCTTAATGATTGCATCATAAGAAGTAGAAACCTCAAAAACATTAGAAGCCATGAAAAATATGATTAGTACCTTCAACATAAGGATGATTGAAGTACTCTCTTTTTTCAAACAAGAACTTCTACTCAATGTTTTAGGTAATGAATCATATGATAATGATTCTTCCTCAATATCATTCACAATGACATCATTCAAAGTACATCCTAATATCTTCCAAGGAAGAACCTTCACCTCCATTGATGAAGTTAGCTCTTTCCTTACCTTTTGCATGCTTGCACTTGCCATGAAGAACCATTGAATCACCATCATTATCCTCAAGACTAGCCAAGTTAGCACAAAGATGAACATCTCCAAGAAGCATATTAGATCTTGACCTAGATCTAGCATAAGGAAGCTTGTTAGACTTTGCATAAGATCCACCAATCTTATTGATGCTAAAAGGTAACTTTGGAAAGTTGAGACCAATCTCTTTTTCCATTCCATCCTTTTTGTTAGCCATAACAAAAGCATCAAGCTTGAAAAGTCTACCTTGTCTATTGCCCCTAGCAACCAAGATTTCTTCCTTTGTAATGAAACAAGCATCACCACCAAACTTTACCATGTATCCTTTCTTTATCATTTGACCAACTTCAAACATTCATTTGCAAAATGCCCTTTGATTCCACAATAAAAGCATTTCAACTTAGACTTATCTTTCTTTTTTCCAAAAGAAGAAGCCTCACATTGATCTTGCCCTTTAGACCACTTGCCTTTGCCTTTGCCCTTGAACTTGCCTTTGATGAACATAGCATCCTCTTCATAATGAGATGTCGATGTAGATCCACCTCCTCTTGATTGAAGCCTATACTCCTCATTCACCAAGATCTCTTGCAAATCCACAATACTTGGCAAAGTCTTTTGAATAGCAAAACTTTGAACAAGATTAGCATGATCATCCAACAAGCCATTAAGTATAACTTGAACAAGCTCTACCTCCTTAATGCTTTAATCAATACATGCTAACTCATCATTGAATGCCTTAACCCTCAAAACAAAAGCATGAGTACTCTCTTCCTTCTTTTGCAAACTTTGAAAGATTTGTCTCCTAAGAGTAAGCACTCTTGATGTAGACTTGGATTCATAAAGCTTCTTCAAAGCTTCCCAAGCCTCCAAAGATGATGTGCACTTACCAACTTCCTTGAGAAGTTCATTGGTAACATTCATCTTGATCATGTGTAGAGCTTTCTTTGCTCTCTTGTCATACCTCACTTGATCTTGTTGAGTTGCTGGTCTCTCCTCCAAACCTACAACAATCTCCATCAACTCACTCCAATAAGGACTCCATCCTCACCTTCCAAGTAGAATAGTTGATTGAGGTAAGCCTGTCATTGCTCTCCAACATAAATCCACCACTTGTAGCCATGTTGAAGTGACCTGATCTTCTCTTTCAACCTGTTCCAATGCACAAAGCACTCTCTTGAATGTCAAAAAATGAACTCAAGAAGAAATCACAAAGATATGGAACCTCTCAAATCTCTTCTAGCACTTCTAACTAGAAAATCAACACATAGAATAGTGAAATCTTGATCAACCTATGATCTATCCTCAATCTAATGATTCTTGCCACTTCCTAAGATTGAAACACACTCAAATGAAGTTCAGTAACCTCACAAACTAGAGATCCAATCAAAATTAGGGTTTTGACAAAACAACAAAAAATTGAACATCTCAAATTCTACATGCAATTTCTAGAAACTTGGTATATCTTCTTGTAGACTCCAATGAGACCTTCCTAATGCACCAAATATCATCTAAATCCAGTAAACCAAGTGTGAAATCGGAATTGATCAAGTATATAACCCTATATTGAGTTTTGACCTACAAAAGATCAATTCTACACATGCAAAAATGTTGATTTTTGAGTAGAGATCAATCTAGCATGCTCTAGCATTGGTAACTCCTCCAAATCCTTGCTAAAGATGGCTGATCCTTTCATAACCTGAAACACAAGAGCTCTGATACCATGTGAAGGATTTAAGATCATTCAAGATCCAATCCATGTCCCAAATCTTTGGTTACAATAAGGAGCAAACCAACAATCATGCCCACGTAGAAAAATCAGCATCTACATACAAAATGAGATGCAAACTCTAAGAGATATTCATAAAACATGAACCAAAACATAAAATATGTTTGTTGTCCGTACAATTACAGTACCCTATTGTATTTCACATGTGTGGAACCGAAAATAGCAATAAATGAGCATTCTACACACAAGATTGCAAGATAACACCAAGATAGTGCACCAATGAGTAGTAGAACCCAAAGAGGACCATGTATAATGATGAAATGAGAGAGAGAAGAGAGAAGATGTGTCTCTCCACGAGTTACATCCTTTTATAGAGTTTCCAAGCCCTATTTGGCCACTTGGCTTTCCCTCCAAAATGTAAACCCTACTATTTTTGGGTCTAGATTCAATGTACCCAAAGTTCAAATCTCTCAAACTCGACTACCAACTTTCCCACACTTTCCAAAAGTGTTTATTGAATGTATTTTAAACTAACATAACTTCAAAAAGTTTATCTCTAAGTCTAAAAAATGAGT
Organism: Diphasiastrum complanatum; assembly: GCA_029204225.1. Taxonomy (NCBI): domain Eukaryota; kingdom Viridiplantae; phylum Streptophyta; class Lycopodiopsida; order Lycopodiales; family Lycopodiaceae; genus Diphasiastrum; species Diphasiastrum complanatum. The sequence continues at coordinate 36,665,535 of CM055104.1, forward strand.
TTTGGCCTCTTATTGACAATTTACCAAAATGTGACTGAACTAGACTAAACTAGTTGAAATCTCTCACAGATAATGTTAGTGCACCAGGATGATGGGAAACCGGAAAAAACTACAGAATCAAGAAGGGTGGCTATAGTAGGAGTGAGTAAGTTAGAGGCATGGGAAAAGAGTTCAGACTCAAGGTCTTCAATATCTCTGGCCTTGTGGAACTTCATCTTCTAACGCCTCAATTGTCCAAATAGGAACAATAGTCAGTTTGTATATAGGTCTTGCAAGATCTGCAAAAAAGATAATAATAATTCAATAATAATTCGCATGACCCATAAAGACATAAACTCCACGAATTGTTGTTGGCGGTGGTAATTCCACGATGACTTTTATTTTTGAATAATCTGTTGCAATGCCATGTCCTAATATCACATGTCCCAAAACAACTCCGTGAGAAACCCAAATCTGACACTTTTCTGGATTTAAGAAAATTTGGTACTTACGACAACGTTCAAAAACTTTTTTCAATCGATCCAGATGGTCTGTATCCGTGTTATAAACTCTGAGGTCATCCAAGTATATTTCAAAAAAATTTTGTGGATAATCTTTAAAAGCAAACTGCATTACTCTTTGAAACAAACTTGGTGCATTACATAGTCCAAAAGGCATTACTATATAAGCATAGGTCCCCCATTCTGTTGCAAAAGCTGTTTTGTGGTAATCTGTAGGTGCAATCTTGACTCGGTTGTATCCACTGAATCCATCCAGAAAACTATAAGCTTCTGCTCTAGCAAGGCGATCCAAAATGCTTTCAGTAAAAGGTAACAAGAAGTGATCCTTTCTCGTTACTTTGTTCAAGGCCTTAAGATTCACACAAATTCTCAATTTTCCATTCTTCTTAGGAACAATGACGATTGTTGAAACCCATTCAGTGTGCTCGATCTCATAAATGAAATCGGTTTCAAGCAATCTCTGTAACTCTTTCTTTATCAAATCTGTAACATTAGGATTACAGCGATAGAATCTTGTGACCTTCTTTCAATTCTAACACTTGTTCTTCAAGTTCACGATGTGCTTTTGGTAACATGATAACCACATCATCCAGAGTTTAGCGTTTGAAATGATAAAATTCCAGCAAGTTCACATGTGTGTGATCCTCAAGTGTGAATGATCTTGTTAAGCTTTGTGTTTAGCACATAAATTGATTCTAGATTGAATATCGAGATCTAGTACAAGAACTTATGGCAAGAACTTATGGCCAAAGCACAATCTAGCATGCTAATAGTCAAAGAATGATTGCATTGACAATCAAAATAGAAGAAGTACTTAATGCATTAGCATAATCCTCTACTCGAGTTAGAGAGAGAAAGAGAGAGAAAAATCAAGCAAACAATAGTATAGATCCAAATTGACATGGAATAGCTTCAAAGCTCTGTTCTTCATCAAAATTTATGAGAGAGCCTACACATGTTTATGGAGATTGGAGTAGCTCGAGGTAGAACCATCTCTCTCCTACTTTCATCCACATCTAAAAGGGAAAACTAGCAAACTAGTGACATTTGTCACTTTACATGCATGCATTTCTACCTACTTTTACCAAGTGTCAAATTCTAAACTAGAATTTCCCAAATCACCATGCATGTGTCCAATTCACTTTGTGCATGCCTTGCATGTCACTATGGAATACTTACAATCATTGCATGTGATGTGCCACGAGTTTCTACAAGCCCATAATTGGCATTTCTATGTCTACATTCTATATGCATGTTGTATATGACCAACTAGTCTCAAGAAACCATGTAGCCCGAGTTTCGTCTAGGCCAAATTTGGCATTTACAATATGAAACATTACATACACATAGAAAAAACTTTGCCAAAGTCTAAAGTCAAGATAGATGATTTTTCATTTTTCAACATGAAATGCTCTGGCATATCATGCTGGACTTCCTCTGATTGTTCTTTGTCAAAAGGATTAGTCTTGGATCTTCGCTTAGCTTTCTTAGCAGAAATCGATCATGTTGGCGATGTCTTCTGAGAAGATGGATTCTTCTTTGAAGGTGAAGGCTTCATATTCCTAGATGGTGATGTCTTGCGAGAATTTGATTTGAAGAATCATCCTTGACTTTCCCTTTGCCTTTATCCAATAAGGGTGGCACATTCTTCGAATCAATCTTTTGAGGTGGATTTTCCCATTTCAGAACCGTATTATCATGTTGCTTAGCTTGTTTCTTCGTCATTGATCCTGTGATCTTCTCTTCCTTCAATATAACTACTTTTGGTGGTTTTCTTTTTGGTTCATTGGGAATATCACGTACTCCAAATCTGGTAGGATCCATGTGATTTAGAGCCTGCTCATCAGTAAGTTCTACATTGTAATCATAAGTCAAGGCATGACTCATATGAATAAGCTCATTGTCGATTGGATCTGGTATGGGTTCCGTTGATATCCAAGCTACATTCAGCACATTCAAAGGAAAAGTGATCGGCGTATCCAAAGTTCGATCCAATAATGAAATCTCGCTCAAGTTGTACTGATTATCTTGTTGACACATATAGCCTGCTGTACAATCAATTGTTGCAAGAGCTTGATTCCAATTGACAGTATCAGTTTGAGAGTCATAATGTACTCCCCAGTTTTTGACTGGTCGGTCACATGTATAATCCGTTGTTAATGAATCATCATCCTCTTTTTAACAGATTTGACCAAAAATTTGACAGAGACTTGATTTGGAAAATCAAAATTTAAAAATAGTATTGGCGAAGATTTCCTAGACGAAGGTTGACTCGGCGAAGGTTCAACAATGCCATTTTTGATAAAAACTCTCTGATCAGGTTTTTCTGACAAATGTAATGGAAATAACCTTTGTCGAACTCTCAAACAGAGAATCTGACTCAGATAAATCTAGGGTAGAACTGGCAAAGGTTCCTAACACATAGAAGTACAATTTATGTAGTTTGACAAGGGTAAAAATAGAGATTTTTGTGATCTTGACAATATCAACGTTTGTCGAACTTCAAAGATGTCAATTTACTATAAATAAAATCCTCAGAAGTTTTAACGAAGGTTTTGGCGAAGGTTACAAATGTAATATTGTTGTTTTTGCAAAAAAAAAAAAAAAAAAAAGGCTTTTTTGACAAAAATGGAACAATATGACATGTGGCCTCTACTTGTCACTGATGAACTAAAATAGTAAATCGGACTGACACAGACTTTGGCGAAGGTTCTTTCTGGAAATTAAAAAATTTTGTGACAAAAAAAAGGTGTTAAGATCTCACAAAATTTTACATATTTCTAGATGAACAGTCACTTTGAACTTCTATTTTTAGAATTAATGTTGGTCGACCTGGCAGTAGATAGATCTGAATCACACCTATGCACAGTGAATCGGACGAATGTTCTCTTTTTGTATTGGGTGTTTTTTGATGTTTTTTGATGGTTTTTCTGATGTTTCTGGAAATCTGCTGGGAAGGAATGTTTACCCTTCAAACTGAAGGTTTTGTGATCAAAAACAAAGGTGCCTACAACTCGGTGAACATCTCCTGAAAGAGGGTGAAAAGTTATCAGCTCTGATGACGATTTTTGCCTCCTTTTGACCAAGATCTGGCATATTTGATCAATTTTTGTTGTTTTTTCTGATTTCTAAGATCCAGATGGATCTTAAGAATGGCGATCTGAGTAGCTTCCCCTTCTCAATAAGCAGATTAGATTTCAGACAAGCAAATCAGGCAAAATCACTTCCAAACTAACCCTAAATGTAGTTTTAACACTATTCATGCCACGACAAGATGCCTAATGCAAGCCAACCATCCAACAAACATGCTGCAAACTAAAAGATTGGCGTAGCTCCCCGGCAACGGTGCCAAAATTGTAGTGGGTTTCTTTCCTAGCCTATCTTCAACCCAAGATCTCTAGAATGGAGATATTCCACATTGTTGATGTTGTGGTGACGTGCACTCAATTTAGCTAAAGATCTTAGATCCATTTATGTCATCATTGGATCTGATTTTTTCACATGGTATCAGAGCATGTTATAGGCTGAATAGTGCCAAATATATCGCTAAATTTGAGGGCGCCACTAATTCTAGTAAGAAGAGAAGTGGAGTCTTGATCAAATCTAGCAATTTCATGTTTAGAAAGTGGATCAAAGTGATCATATGCATGTTTTAGGTCAAATTGGTAAAAGTAGCCAATTTTGTAGTTGGATCATTGATACACAAGTTTCATTTGTTGAAGAATAGGTCATTCTTCTAGAATCTAGATTAAGAAGTCTAGTTTTGCATATGGATTTTGATTCTTTCAATAGTATGAATGTTTGTGAATTCTCAAAGTTTGAATAGGAGTTTTTGTGGCAGAGACTTCTAACCTTTTCAAGAGTGTTTTTCAACATCTTATTTATGGTGGTGACATGGATTTCACTACGACATCTAGTTAAAGGGGTTTTTGGTGTAATCTCTTGTGATTTCAATTACATGTTTGAGGTGCCGGTTTTACAGAGGTTTGGATTTGTAAAACGTATTTTGATAAGAGGTTATGATGTACTTTTGGAAGAGAATATGGTTGGTATTTGTTCGCTTCATCAAAGCCATTTGGAATTTGGCAATTTGGAGCTAGAAAAAGGTATCAAGATGGAACCCAAGGGTCAAAGCAATGAGGATCTATTTTTGCGGGTGTTTTAAGACTTGTGTAAAGGCAAAGTATCATCAAGGAAGTGTTCTTATATCCTACTTTACTCATTCTATATCATATTTGAACAATTTTATGTGAATGTGTGCAAATTCTCAAGATATGATGAAACTAGTCACATTGTTCTTCGTTATTTTGATCTTGAGGATCTCTTATGGGAAGATCAGGTGTTGAGGATCTCTTATGGGAAGATGCAGATGGAGGCTCATTCGTGGAGGTTCATGTTGCAAACACTTCACAAGAAGTGAAATATGGAGGAGGCATGCAAGCATTTGTTGATCACTCAAATTTATTGCTTGGTTGCTGCTATTTTCCAAAGATATCAAAGGTGAAAGCATGGAGAAATCTATACTATTATGATTCTCTGTTACTTTTCAAGTTGGTTTTTCATCTTGATCTATGAAATTGATGTAATAAATAGTGAAACATTCAATATGGACACCATTATCTATACCAATTATGAGTGTGGTAAAACTAGTTGAAGAGGGAGTGTGAAAACTATCAACTAGTTAAGTTGGTTTTATTTGACAATTTGGAGGCCAAACTTAAAAGCAAACTCAAGGATACATTTCTTTATGTTAATAAGACCTAAAAATAATAAATCTACTATTTTTATAAATCATTTGGTGGATCAAGGTCAGATTTGGGCCTATTGACTATTAATGATGAGATTCATTGAAACTAATCACTTTATAGCTAAATTTTTGGTAAGTACTTGAAAAATACCATTTTGGGCTATAAGTGGCAAGTGGCCAAGTGACAGTTATAAATAGCTATACCTTTGTGGAGAAACTTATCAAATGTTCTTTCTGTTGTTGGAAAAATTTCTTCTTCTATCCTCTTGTCTTCGTCTATCTCTTCTCTCTTTATATTGGTGATTTTAGCATTGTGTAGAATGCACCTAAACTTGTATGAAAAGATTTCACACGTGTGAAGACTGTTGTACAACTGCTATAGTACGGAACTGAATAGTAGGGCACAATTGGATTTTATCATTCAATGTGTATTTTTCATGATTTTACAAATAGGAAATCTGCCAATCTAGATGAGAGTTGATCACAAAAGAGCTTGTTGATTTGTTGCAAAGGGCTAAGCTTTTGTCTTATTCATATTTGCCTTAATTTTCTATGAAGGTCAGTTGTCAAAGTCATTTGCTAAATTGAAGCTTCCCCACATGAGGGTGTTGTTGATGTTGAGAAAATACACATGATAAGATTTTCGAGAAGGAACAATCAAAGCATGACCTGTTGCATCACATTCAATGGTTATATCTTCTACTTTAGAGGTAGAAGGAACTGATTGGAATAAGACCCTACTTGATATTTTTGTGTACTACACAACCAGCCATATTTTTCATTGACTTGTGTGTGTGTGTGTGTGTGTGTGTGTGTGTGTGTGTGTGTGTGTGTGTGTGTGTGTGTGTGTGTGTGTGAGAGAGAGAGAGAGAGAGAGAGAGAGAGAGAGAGAGAGAGAGAGAGAGAGAGAGAGAGAGAGAGAGAGAGAGAGAGAGAGAGAGAGAGAAAGAGAGGGAGAGAGAGAGAGAGAGAGAGAGAATTGACTTCCTTGAAATCTCCATGTTCTAAAGTGGTTACCATGCAAATGCAGCATATCAAAATTCAGATTGAGAGTTAGTCTTTTGCAATGTTGGTCATAGCAAAATATGTCATGTTTAAAAGAAGAAAGATTGAAGACAATTATCCAAATAGAAATTTCTTATTGGTTGCTCCACAATATATGTAGATAAATGCAGCCTCCAGATTTGATGTTCCTACTCATAATCTAGACTCTTGTGTTGCATACTATGTAGATCCTACACACCACATTGATCTTCATGTCTATAGGCCTACTCTTCACATGCACCCCAATTATGAGGCATATGAAGAGAGTTGGTTTTACACTGACAAAGATGTTTCAAATCAAAACTTTGTGGATAATCAATCGTTCTTGAAGCATTGATGGATTGTAGAAAAGCTTGCACTATGAAGGCAGAGAGCACAAGGGCTGTTGGTTTTTGTTCTCAATGTGCTTGATGCAGTTAGCAATCCAGGCATTGATGGATCATCAATAGTAGATAACAACTTCAAGCAATTTTTCAAAAGCGATGGTGAGCGATGCTTGAAAAATAGTTGGGTATGCAATATCGGAATAATTTTTCAAAAAACACGGACCACGAATGCATGTATGGGTATTAGTTTAAGGGTATTTTTGAAATTTCAATATCAAAATTAAAAGCAAAAAAAATTTGAGCCTTTCATGTGAGAGGCAATATAATCAATGTCATGTTTAAAAGAAGAAAGATTGAAGACAATTATCCAAATAGAAATTTCTTATTGGTTGCTCCACAATATATGTAGATAAATGCAGCCTCCAGATTTGATGTTCCTACTCATAATCTAGACTCTTGTGTTGCATACTATGTAGATCCTACACACCACATTGATCTTCATGTCTATAGGCCTACTCTTCACATGCACCCCAATTATGAGGCATATGAAGAGAGTTGGTTTTACACTGACAAAGATGTTTCAAATCAAAACTTTGTGGATAATCAATCGTTCTTGAAGCATTGATGGATTGTAGAAAAGCTTGCACTATGAAGGCAGAGAGCACAAGGGCTGTTGGTTTTTGTTCTCAATGTGCTTGATGCAGTTAGCAATCCAGGCATTGATGGATCATCAATAGTAGATAACAACTTCAAGCAATTTTTCAAAAGCGATGGTGAGCGATGCTTGAAAAATAGTTGGGTATGCAATATCGGAATAATTTTTCAAAAAACACGGACCACGAATGCATGTATGGGTATTAGTTTAAGGGTATTTTTGAAATTTCAATATCAAAATTAAAAGCAAAAAAAATTTGAGCCTTTCATGTGAGAGGCAATATAATCAATGTCATGTTTAAAAGAAGAAAGATTGAAGACAATTATCCAAATAGAAATTTCTTATTGGTTGCTCCACAATATATGTAGATAAATGCAGCCTCCAGATTTGATGTTCCTACTCATAATCTAGACTCTTGTGTTGCATACTATGTAGATCCTACACACCACATTGATCTTCATGTCTATAGGCCTACTCTTCACATGCACCCCAATTATGAGGCATATGAAGAGAGTTGGTTTTACACTGACAAAGATGTTTCAAATCAAAACTTTGTGGATAATCAATCGTTCTTGAAGCATTGATGGATTGTAGAAAAGCTTGCACTATGAAGGCAGAGAGCACAAGGGCTGTTGGTTTTTGTTCTCAATGTGCTTGATGCAGTTAGCAATCCAGGCATTGATGGATCATCAATAGTAGATAACAACTTCAAGCAATTTTTCAAAAGCGATGGTGAGCGATGCTTGAAAAATAGTTGGGTATGCAATATCGGAATAATTTTTCAAAAAACACGGACCACGAATGCATGTATGGGTATTAGTTTAAGGGTATTTTTGAAATTTCAATATCAAAATTAAAAGCAAAAAAAATTTGAGCCTTTCATGTGAGAGGCAATATAATAAAAGTGAGCAGGTCATAGGATTGGTAAAAAAAAGTTGGGCATGTGATATTGAAAGAAGGGGTCTCCTTTCAAAATCCCAAGGTTTATGAGGGCTTTCTATCGGCTTTGAGTTTTACCTAGCCCAAACAATACCTTTGGAGTGGAGTGGTACCTTGAAATTGGGAGGATTGTACTTCTCCTGATCTAGACTATGGTGTAGGCAAGGTCCCACCCTAAAGCAAAGATGTGGAATCATCCATCCATAATCATGATGTATGACTAAATATGAGGGTGAAGCTCTACTTGCACTCCGACTACTTTGAGTTGAGGAATATGCTCTTGAATTGGACTTCTTCTCTAAGAGTTGTGGCATAGGGACGGCCTGGCCTAGTCCCACTCGTCCCGGCTGTATTTCAATCTATGCATGCTTCTCCCTCACTTTAGACACCTACTAATGCATCGTGAGTCGTGACTTTTAGTGCTCTTACTAATACATAGCATGAGAACTCAGGAATACAGTTTACTCTAAGTTGTTACATTGATACGCTGCTGCTGCTAGTCCCAAATGCTGAGGCTGCCGCTGTAAGTTTTTCTGGTATGAGTAATTGTAATCTGATCCGCCTTTAGAAACATGGTTGACAATCATAACAAATTCTAACCAACTTTGGAATTTGGGGGATCTCCGCATGTCTCATGCCAGATATGCAGGCAGCAGCATCATAACGATCCTCTGACAAATGTAGTGTGTATTTGACTCCGACCGACATGGCTCTGGTCTGGTAGGCAGTGACTGGTGCTACGCATCAATATGCTTTAAAGGTTATGCTTCTAAGTGATGCCATAGATACACGATCAAATAGCAAAGCAACCTCCACTAACTAGTTTGATCATTTTCAAGAGATGGTGGACTTTAAAACCTTTCTAGATTAGATTTTGTCAAATTTGGAAGGGCGTGGACATTCGGGTTGGCCAACCCAGATTCTGGAATCTGGAATCCCAGCTCGCTTCTTCTTCTTTTTTAAGTAGGAGATTTTTTTTTTTTTTTAAGTCGGTTGGTCTCCTACAATTTCTTAAACCAATAGGATTTTTTCTTTTCCAACCTCCAATTTTTTACAACTTTCAAAGCTGGCCGATTTTGCATTTAAGTTCAAAAGTGCACTTGCAAATTCTTTATTAAAATCTGCTTAGGAAATTAATTTTGTGCAATTTTAAACTTGGTATAAATCCTAATAGTCTACAACCCTCAATAACAATCATAAATTTGAAGCAAGTTTGCAAAAAGAAATCCAAAGAGTAATGCTATTTATTGTAACATATATATCTACTTTCTAAAAGTCGACATAAAATGTAAGTGATTAAATGGAATGTGTCAAAATATTCTAAAAAATTTCTTTATAAGAACAAAGAAATATAAGTCAACTAGGGCAAGTTTGAAGACTAGAAAGGTAAGAGCAACCTATTGCATCTTGTGCTTACCTCGTTATTTTCAAGGAACCTTCTTAAGCCTTGCAATTTTATTTTCAAGGAGGCTAATAAACTAATTCTCTTGTAAGTGGCTACTTTTAGATTGATGTTTGTACCTTTTTTTTTGCATAACGTAAAGATACTAGTATAATTTTCACAAACGTACAAGTACAAAATAAAGTCAACAGCCCAAGGCCGCAAAAGTCAGACCCCAAGTAGGGGGACTATACAAACAGAAGGACCAAATGGACTACAAGCACACCACACAGGGAGGCTGTCCATTCATACTCAAAATATAAGGCTAACGACTAGGTAATGGCTAGAAAATGTAAAGTCTGTCGAAAGTAGAGAGCCGTCGTAGGAAGAGCAGCCGCACCATCAAAAACCATATGATTTCGAGAAGTCCAAACCTGCCATAGAACAGAGAGCCTACAGACATGCCAAATAGTAAGTGCAGCACAATCCTGAATCAAGGAATCACCAAGCAAGGCAGCGCGCAGAGTGAGCATAGGTGGAACTCCCCACTGACCAAGCAGGTGAGTGAAATCCGTCCACAGGGAGCGGCAGCAGTGAAAAAACAAGTGCTCAGCAGTTTCATCCTCCAGTTGGCAAACCGAGCAAAGACGGTCAGTGAGAAAAGGCCACTTGGCACGGAGAGGGAGGGACTTGGAAAGAATGTGGTAAGCCAAATAGCGACGTTTGCCGAGCAGAATAGAACGGAGGGCCCGAAAGCGGGCATGCCAGATAGAAGAGGGATCGACAAGGGACCAAAGAGAGTTAAAATAGTCGAGAAAAAGAGAAGGGTAGCGGTAAAAATGGACCATAGAATAACTGAAAAGGGAGGGCTCAAGAGAGGGGGCCCAATCAGCAAGGGAAGGGGATGGAGCAGAGCTAAGACAAAAACTAAGAGTAGAAAAGGAGGTAGAAGCTAAAAAAGAGCGTTCCCCAGGAGTAAGGGAAGAGCCCAAAAGAAGCTGGCGGGGAGGAACATGAAGCAGTTGACCAAAAGAAAGAAGACCCTTCCGAGCCAAAGAAAGAGAAAGGTGAGGGTGAGCCGCAAAAAGAGGAGCAGCAGCAGAGGGAAAGAGAGCAGAGGTCCAAATTGGATCAGCCGTATGAAGAACATAAGGAGAAGTGCGATGAAAGAGAGAGAAGAGATCCAAAAGGGCCAGGCTGAGGTTCTTTAGAATAAAGGGACCACGAAGTCAAAAAGACCCCCCAAAAGCAAGGAGCTAGCAGAAAGAAGGAGAAGGGCGAAGAAGGGGAGGAACCGCAGCAGCCCTAGACAGATTTCTTGCATCGTTTAACAGCTTTCATATCTAGCATACTTTTCCTCCTACACATGAGCTTATGTGACTTCTTTCTACTTTTGATAGCACCATTATAGATGTTTTTGCTCGCCTTCTAGGCCCTAATTCTTTGGACGCGGTTTGGAGACAACATTGGCTCAAATATAAGGTATAATACCCATTTCTTGTGGAGGTTTTGGTCTTCTTTCTACTGTTACTTCTGCACCCACAATTTTTCTTGGATAGTAGGCTCTTGTTGCTCCAGCTTTATCTTCTCGATTCATGTGTGATCATTACCCACTTTTTATAGATTCCATCACTCATATGGATAGTGATTCTCTTCTTTTTTTTGCATCACTTCATAATTGCACAAGAGCTTCTTCCCATCTCTACCAAAGTGTGTCTTCTTTCTCTCTGACTTTTAGAATTATCCAGCATGCTCTTTTTACCGTAGCCAACTATATGGGCAATTCCTCGTATGTATTCACTAAATGTGAAACATTCAATGACAATGTGAAACATATCTTCTTCTTTTGTCATTTACCTCTCTAAAAATCTCTTTGCAATCTCTTTATTGCTAGATTTCATGTCAAGTTGATCAAAAGGTTTTTTGGTTTAGATTTCTTTTTTTAATGACATTGTTTTTTATGATCCTTTTGCTATGTTTTTTTTTTAACAAGGCCATAGAGCATTTACTCTTTGGGATATTTGGCTAGATAGGAACAAGAAGAAATTTGCAACTGATGAACAAGAAATTTGCAACTGATGATCTTTGCATCTCCCCCGACTGCTCCTTAAAGATGCACACAAACTATGTTTGCTTTTAACTTTCCTTCTTATTTTGTAAAATTTTCTTAATCTATAGGTGATTATCTCAGGAAAAAAAAATTGCTTTAACTTTCCTTTGTATTTTGTAAATAGTTCTTAATCTATGACTAATTATTTTTGGATTTTGACCAAAGTGCAAGGGATGATTCCAAAAGTCATTGAAAACCTAAACGTTTTAGTTATGTAATGGGAATATTTACTTAAATGTTTTGTGATCATACTAGGTTGCGGGTAGTATATTTAATTTATAAAAACACATTGTAGAGTGGCAGTATAATAACCATCAAAAGTTTAGAGTTGGAAGATTTAGAAAAAAAATCACCATTGTTTGTGCTTGCCAAAAACCTATAATCCATTAGAAAAAAAAATCTACCAAAATTATAATTCACCTACCAAGACAATTTTTGTAGGTTTCACAACCTACATGGTTGAGCTCCTTATTGTGTATTAGCGTAGCAAATATTAAACATTTTTTCAGTTTTCATGTAAATTAGTAACTAAATGTTTTAAATTTTATTTAAAATCTCAAAAATAATTAGTTTGGCTCTAGGTTTTAATACATTCTTTGAGGGGCACATAGTAAAGTCTTAACAAAGTGCATGCGTTTTTAACCTCTTGTTAAACACAGAGACCATACAAGAATTCATTTTGTCATTATTAAATTTTAGTATAAATTAAAATGTACAACTTCATTATATTGTAATTGATTATTGCATCACCAAAATTTTGAATCAATTGAAATCTACATGAGAAAAGATAAAACTTTAAAGATATTGATTGCATCACCAAAAGTTTAAATCAATCAAAATCTACATGAGAAAAGATAAATGCTTTATAAGGCTATGTATAAAACTATGATCTTTTTTTTTAAGGCTTCTCCTTATAAGATCAATAGGCTTTTGGCTCATGAGTTGCTAAAAAATCGATATTTTTTTTTAATAGGTCTCGTAATTTTTTTTAATAGGTCTCGTGTTAGAGGGTAACAAAAGTCTCACAACCAATGTAAATTTAGAGCTCGTCCCCATGCACACAAAATAGTTAAGTTATTCAGTCCATCTTTTTGTAGTTTATATCCCTGTGAAAATTTCACAGCCTTGCGTCTGTGAGTAATGGCTTCAGAGGGCCCTTCTTCCCACCAATGCTCGCGAAAAACCTACAAAGCCTTACGAGCTCATTTCCAGAAATATATATTCACCTACTAAATTTATTGTTGTAGGTTCTTAAAGTCTACTAATCTAAAGGACTAATACTTTTTTAACATTGTAAAAAAAACTTGTAGTTTTTAATTTGCCGAAAAAGGGCATTAGGCCTACAAACTACAACTAAGCAGTGCCCTCAATGCAACCTTCAGCCTTCACCAGCATATAGCCTTCGGTGGCCCATGGGCCCTTCAGCTACGGCTTCAACCTTTTAGGCTCTCTCTCTCTCTCTCTCTCTCTCTCTCTCTCTCTCTCTCTCTCTCTCTCTCTCTCTCTCTCTCTCAAACATTGTTATTTAAGTGTTAAAACTAGGACCAATAGGTTTTTTTGGCCCAACTTTGAAACAAACCTACAAATTTTAAAAATAATAGGTTTCTTAGTAGGTTACAAAATGATTTTTCGCGAGCAATGCTTTCCACCCTCTGAACTCACTTATAAGCTATACAACGCGGAATGCGGTTTGAAATGTCCTTTGCATGGGGGAGAGCTGTTAGGGTTGCAATATAAATACAAAATATAGAATATTGGAGAGAAACTGGTTTTCCAAATATGAGGACAAAAGAATTGAAGTGTAGCATGCATGAGGTATTATGCAGTGTGCAGCAGCATGCTTAATGTTTCCCAATAACTACTAACTACCTTCAATTTGCCACATGTCTCACGAGAGTCACTCACGTCATCATAACCAGTTTCAGACAAAATGTCATGTAAGGTAGTGTGTTTTGCGTGTGTTTTTACTCCATCCCGCAAGACAACATGCGTAGATGTCTGTTATCAATGCCCACTGTTCTGGCAGGCCATGCCTACTGATTGGCTCAGGAAGCAATCTGGCTTGCGCACTGCGCAACTACAAAACACACACATTCATAGCTCCTACTGTCGCCTTCTGCCGCGTGCGATACTGTTTTAAGTTTGTAGGTTTCGGCCATATATATCTACATATATGTGGTGTTATTGGCGCATGCCATGATCCATGTATATGGTAACAGGAAAGCACCGTCGCCTTGTGCCGCGTGCGATAATGCTTTGTGCTACTCCCTCACATATATATAATATGTATGTGGTTCAGGGAGTGCAATGTGCATGAGTCTTAAGTAGCCCTGCACCTGCACCTCCATTCACTATTCCTCCTTGGAATATGTCTGCCATGGCGGCATGGCCCAGCTCGCCCGCTCGGTATATTCCAACTTCCAAGTTTCAAATGCAAGCTTTGTATGATTGTATGATTGTATCTGCCCACTGCCCACTGCAGTCTGCAACCTGCTTAAAGTACGATGACTTTCAGGTTTGCTGGGATTTGTCAAACGATCTTTTAACGGCCGATCAGAGGACAGATTTCAGCTTGTGTACTCGCCACTGGGTTACCATGTAGATTGTAATTTGTAGCTTTTTAGAATTACCCATATCAGAAAACTTGCAGTCGCACCATTTTTACCGAGTACCTGCTTGTTAATGTTGTCATACAGGTGTTACAACTTTGAACTTACAGCTGTATTATATGCACTCCTCATCCTAGGACCTATCTATAGAAGCTAGTAGAGAATACTAAATAGTGATGCCATAACATGCGTACTACGTATGAACAAACAACAAACCTGCAAAACGTGAATGTCTGCTGCTGAGCCCATCTGAGATGATCTGACCTTTACATAAATTCATATTTCTTCGAAATTCCGATGCCAAAGAACGTATTATGCAGCCTATTAACGTTTTTTGCAGCTGTCAGGGCTTTTCCATGATATATATTATTGGGATCAAGAATCAAAATCAAAAGTTAAAAGACTAAAGTTCTTAAAACAGTCGGGGAGCCTCCCAGAAGCATCCCTTCAATATTCTACATCTCTAGAATCTCGACTGCAAAGGGAAGTCGGTTTTCAAATATTCATGCCTTCAAAAACCTCAAGCTTACAAGTGTTGTTAAATCCCTCCAAGTGTGGAAGGGTTGTCTTGATGATATAGCAAGCCATTTTAAACTATTTTAATATGCTAAATTGTACCCATCATGATTCTAAATTTTGAAAGAAGGTTAGCATCCAACTATTTTTCCGGTCTCAACCTAGCCGGCTCCAACAATAACTTCCTTGGTGTTTAATGTTACAAGATTATGAAAAAGCCACTCAGTTGGCTTACATGTAACTTCTATCAAGAATTGTGCAAAAGTAGAGCATTCACAAGATGGAACTTCCCCATTACCTACTATTTCATAATGCCCTTTGGTCCCAGGTCAAATCCCCCTTTGCAAACCTAAATGCATTATGCCCTTTGGTTTACAGCGATGGAGGGTATGAGCCCTAGGGTGTAGAAGTTGGAAAAACCCATGAACTCATGTATGGAAGGCAAGGACCGTATCACTTGCATCATACCAACATGTTGGAGCCTAGAATGGTTAGTATTTGCATCATACCAACATGTTGGAGCCTAAAAAGGTTAGTATTCAAGGCTTAGCTCAAAAGTAGAGATACAATGTTTATCTAGAAAAGTTCACAATAGTACAGTGTATCAAGTTATAACCAAAAAAAAACTCACTATAGATGTTCATGAAATGAGTTATGTTCAAGTTTGGTTAGTATTCAAGGCTTAGCTCAAAAGTAGAGATACAATGTTTATCTGGAAAAGTTCACAATAGTATAGTTAATCAAGTTATAACCAAAAAAAACTCACTGTAGATGTTCATGAAATGAGTTATGTTCAAGTTTGGTTATCTTATATACTCTAGAAAGGTTAGTATTCAAGGCTTAGCTCAAAAGTAGAGATTCAATATTTATCTGAAAAAGTTCACAATAGTATAGTTAATCAAGTTATAACCAAAAAAAACTCACTATAGATGTTCATGAAATGAGTTATGTTCAAGTTTGGTTATCTTATATACTCTAGAATAGTCATGTAGGGGTGCTTTATATGTATTGAAAGAGGTCATGATTATTTACACATCTTTTGTATTGTGTATGTTGTAGTTGTCAAATGTTCTTTTCCTAGCCACGTTGATCAAGTCGACATTTTGGTTGATCAACACATCCAGACCAAAAAATATTTGCTTGGTAGCATGGCTCGCCAAGGAGCAATGTTGTCGGACACAAAAATTTTGCCTCCCAGTGCTCTACCAAGCAAATGTTTTGAATCGACTCAACATATTTGATTCGATTTGACAAATTGGAGACTTGACATAGCACATTCAAAAAATTCAAGACTCGACATAGCACATTCGATTCAAACTTGCCACATTTGATTCGACTCAACAAATTCATTTCAAACTCGACACATTCAAGACTCGACTCGACACATTCTATTTGATTCGACACACCCTAGTCTAGACACGACACGTTTGATTCGAACTCGACTCAACACATTTGACATCAACACAATCGATTTGGTTCTATTCGATTCGATTCGATTCTATTGAATTGTTATTGAAAAAAAGGGAAAAAAAAAAACTCACGCCTAGTTAAAAACAAGTTAGCATAAAAATCATAACAACATGCAGGGCATTTCGTAATTGCATCTGATCACCTAGTTTTCGATGCATTGTTGTTGGAAGTGAATGGTTTACTTTGTGTTGTAGGGCCCACTATTGCCAAGAAGAATTCTATATGATGCTTTGTGTGTTAGATTTCTTATGCTCAGCCTTAAACAAATCGTTCGAGTAATGAGCATCCTGAAAATTGAAGGCCGACTACATGTTTTTGGACCTTCACATTTTTCCTTTAAGATTTTTTTGCCTTAACCATTTTTAGGCACCTTCTCCTTTTTCGCACCTTCGCAAAAAATGCGACACAGTGACTAAGTGGCCAGAATGCCTTAGAAACCATTCTTAAGATATTTTTGCTTTTTCGCCTTCTTCGCCTTTTTTGCACTCGCAAAAAATGCGACACAGTGGCCCAAGTGGCCAGAATTCCTTAGAAACCATTCTTAAGGCACGTTGGCTTTTTTGCCTCCTTCGCCTTTTAGCACTCGCAAAAAATGCGACACAATGGCCAAGTGGCCAGAATGCCTTAGAAACCATTTTTAAGGCACCTTCGCCTTTTTCGGTTTTTTTCGTTGCCTTTATTCTAAAGCACCTTCACCTTCTTCATTGTCTTTAATCTAAGGCACCTTCACGTTCTTCGCTAAACTTCAGTGTAAGGCACCTTCAGCTTTTTTGCCTTTTTTTGGCTTCTTCGTTGTCCTCAGTTTAAGGCTGGCCAGAATGCCTTAGAAACCGTTCTTAAGGCATCTTCACCTTCTTCGCTGCCTTCAGTCTACAAGCGCCTTAGGGATTTACACATCTTAAGTCTAAGGGCACCTTTAGGAGTTGCACACCTTCGGGTTTTTCGGGTTTTTCGCATCTTTGCTACATTGGCAGATTGATGTCGCCAACTTATCATCAACCCTAAAACAGCTGGAGAAACAAATATCCTAAGGGCAGTTACCAGCTTTGTACATATGCAAAATTGGAGTAAATGGCAGTTAAGGCATAAGATTCGACACTTGTAAATTTATATACTAGCTGAATCAAGCTATGTAAGTGTTAATTGAATTTCTCTTTCAATCAAAGTTTTCTATAGCCAGCGTTATCATGCTCATCAAGCTAAAGTTATTACTTCAAACTATTGTACTCACTGCTGATATTAATCAAAGTGCAATTTTTGTCTTACTACTGTGTCATTCATTTGCGCATTCTGTATAAATTCTTCTACTTGAATAATTTTGCTGCTAACTGTTGCGTTTCCATTCCTACATGTCACACTCAATCCTCGAGCTTCCGCTGCCGCTCACGCCCCCACGGTTTTATGACATGGTATCAGAGTGGGCATTTCAATAATCTGCATTTCTACTACGTGTTATCAGTCTTGTTTCTATCAAGACGTCTTTCTAGCAAACGCACAGCCAACAGTATTACGATAATCGTTGTTTCCAACAACGATCTCGTTCAACCAGAATGGATCCATCATCTAGTTCATCTCTCATTGACAAACTCGATGGAGATAACTACCATCTCTGGAAATTCAAGATGAAGATTATACTTCTTGCAAAAGAACTGTGGGACATCGTTGATGGCACAGAGCTCAAACCAGAAGGTGATGTAGCCGTCATCACCAAGTGGAGACTGAGAGATGGCAAAGCATTTTCCATGATCACCCTCAACATCAAGGATACTCAGATCAGCCACATACGTAATGTTTAGACTGCCAAGGATGCATGGGACATCCTAGCAACTCTCTACGACCTTAAAGACGTTACGTCCAAGCTTCATCTGAGGAAGAAATTTTTCACCCTCAGAATGTCTGATGCAGATAGTGTTTCGAGCCACCTCAACACCTTCATAAATCTTATGGAGCAGATGACTGCAACTGGCTTAGTCATAGAAGATTCTGATGCACTCATGACTCTATTATTGAGTCTACTTGAGGTCGACAAAAATTGGGTAATGGCAATTTCTATCCAAGAGCACCTTACTCTATCAAGAGTAATTTCTCTACTCCTACAAGAGGAGATCATAAGATCAGCATCCTCCTCATGCTCAGGATCGGATCCTCAAGCTCTGTATTCAAAAAATTAGAAGTTAAGATCCAAGAGATCTACAAAGTCAGGCTCTACTGGCAAGAAGAGCAACATGCAGTCTGGACCAAATTTCGGTTCAGGATCGAATTCAATCTCTTCATCATTCCAACCAGCATAGAAACTTTTCTGTAGATACTATAAGAGGATTGGCCACGAAATCAAGGATTGCCGAACTTTGAAGTACAACAACAAAAAGAAGAAGCAGTTCCAACAACAAGCACATAGTGCTATAGCCAGTCACTCAAATCAGCAACAACAAGAAGAAGAAGATGAAGCAGCTTTCATGACCAAAGTCGGAGAACAACAGGATATCGATCAACAGTATTCAGCAAATGTCAACTCAGAGTCTAGTACAAGATCTGTCTTCAATCAGCAAGCCAACTTCTCCATGCGAAAGCTATATTATCATTAAGCATGCTATGAGTCCCTTTAGTTCAGACTCAGTTCATACATCCAAGAGCTTGCTTGACCTTGTACATAGCGACATTTGTGGCCCAATGCAGACTGCTTCCACAGGGGGAGCTCTCTATTTCCTAACTCGAAGGACTGCAACCTACTATCTGAAGAACAAATTCGAAGCATTCAAGTTCTTCATGCAGTTCAAGGCGTCTGCAAAAAACCAGACCCAGAGGAAGATCAAGGCTCTACGCACAGATGGAGGGGGAGAGTACATCTCCACTAACTTCAAGGACTTCTGCAAGGCAAACGGGATACATCAACAATATACAACCAACTACTCACCTCAGCCCAATGGTGTAGCTGAGTGAAAGAATCAGACACTCATCGAAAGTGCCAAGAGCATGATGTCCCATGCCTCTCTTCCAAAGAAATTCTGGACAGAAGCTGTTACTATAGCTACCTATTTGCAGAATCGATCCATCACCAAAGCCTTGAATGGAAAGACACTTATGAGGTGTGGACAGGATCAAAACCATCACACAAACATATTCAAGTGTTTGGATGCATCGCTTTTGCTCAGATTTCTGAGGATCTAAGAAGAACGTAGATGACAAGAGCAGAAAAACAATTTTCATCGGCTATTTCCCAAATCACAAGGCATACAAGCTCTACAATTTGGATACCGAGAAGGCATTCACCAGTAGAGATGTCATTTTTGTGAAAAACCAGTTCATCGACCACAAAGGGAAAGCCGCTGATAATTTTGATCCAAGGATCAAGCAACCAGTCAATTCCAATCTAGAGATTCAACTGTAGAACATCGACGCTGACTCAGACAATGAGTCAGAACCTCAACGAGTCAACCCACATCATAGGACCAAAGTTCAACCCAGAAGGTCAAACAAGTCCAAATAGCCTCCATCTAGATTTATGGATGATCCGGCTTGCTATTTTGTGCAGGAACCAACCACCGTTTCCACCATTGTCTGACCTTAGAGCCTTGATCGTCCATCCAGTCTCCTTTTTTGCATGCTCCTTGAAGACTCTGAAGCAGTTGAAAACTTCTGATTTCTTATTTATAAAGTACACCATAGTCCTTTCTGGAGAATTCATCAATAAAAGTTATAAAATACTTTGCATTCTTCAACGAAGGATTTTTCATCGGGCCACAAATGTCGGAATGTACAATGTCTAACAATCCTCTAGCAATATGCTGATGGCTTGATCTAAATGGTTTCCCAGTTTGTTTACCAACTAGACAGTCTTGAGAGACAGGTAACTGGAGTTTATCACAAGGATAGTCGAGATCAAGAACAATAGATTGTCTAAACATTTGTTGTACAGCAGCATGATTCAAATGACCAAGTCTATAATGCCAAAGTAAACTTTTATTTGCATGAATAGAAGTACTGAGCGCTTGACTAGAGGAAAAAAAGCAATGACTTAATTTATACAAGTATTCATGCCTCTTTTCGAGTGCTAGGATCTTGCCTGTCCTATCAACTACTTTGCACTGATCACATTCGAATTCTACTCTATGTCCTAGATCTGTGATTCTGCTTACAGAGAGCAGATTCGTAGACAAATTTGGTACATACAAGACTTTAGAAAGTAGCTTAGACTGATCATTTGCAAAGCTTAATCTCATAGTACCTTCACCTTTAATAGCTTGTGTGCTATTGTCGTCAAGGTGAACATATTTCTTGGTACTGTAAGGTGTATAGGACTCAAAACAACCAATGAGACTGGTCATGTGCTGAGTGGCTCCGGAATCCAGGAACCAAGAACTGTCGCCGGATGCTCCTTGATAACTGGTCATGAAGGCATCATGATCCGTTTCTTGAATAGGCTTTGGAGCTTCTGCAGTTGCATTTGCCACTTGATTCGACTGCCCCTTGCTGTTGTTCTTTGCTTGTAGTATCCGGCAGTCTTGAATTTCGTGGTTGTTTCGCTTGCAGTATCTATAGAACAACTTCTTCTTCATCTGCGAATTCGACTGTACTTTGAGTTGTGCTGGTTTTTGGTCTGACTTTGATTGCTTCGGGGCTTTCTTCTTTTGCTTAGTCGTGCTCTTGTTGGTGTATAAGGCGTGAGAATTAGCCGAGGAACTCAAGGTTCGTTCTTTCGCGTGTCTTTCTGCAACAACATAGTAATGACTCTCGAAAGAGTCAGTTCTGGATGTGTCATGATGCTCATCACCCAGCTATCGTATGAGCTTGACAAACTTGTAAGCAGTTGCATTATTGCGTCTTGATCGTTTATGATAGATCCAACAACGGTCATTTGCCTTAGCAGGTTCTTGAATTGATTGATGTGATTCTGCAGGGAATCACCATTTTTCATCTTGAGGGAGTAAAATTTCTTCCTGAGATGTAGCTTGGAAGCTATATCTCGCACTTCGTATAGTGTGCTCAAGATGTCCCAGACTTCTTTCGATGTTTGAGCCTCGGATACATGGCCGATTTGGGTCTCCGTGATGTTGAGGATGATCAACGTGAAAGCCTTTCCATCCTTCAGCTTCCATCTGGCGATTGTTGCATCGTCTGCTTCGAGTTTCCCTTCTGCACCTCTAACAACGCCATACAATTATTTAGCCATTAGTACAGTTTTCATCTTAAAATTTTACAAATGGTAATTGGCTCCATCAAGCTTGTCCATGATGGGACGGGCTTTCCCTTGGGAATCCATGTGGAGGATTAATCTAAGTGATAGGCAAAACTATCATTGACTTAAATATGAAAATCGGGCACTGAGTTATAGAACAAGAAGACAATTACTCTATCAGCTAGTAGAGTCTTATATTGTGGAAGCTTATCAGGCTATGAAAATAGCTCTGATACCATGTTGGAGAAAGCGGGTGTGTCGTGTGTGAGAAACGAAAATAGCTCGAAAAGAAAACGAACACGAAATAGAAGAGAACTCGAAACTCAAACGAAAAACGAACTCAAAACTCGAACGAGAAACGAACTCGAACTATTCATGCACAACGGAATGAGCTATATTACTCTTTCCCTAAGCATGACTACGTGCATCAGAAATGAACAAAACGTTAGTGATAGAAATCACAGTCGTTCTGATTACGTAGCCAAACATTAACAAAACATCAGAAGAATAATTTGTCGAGAACAGCTAGACAAATTATTTGTCGCGAATGATTCGCAAAGAGCTAGACTGGGCTCGACTGATAATCAGTCGCGAATGATTCGCGAAAGGCAAGACTAAATATTAGTCGTCAACAGCTAGACTAATAATAACTTGCTAAGAACATATACCAAATTGAGCAACAAGAGAGTCAGACATAATGATAAAAAAGCATAGCATCATCAACGCAAATCTGAATGCAGAACAAAAGAGTTGTTATCAGATTAAGTATAGCAAAATATACATGTCAATAATGTGGTGTAGCACAAGACAATAGCAGACGAAATCGCGTGCTCTACAAAGCTAATTCAATCTGTAAAAGGAATGAACCTATTACTGACAATAAAGAATCAATGCGCAAGGCATCTACTTCGTCTATCTCTAATAAGCTTCTGATTTGCTATATCTTACACACACACTTGTTCTTAATCTCTTAATCACTGTATACGCAAAATGGTATCCAATATATATACACAATGTTACAGGTGTGCAGATGAAGAAAATGCAAAGTGGATGTGATGTCTGTAGGAGATCGTGGGTGGCTGTTGTCGTTGTCAAATTCGTTCGCACAGTTGTCTGGGATGAGCGTGAAAAGGGCCGTGATGTCAGCCTTCGCTGAAATGAACGTTGGTGAAGATGCGAAAAATGTGTCACTCCGAAGAAATGCCTTAGGATTTGATTTACAAGATGTCTTCGCTTTTCCTAGGGCACCTTTGGCATTTTGTAAGGTAGTGTTGTCTTTTTCGCCTGTCACAAAACACATGTAAAAACATAGTGTCGCATTTTTTGTCTTTTTTTTGCCTGTGAAAATTTACTTGTATTTATGCAAATAGTCGTTTTTTATTCATCTGTCTTATTTTACATGTAAATATGCAGACTGTGCGACAACATGAGTAAAAATACAGCATGAATGGAGACAGATTAAAATAGGATTTAGGAGAGTAGATGAGATAAATCCAACAGGAGTTTTTACTTTTTTGCACCTATCCATATTGAATTTTTTAAGAATTGAAGTGGCATAATGGGAAATTTGACAAATGAAACTATTATTATAAGCTCTTACTACTTCAATACCCAAAATATAGTACAAGGGTCCTAAATTTCTCATTTTGAACTCCATATACAATGCCATCTTGGTCTCATTGATTGATCAACATTGTTTCACAAAAAGTGATATAATCTACATACAATGAGAGTATAAGTACATCGCCATCATGAAATTTAAAATAAAATGAGGATCTAAATCACTTATATTAAATCCAAGTAAGATAAGGAAGGAATGTAGCCGAGCATGCCATGATCTTGGTCCTTTCTTCAAACCATACAAGCTTTCCTTGAATAGCACAGTTTGTCTTCAAATCCATGTTGAATGAAGCCCTCGGGTTGCTCCATATAGATATCTTCCTTGAAATAGCCATACAAAAAAGCATTAGACACATCCATTTGTAAAAGCATCCAATTGACGTGTGAAGATAGAGCAATCAATATTTTTTAATTGTTGTCATCTTGGCCACGGGTGCAAAGGTCTCTTCATAGTCCAAGTCTTTGTTTTGTGCATATCCTTTTGCACATAGCCGAGTCTTAAGTTTGTTGATTGATCCATCTTGGTTATATTGGTTCTAAAAACCCATTTACAACCAAATGATTTCTTGTTAGATGGTAGATCTACCAATTTTCAAGTGTGAATGTAAATCAATTCATTGTATTCTATGATCATATCTTCATACCAATCTTTTGAATTTAATGCTTCTTGAACACATGAAGGTTCATCAAAGGAAGTGAAAAGAGCATTAGAGATGTTACCAACTTCAACTTGCCTCCCTTTTTCAAGATAAGTGAGTCTCGAAGGCTCGAATTTGGATCTAGAAGATCTTCTTGGAGACATAAGATCTTGAGATTCTTCCTCTTCAAGTCTTGGGCCTCCATCAATGACTTGAACATTTTTTGGTTGAGAAGATGCTTGATCAAGCAAACATTTGGATGCTCCATCTAGCTTGCAGATCTTTCCTTCATGAAACATTACATCTCTACTAGTTACAATCTTCTTAGTAGAGATTACATAGATCTTCTAATCTTTGCTTGAAGAACAATAATCAGCAAAATTTCATTGAATTAGGATATTCTTTTGTCTCTTCTTACACTAAAAGGTCATATGGATCCAAAGATCCTCAAATGAATAACATTTGGTTTCTTCTTAAACAACAATTCTGATGGTGTTTTACCATCTACTGCACTACTTGGTAATCTATTACAAAGATAAGTAGCACAAAAATTTGCTTTTCCTCCCCAAATCCATCCTTAAGGCCTTTGCACATTCACATAGAGTATTGTTCTTCCTCTCAGCCACCCCATTTTATTGAGGTGTGTAGGGGCATGAATACTCCTCCTTGATGCCATTTTTCTCACAAAAAACATTTCAAGCTCATGGAGATGTAGATTCCCACAAGGACCTTGAACTTCAAAAAAGTCTGAAACACCATAGATTTAGAAGATAAGAGATATATCCAAGTATATCTACTATGATCATCAATAATTGTGACAAACATAGTTGCTCCTCCATTGCTTTTGCTACTTGAAAAGTGCACATCCGACTGGATTAGATACAAAACTTGAGATGATCTATTAGAGGATCCAGGAAAAGGCATTTTGTGTGCTTTTGCTAAAGCACAAGCCCCACATGTCTTAGCACTCTTCAACAAGATTTTGGGCAAATCAACAACCTTTGCATCTTTGCACATTGTCTTCATAGCTTTGAAGTTGGGATGGCCCAATCTTTTGTGCCAAGCTTTACTTGAGGGATCTCTTCCTCGGCCATCGAGCAATGGTTAGATTCCACATAAGCATCAAACTTAAATAACCTCCCAAATCTTGTTCCCCTTGCAATCATCTCTCATCCATCTTAATAAAAGAAGCATCCACATCAAATTGGACTTGGAATCCACTATCTAACATTTCTCCAACACTTAACAAGCTTTTAGTGATGTTAGGCACATATAACACATCATCAAGTTTCAAGATCTTGGAGGATCCAAGAATCATAGGAACACATCCTATCCCTTCTATCTTACATTCATGATTATTTTTTATCTTAGATGCATTATAGAAAGAAAGAAAGTTGTTCAAAATTTTCCTTTTGATTGGTCATGTGGGAGCTAGCCTCATCAATCTATGAAGAAATTAGATCACAAAGATCCAATTTGTGCCCTTTGATATTTGGCTTATATGGATAGCACATCTAGCTTCGTTAACAATGTATAAATTTTGCATCTACTACATATAGAAGATGTAAACTCAATAAGAACTTATCAAAAACACTTATGTAAGTTAATTTATTGTTTTAGTCTGTACAACAATCGTACAACAATAGTACTCAATGGATTCACAAACTTATAAAAAATAGCATTGTACACACAAGATCTCACTATATCACCACCAAGATGCAAAAAAGGATGTAGAAACCCAAAGAGATATCTTCCATAAGAATGAATGAGAGAGATGAATTCCTCCCATGCTTTTAGTCTATTTATAACATCCTCTTGTCCTATTTGGAAGCTCTTACACAAGCTTATCTACTTATGAAAGTTTCTAGATCTCTTCCAAACCCTAGATCTAACATGACTAAATTCAATGCATGTAAATGAACCAATATTAAGAGGTCTATGTGGGACCTTCTCAACTTGCCTAAGTTGCAAACAATAGTAAATCCACTATTCTTTAGGCCTTATTAATTTTATAAAGTCTATCTCCAATATGAAAATGCATATTGGCCTCAAAATTGCCAATTAAACTCAACTTGACTAAACTAAACTAGTTGATATTTTTCACTCTCCCTCTTCAAGTAGTTTTACCACACAACTTTGATCTAACTTTAAAATGATCTTCATCCTAAGTAGAGACCTCATTTCCAAGGTTTTATGATAACTTGCATAATTGATAAGAATAGTGCCCACATTGGATGCTTCACTATTTCTTACATCAATTTTACATATCAAGATGTAACTAGAACATGAAGAACCAAATAAAATGTAAATGCAGTGATTCCTCTATGATTTCACCTTTGAATGCTCTGAAAAATAACAACAAATAAACAATAAATGTGAGTAATCAACCAATGCTTGCATGTCTCCTCCATCTTTGTCCTTCCTTTATATGTCTCCACCAAGAAAATCCATGAATGAGCCTCCATCTCCATCTTGCCACAAAATATCATCATCACTTGATGACTTGACCATGAATGAGTGATACAATGAGTCTCCCTTCAAGAATGCTAGTACAACTCCAAGAATGCTAGTACAACTCCAAGATCAAAATGATGCAAAACAATGTAACTAGTTTCACCATATCTTGACAATCTGCTCACATTCACATGAAATTGCTCAAACATGGGATACAACAGATAAAGTAAACTTGAACAACACTTCCTTGTTGCTCCCTTGACCTTACTTGAGTCTTCAAACACTTGCAAAAACAGATCCAAAATATCTTTGCCACTTGACTTCCCTTTGATGCTCTTGACTAGCTCCAAATTGTCACCTTTCTTTTTGTGTTATTGAAGCCCTTCAAGATCAACCTCTTGATCTTCCTCTTGACCATAAAAGTCATTGACTAAGACCTCTTTTTCAGATCCATTAGTTGCTTCCATTCCATCAAAACCACATCTACACAAGAAGATGTACCAAAACATTTGAGAAAAGCAAAGTGTGTACCTTCAACTTGCTTACCCTTCTCATCATATGTAAGCCTAGATGGCTTTTGTCTTTCCCTTGATGCTCTTCTTAGAACTCGACTTGGAGAGGCATCTCCACCATCACCATCTAAAGAACCATTTCTTTTGCAAACTTTGAAAGATTTGCCTCCTAAGAGTTAGAATCCTTGATGTAGACTTGAACTCATAAACCTTCTTTAGAGTTTCTCAAGCCTCACTAGATGTAGTGAACTTACCAACTTCTTTGAGAAGTTCATTAGTCACATTCATCTTGATCATATGAAGAGCTTTCTTTGCCCTCCTATCATACCCTTGAGGTGCCACACGTCTCCTCTCCACACCTACAACAAAATCCATCAACTCATTTATCTAGGAGAGACTCCATTCTCATATAGGAGAGACTCCATTCTCACCTTCCAAGTTGAATAGTTGCCTATCATTGCTCTCCAGAAACCTCCATTTGTCACCATGTTGCAATGATTTGATCTCCTCTTTCAACTTGTTCCAATGCACTTAGCACTCTTGAAAGTCAGTACGAGATCCCTTACGGGCTGTTCGTCGGGCCCTGTAAGGGATCCCTTACGGGCTATTTGTAATGCCCCATAAGGGATCCCTTTATGGATTCCTTACAGCAGCTCGTAATGCTCCGCAAATGAATTGCTTTCAATTCCCATGAAGCACCCATCAAATCCAAACATATCAAATTTTCTCTCATTGAAGTCTTTAATGTTCCTTAACCACTCATCCAACTTGAAATCAAGCATAACTTTTCATGTTTTCCATCATCGACATAAGTGGCACTCGAGCATAACATATTAGTATAGAGTTTTTAGCATTACGGAGGCCACCTACTTTCCTTTTTGCATCTGATTTCATGACCCCATACGATATCTTCAAAATATCATGAGTCTCCACACAACTCACGAAACAAAACAGAACATACCTACATGTCCCAAAACATACCTACATGTCCCAAATATCTGCAAGAAAAAAGATTTCGTTTACTCTCAAACTCAGATTTTATTAATGTATTATATGATGCACTCCTCAAATTCACATCGTCAAACCATGATTGGGTGCAAATTACATGCAATCATGTGTGTGCTTCTCATATCAATTTCCTAAAGTAAACACCCTGGTGCATTTATTCATAGGAAAAAGTAGTAGGTACATTGATGAAAAAGATATATACACCCCGAAGGAGAAATTTAAACAAAAGTAGGCTCAAACAAGAGCGAAGCTTGCAATAGAGTTAAGATTAATCCAAATCCTGGCATTAAAAATAAAAGTGCATAAACTATGATGATGTCCGTGGGAGTCTGCCAACTGACTGCAGCAGATCAGAAAAGCGAAGAGGTGGTGAGTTGGCTAATGAAAGGAGATGAAATGTAGCAGACCCAACCATCGTCGCCTGTTGCAGAATAGATAGGGCCTGAGCACGTTGCAAGGCAATGGAAACACGTTGTTTGAAAGAAGCCACGAGAATAGAACCAAGAATACCTTGACGCTCTGCCGCCTGATGAGAACACATGCGAAGAAAATCCTCAAAGCGTCGATGCAAGGTGATATAAGTCTCAATAGCCAAGGGAAGGAAAGCATCAATGGGGTGCCTGTAGGAGTAGTTTTTTTCTTTCTCTTGTGCTGCCACGCCTGCCGCTTCTCCTTGTGTGAAAGCAGAGCGAGGCAATAGGTCACCACGCGTGGGATCAGCAACAACATCATCTGCCAAAGTACGAAGCTCATCCCGAGAGAGGACAATGTCAACACGTCTGCGGGAAGAGTGGGACGCAAAAGAAGGAAGTACATGAGACTGCTCTTTGAGGATATGGAATCTTCCATCTCTGGCTATAGCGGCTGTTGCATCTCTGACAACATCATGCGTAGCTGTGCGCTCACTCCCAAAAGGACAGCGGAGGAGGTGGATAGCAAGAGCATCAATAGCGTGACCACAAACACACCTAGAAAGACCCAAGACCGAAAGATGAGGAAGCCTCGAACGAAGCCGAAGAGCAGTGGTGAAGATGGCCGAAGACAACCGGAAGGAAAGAATAACAAGTCGAGCTGAGAACCAAGCCCCGGCACCAGGACCCGCACAAGAAAGAAGTCAAGCTCGGTGCAACGCCGAAGGAGCCTCAGAGAGCATGCTGGAAAGGGTATGCTTGTGCACGCGCTCCAAGAGGGTCTCTTGCAGGTGATCTGAACTGAAAGTGAAGAGTTGTTCAAAAGGAGGAAGACAAGCTTGGGCAAAGAGAGGGAGGAGCTCTCGCGCAGCGATGAGGAGGTGCTGAAAAGGCAGACAATCGCTATCCACATGAGCAATGCAATCCGCCAAGAGAGGGCGAAAGCCAAAAAGGAAACGAGAAGACAAAGCAGGGGCGACAAGAGCCCAGTTCCCAAAAAAAGCTGCAGGTGTAGAAGAAACCGTAGAGACCTCCACAAGAAATGGGTAACCGAGTCTGGTTCCGAGCTGAAAGGGTCTCCACACCATCCAAAGAACTTGGGCCTAAAAGGCGGCCAAAAACATCCATAAGAGAGCTGTCAAAGGAAGAGAGGAGATGCAAAAAGTACAGAGTAAGGGGGAAAGTCCGCAGCAGATAAGAAAGACGTTGGATAAAGCAAGACGTCAAGATGCCAAACACAACCTGAGTGTCGTCCAACCGAGGAAGCAGATCTGAATGAGCAACATCCCCTTGGAGAGCCTCACCAAAAAAAACAGAGCTGAAGGAAGCAGACCCAGAAGGAACACCCAGAATGCGAATGCCATCCATACCTTTGAACATTACGATAATTTGTTCCTATAAGTAAACTATAAATCTATGGGTTTTGTGACTTTCTTCAAGAGTCACTTGGATCAAAATTGATACACCAAAGGCTTGATGCATGGTTCTACAGTTCGTATACCTACTTAATCCTCATCATATTTTAGCGAAGTGATTTTGAAACCAGATTGTAATTCTCAATGTTGAGGAGACAGCTATTTTGCAAACAATAATCTATATGCAAACACAAGATTGTATGCAATGTTGTAGCTTGCATTCCTTTATTAATGATTAAGAAATATGTTCGTGCACAATAGCAAGCTGATGCAAAATGTGAAGAAAAAAACCTTTTGACCACATACTCACATATTGTCACACAAAAACATTCTTGCACCTAAAGCAAAAGCTAAGTAAAAGGTAGGGTGGCAGATTACCAAGAACTTACTGAAGCTTTGAAATACGCCTCATGAGACTTGCTAGAACCACTTTAATAAGCACGCTTATTTATCCCATTTTTGCCATAATCAAAGCTTAACAATGTGCAGCTATATTTAAGTATTACAACATCATGATCAATTATAATCCCCCAGATAAATGTCAAACATAGTCAACAACAACACCCACAACCATTATGTCTATTTCAAGGGTTGCAAGACAACGAAAGACATTTTACTGCTATGCAAGGTGTCAATTGGAAAAGCTTCCTTATCGCCCATTTCATCCCCCATCTAACACTTTATTAAGCAACATGCATCACTTTGATCCGAAAGCACGGACTATTTATTAAAAACTTTGCTCTCATCTATTAGACCTCCTCACCATGCACTGGCTCACCTAAAAGTTGGAACCGTTACAAGAAATGGCTTTCATAATTGTCTCCCCTCAACATGGACAGATTCTAGCATGTTGCATGGGGATATGGAGCACATCTTACAAGAAGTTTCTGCTTTGAGAAAAAAAAAAAAGCGTATTCACCTAGAACGATAACCAAAAATATTCATAGAGAAAACCAAAGTACAGTTTCAATTACTACGATGCAAAGATGGCATCACATCATAGCTTCAAAAGATGTCTGCTCACCCATTAACAATAAGATTACTAAATTTATGATGAGGTACAGAAATTCTGTCGATTACGACATCAATTGATCTAACACCACATCTACCATGTTCCGTCCATACAGCACACTCCAAAGAGTTAAGGGACTTGAGCAACAAGTTTGAATGTCACTCTTATGACATTAGAACTCACAAAGAAAGGGCCACTCAATCAACAATAAAACAGACGGGTTCTCAAACATAGCTATATATATATATATATGGCCGATACAAAAACCATCAATCAAGAAGAATAAAAAGATGGCAAACAGGTAGCATCACAAAGAATCTAAATGTTATAAGGTATAAGTGATTATAAATGTTGATAAACTCACAGATCCAAATACTTAATGTATATTATGCCAGATTTGGGTACTTGATAAAACAAAAGGTGTTCTTATAGAAAATTTCTGGAGTACACAAGAAATGGACAATATGTCAAAAAAAACAATGAAATTCGCAGGTTCTTAAATGGTGTCAGCACATCATGAAACTGAACTGGACCGTTTCTTAGCCATGTAACAGACCTAAGCTGAAACTTTCTTGGCCTTGCCTTGACGGGAATTGGTGAACAAAGACTTGAACATAATGATTTTCCATGGAACACCTCGTAGCAAAATCTTTAGTAGGAATCAGTTGTATACCATGTACTTCGGAGTGGCACTAAACTTCTGATAACCTTTAATCACTTTGTTTACAGCCTCCAGGAAGTCTTTCTCTGTGACTGTTTTTCTACGAGCACGGATAGCATACATGCCAGCCTCAGTACAAACACTTCTGATGTCAGCACCTGCAACATTGTACATTGAAGGCATAAGCACAAATTAGGATTAACGATTGAACAAAGCTCAGATCACTAGCAAAATGAGCAACACTGGTACTGCAGATGACATTTTCTTAAAGACTTGTCGCACACTAGTTGTTTGGCCAGTTCAGTGATCTGTCCCACTCGTATGGACCTCTTCAGCACTATGTTGCATGGAAATAAATTACATAAACTTGAAATGATTTCAGCAACAAAAGTATAACATAAGCATAGATGCCTGTTCCATTGTTTTGGATCATGAGATTGAGTTTCAAATTCATACAATAACAACAATGAGATCTGACAATTCAAGTGTTGAGACAATCACCAACACACACGTAATGCATCTCATGCTGCACTTTAACCTTCAATAAGACATTTTTCCAGTAACTTTGATGCAAAGTATAGAACAATAAAAAGCTGATCGAGCTCTCCTGATAGCTGTACATTCCATTTATGAACCATACAGGCCAATTTCAAGTTTTTAATGACAAACGGAGAAAAATCTCTGTAGAACAGAGATTTACTGACACACACAACGCGTCACACACTGAAAGTTTCCTATGTGTTGCACAGGGTTTAGGTGCTGCTTGCACTACAAGATGTTTTATTGGCAGTAAAATAAAACTCTCCCAAAGGTCACTATTAGCTATAGAAAGTTTAGGGACTGCTTTGGCCTACGAACAAATGTATTATTAAAATGCGCTCTTTAAATCCTCATTCAAGGGTGCTCCCTTTCAGAAAAAAAAAAACTCTACATTATTGCATATTAATCAATAATTTATTTGTATATTGATTTTATCGAGACTATCCAAGGCACGGCCTCATTCACAAGTTTCAGAAACATACCCACACCTTAAAGAGCCTTTGAATTGAGGCCTAACTTTGGCATGTCTGTCATCTTTGTAAGAAATTGAATCACAGAGGAGCCAAACTTTTTCATGCATATCATGATCAAACTGATCCTTGGACATCCACAACTTGCAAATATTCATTCTAAGGAGATGAGTCTATGGCAACTTTCTATTGGTGTGCATTGTTACTGCATAGTTTCTCATGCTCGCTTTTATCTAATGATATATGACTAAAATGAAGGCGGCCGGGGAGAAACTTGGCATAAAAAAGGGCCAACAAGGTTATTGAGCCACCTTTCCTTGATCTCATTTGCAGATTTTACTGGCAAAGAACAATCAAAGGTGTATTTCTTGGTTAGGGCGCGTGAACCATATAACTGGGATTTCGAATGACGATGTGTTTAGAAAATACGAAACTGTATAACTGTTATAAGATGCAACCAGAGTCCAGACTTTATTCCAGCTATATGTTTTAAAAACAGAAAAACCCACCAATCGAATTTTCCAAAAGCTCAAATAATCTACGGTTGACCTAAAAAATAAATAGGCCAGCCAGGACAAAGGGATCTATGTTGAAGATGCTATGAAGAAGAATTGCCACATGAAGGCTTATAATTTCGATGTGGTGCCAATTAATAACTACAACCACATTCGAATCAAGTGTATTTTAATCAAAATTCACATCGATATTAAAAAATTTCAACATGTTTTTGAAGGCCTTGAATCCACCAAAGTATCAAGAGAATAAAACTTGTGCACAAATACAAACTAATTACAAAGGATCTTGTGCTTTTGGAATCAATTTCCATAAGAAAACCTTTTGAATTACCTCACACGTTCACTAGCTTCTAGAGTTATCTCATTAAATGGTACGTTTGACAAGTCATCTTAGCAAGTTTCAAATTCAAGGGTAAAATATAGATTTCAATCATAAAAGCCTGTACCAAGTAATTTTGGGCTGGCCGTATCATCCTGTACCATAGTTGCACTGCGTTTCTAAAACCGCGACTAGAAAGGCGTTCAAAAACGAGTTTCGAAACGCGTTACTGGTTTGGGACAGCGTTTCTCAAAAACTTTTTATGGGTATCAAATTAAAGCATTGGGCAGTACATGTATGTAGGTTGCCGAATGTTTCGGGTACAATGTGGTCCAGTTTAGGTGCATCAATTCCTGTTAGATTCTGTCAATCGCTATTGATTTTTTTAATCTGTTTTTTTTTTCAGAGATTCTAAATCCAGAAACAAGTTTCTGAGAAACACGTTACTAGAAACGTTTTTTTTCCAGAAACACGCTTCTGTGTAACTATGTTCTATACATACAGAATGCAACTCATTCAGTACATATGAAAACGAGATAAGGAGTGAAGCTTTTCACACGAGATAAGGAGCAAAAGACGGAGGCAGGGAGACAAGGAATTGGAAGGAAGGAGGGAGAGGAGAAAAAGAAAACCGATTTAAAAGTTACTACTGCAACTACTAGTTAGAACTTCTGGCAACTAGTTAGTATTACTCAGTATTAGACAACAATAGCCAGTTAGTAGTTGCTAAACCTACTATTAGCGAATAATATCACTTGAATTTGACAGTGTCTACTCTCTTCAATCACTCGCTCTCCATCCCTCCAATAACCATAGTGATAACTCGTATACTTACTTGTGAGATTGCAATATATCT
Source organism: Diphasiastrum complanatum (assembly GCA_029204225.1). NCBI lineage: Eukaryota > Viridiplantae > Streptophyta > Lycopodiopsida > Lycopodiales > Lycopodiaceae > Diphasiastrum > Diphasiastrum complanatum. Next base: position 36,699,438 of record CM055104.1, read on the forward strand.
TATCCAGATTCACAAATTAAATTTAATAAGTCAGTGACGTCGTAAGGCAAAGATTAGAAAAAATAACTACTTAGTCTCATCACCCCAAGCATAAATTGCTATCTGGGTTTCAAAAGAATCCAGATACTCTTGGGTAGGGCCCAGTGCCGACTAAGAAGCAAATGACAATCAACAAGAAAAAAATTTAAAATCAAATAAGTAAAAACGAGGATCGCATGCGGCGTTACATAAACACGAGATACCAAGACGTGGACGAAATACAAATGTATGGATTCTATGGAATGCAAAAAAAATTCACTGCTTTGGTATATCAGAAGCTAAATATTTGCTACTTTTCCTCGGATATCCTTCCAGTTTGAATCTGCAGGGTCGGATTCTGAACGATCACAAATTGTTCAATTTAGAAAATCTTCAATTCTGAATAAAGTAGAAAGATGTATCTCCAAAAGAGACATGTCACGGACAGTTGAGGGGCAATGGCACAGGACCACACAGCTGATGCAGAAGTACATACACCTGAAGTCAAGCACTCCCTTGTAGTCACCCCATCAGTCTAGAGTTTTAAGCCTACTACAGCACCATGTGTTAATCCCCCCCCTTACCTTCTTGCTTCTGTTATTGAATTTTCTTACTCTTTCAATTTTCCTGTTCTTTCATTCCCTGCATATATTGTCTATTCGTTTTCCATTGTTCAGCTTCCAAATGTCCATGCACCGGAAAATCAAGACTCTTCTGCTCTTTGTCTTTGATGTCGAGACCACACCTATTCCAAAGTTACCATTCACCAGATTTATGCCACCCTTAAAGTTGGTTCCAAGTTCCCAAATGTTGAGGGGGTCGGAATGCATTCTGACACAACTAACGCCCGAAAGAGTGCATGGAGGTTGGCACTAGCAACAAGAAGGATCCTAAAACTAGAAGAAAAAAAATGTATGCTATATGGAGCGTACACAACAGTGCCATGATTGGGTACAACATGAAAACAATCCATTCATAAACATCAAATTACAATGGAAATGCAAGAAATCAAGAAAACTAGTCGAAAACCAAGAAAATAGATAGAGATAGCAAACCTTCACCAAAAAAGGTAAAGTAAGGATTCTTTATTCATCATTAATGATCATTCATAACATAAGGCCTGCAGCTAGAGCATGATCTAAGCTCTCATGTGATTAAGCTCTCAAAGAGAAGCTTCAAGAACACTAAAAAACACTTAGAATTCAAAATTATCCAAATGCACAATAGCCTCCAAATTTAGCACAACCCCAGCTATTTATAGTGATAATTTGTACCTCTACCACAAGTTTGGGGCCTTATTTGACTAATTTGGGCCTTACAACCATCATTACAAATCCGCTATTCACAAATATAGCGAGGCCGTTTGAGCCTCCTTATTAAAAATTCTAATGACTAGTTCTAGTCTAATTTAGCTCCATGGCTATATTTGGCAGTTTATTACATGCAGCACATGATGAAGCAATAAACATTAGTTGACTATAAAACTCTGCCCAATAATCTCTACTTCCTAGAAGTACAGAAAGAAGTTCTTGATAAACTGGCTCTCGCATTTCTTTTATTCCAGGTTCATGCTGGTTCAAAGGGAGTAGAAAGTTACCTGTAGAGTTAGGACAGAGTCGAGCAAGAAGCTCAAAACGAATATCTCGCTCACAATTCATTGTCCGTGTATGAATTTTAAAGATCTGTGTCCTACTTTCAAGGTCTGGAAGCCCAAACTCAACCTTGCGATCCAAGCGTCCGGGTCGTAGAAGAGCTGGGTCAAGTGTGTCAGGTCTGAAAGGCCAAAACACTTTCATAAATCTCTCTCTCTCTCTCTCTCTCTCTCTCTCTCTCTCTCTCTCTCTCCAGTAAAGTAAAGATCGTGACCTGTTTGTAGCCATTAGAACTTTTATATTTCCTCGTGCATCAAAGCCATCCAGCTGGTTCACAATTTCAAGCATAGTGCGTTGAACTTCATTATCTCCACCCAATCCATCGTCAAACCGGGCACCTCCTATAGCATCCACTTCGTCAAAGAAGACAATGCAAGCTTTCTTTGACCGAGCCATCTGCAACACAAGCAGATTTTAGATGAAAAACAGAGTCAGCTTCTCAAAAAATCTATCATGACAAACAGTCACATAAAAACCTGAATACAACCTTAAAAATACACTCGTATGTGTCCTAACTATATATATCCGCCGACATACGTCAGTATTTATTTCTCCTCCAATAAGATCATCTTTGTTCTATTCTGTGGTTAGAGTGCCATTGTGTTCCTAGAAATATGACAATTTCTCTAAGACAATCTAACATAGAGTCTTAAAAGCTCATCTTGAAATAATTGCTCAAAAAAGTGCTACCAAAAAGCTGAGAAGGGCTAATTCCATTGACTGGTCCAAAAAGCCTGCGCAATTGCATAAAGGAGGTCTAGATATCTAGAAATGAAAAAAGGTAAATGCAAAAATTCACCAGGTGTCAACGATATTCTCCAAGGAAAATCTCTACTTGCTACAATTTCAGCAGATTTCTACTTAGTTTGAGTTTGTTGGTAATTCTTCGTAAAATATGATCATAAGATTAACTTGCTAAGCTCAAAAAGAGCATCTCAGACACAAGGACCTTGTTTTTCTGGAGGCAAGTTTATGGTCTTTCCCAAAGACAGGTCCACCAATTTCTTCCCTTGGAAGTTGGACGAACCTAGGACCAATTTTATGCGTCTTCTTGGTTCTGGATTTTCAATCATGACAACTGCCATATAAGCTGGCACCTCAAACAGGAACGCAGATAGTCCCAGATAAAGAAAATGATTACCCATCAAATGAATTCCTCTTTTAAAGTCCTTGCTTCTGTATTACAACCAACCAGATAATCTGACAACCAATTATCAGCATGAATTCTGGTGGCAGGTATTTCTTTGAGCGACCATATGTTCCAAAAATTTGTGTCAATATTATTGCTGTGCTACTGGATGATGCAGTAAGTTTTAACAATAGTGAACTATGACATGGAATATGGAGAAGCACAGCCATTAGCTTCTAACAAGCAATTTGTCATGTGAGATTTGTATTCCGAGGACTGTTGCATCATTCTTGTGTCGTTTGTTTGTGTCTTGGATGAACAGAGAAAAAGACCAGCAGCTTTAAGCCTCACAGTCCAATAAAAAACAAAAAATATTGCATTGCAATGTGTATCGACAATCGGTCAAGGATCATATCAAATTTCTACTTGCATCATCGGTACTCGACAACACGTGCCCCGATCAGTAGTTTACGTACCCAGATGCAGGGAAAGGACTCAACTATGATGATGAGTACTGAAAAAAAACCCATCCCATCAGATCTCTGGAGTTCATTCATAACACTGTAAAACCATTACATTACTGCAATTCAGTACAATGCCAAAAAGATGTTAAAACTGGCACCCCAATCTTCTGGTGTACATAAACGTTTGAACATTTTGAACGACTATCCTAAAACCTTAAGTCAACCTTGCCTCAAATCCACAGCACTTTTCTCAGGCCTTCTCGCCCCAAGATCCCCCAAAAAAAATTTAAGACAACTGTATTGCATTCATGAATCACTACGTATTTTCAAAAGTCAACTAACTTAGGGAGCGCCCCACTTGCCATAGGGCTGTTAGGTTATTAACATTTTAAGGAAAATTGGTTAGAATTACGGGGTGGTTTGGTGCCCTATCACCCTTGTTGTTGAGTTATCAATTTTCAGGTCTACTTTTGGTGTTTTGCATGCGATGTTTGTACTTCATGGAACATTTCAACATTCATTTCAAAGTGAAAGAAGTTGAATGCAGGGTTGAATATGTGAATTGTGGACTGTGCCACTTGACTTGTACTGTGATGTCCACAAAGAGGCAAGACTATGATGAATGGGATGGGATGAAGGGGCCTGAAGAGGAGTGAAGGATCCTTCACTTTAACCATGTCATTTCAGTCCAGTTAAAAAGCACCAGAAAATACCCCATTCAACTAATGCTACCTGAACAAACGATAGTCATTTAGCTAACTCTCAAGTGTTAGCACTAACTGAGTGTTGCTAACAGCAAGTGGAGTCTACACTAGAGGTTGAAGTGATTCATGAAATATTTAACAAACCTGAAAAAGTTCTCGCACCATGCGAGCACCCTCCCCTACATACTTCTGCACAAGTTCACTTCCAATCACACGAATGAAGCAAGCATCAGTGCGGTTAGCAACTGCACGAGCTAACAACGTCTTGCCAGTTCCTGGAGGCCCATAACAAAGCACCCCTTTTGGTGGATCAATTCCCAATTTCACAAACTTCTCAGGATGCAACATCGGCAATTCGACAACCTGCAAAAGTTCTCTACATGTTTAAAATGATAGAAGAATAAATTTGTATATGTGAAGAATTAAATGGACAAAATGTGAAATATCTGCAAAACTATGAGGAGTGAATTGTGATACGATTGGAGTTCAGCAAACAAGACTATTGCAAATACATCAGGAGAAATTAGACATGTTGCATGAAAACTGTACAACTGGATCAGGGTACTTACCTCTCGCATCTTCTCTATTTGTTCTTTGCATCCACCAATGTCATTGTAAGTCACATCGGGCTTTTCCTCCACAGTCATCATCGTCACGCTGGGATCAATTTTAGGTGGCAAAGGAATCTGGATCTGATATTTGTTCCTATCGACACTGCACAAACAAAATCAAATTTCACACCAGAAGTGAAATCTGTATCACAATACATCTAGACAACCAACCAAATGAAATCTGTACTTCCTCATGAAAAATAAAAGGATAATTTATTTCTCGTCACTTTAGCTTGCTAATCACCTAACTAGAAAGCGTAGCTGGTGGGCAAAAGGCACCCTAAAGATAGAAAGAATAAGCACAAACCAAATGATCATAACTTTTTTAAGATCTTAAATAAGAACTATGTGTTCGCTAATACAGCAGAAAAATATATCAATGTTATGTCTAGGATAATACCCAACATAACAAACAAACTGTGCAATCTTCAACATTATGGAGTCCAACCACAAAGTCATAGACCATCAACTTCATCATGCATAGCATAGACCAATCCCTACTCACGTCACCAATGCCCTAAACTAGGCGCAGGTCACATGCACAAACATATGTCCCACATTCGCAATCATACATTCAAACAACGACCAATGTAGTGATTCTATCGCACACAAGAACCAACCCAAATAAGGGGAAGTGGTGCAAGCTACAACAAAGCCCGAGTTTGTTCTTCTTGTTCAGGAACCGGAACATGGTATCTAAAGGGTTATGAAGTTTTTTTGCAGGTTGGCAATAAGAAGAATATGGGCTTAATAATTGATTAATAATGAACTCTGGATTTTTGGTTCAACATGACTAGATATTTCTCATCCCAAATCATTCATTTGAATATTATTAAATCCTCTCTAAGGTCACCTTGATTATTGTTGCCCTTGTGTGTGCAAGTTTAAAAGACATGAATTGAGCTATGATAACAGGATAATATAAGTTTGACAAGACTTATACTTGTCTTGTTTGGCCAGAGAGCTTTGAGACATGTTATTCAGAAAAATACCAATCACTTGCTTATATTATTTTCTTGTTGGAAACTTATTGCATTTTTGTCCCAATAAGATATGTGCAGCTAGGCTTCAAGTTGTGAAAGGGGGGCATCATTGCCCCTCTTATATGGTGTCAATGTGATGCTCTACATGATATGCTACTACATACTATTTGTCCATTTCGTCATTAGCCATACATTGTAGCACTCAACTTGCATGTGAATATGTGAGTTATTACCTTACAAGTCTAGGATCCTTTGTCAAGGGTCATGAGCGTTGGAGGCAAAATGCACCAATAAAGATAGAAAGAATCAGCACAAAACAATTGGCCACAACTTGAACCAAGATATTTAATACAAAAGAACATATTGACCTTAAGACTAAGGTAGTATCCAGCACCACAAAGGAGAAGTGTCAACTACAATTTTATGAAGCTCGCCCAAAAAGTCTTAGACCATTAGTCCATCATGCATATGGACCCACCCTAAGGACAATTCCTCTTGATTGCCCCTACGATATCCCAACCCACTTCATCAACGCCCAAGAGTGAGTATATATCACATGCGTTAACATACAATCACATTCGCTTTCATATATGTGGAAAAAGACCAACATACCGAATTTCTTCACTTTTGCAAAAGTAAAGGATAGACTTCATCATGATAAAGGCTAGCACTAACAAACAAAGCCAAACAAATAAAGTCCTTACTTCCTAGTTAAAGATAAGTAAAAATATACATTTCATCACTTCAGCTTGCTCAAAACCTTCAGCTAGTGGGAAAAATGCCTCATTGAAGATAGCAAGATAGCAAGGAAGACGTGCAATCTTGAACTATATGGTGTCCACCCACAAGATCTTGAACCATCAATTCCATCATGCATAGCAAGTACCAAATGCTATGGCGTCCCTACTCACCTCATCAATAAGAGTAGTTGTAGGTGACATGCACAAATACGTGTGCACATTAGCTTTCATACATTGCACAAAGAGTCAAGACCAACGTATTGAGTTTCTACCGGATAGAACAAATGCAATCAAATGAATTCTCTAGCTCCTCATAGAAAAACACGGATAATTCATATTTCATCACTTCAACTTGTCCAAAACCTAACTTAAAAGCATAGTTGATGGACAAAATGCACCACCAAACAAACAAAGAATACCAAAGACTAACTAGCCACAACTTGGACAACAACTTCATAATCTAAGTTTTGTTGTATTAATTTGCTTATAGTGTACCACAACTAAATCATTCCATAATACAAAGAACCAAACATTTTGAAAGCATTTCTAACTCACCCTACTCGCATGCCCTCCTCAATATCTGTTGGTGACACTTTCTCACCTAGTCCAACAACAAACTGCACCAAGAGAAGAGGTTAGCAAAAATGGTTTCATTTACCTAAATCGTGAAAACCAACTATGCATGTTGGCAAGCAACCGACTTAAAACATTTACCAAAAGCAGTTACACCCAACTATTCCTTTACAATTTTGATAATGAGAATGCATGGCTCAATGAATAGCCAATAAAATTAAACCAAAATTTTAAACATAAAGAAGTGATTGCCTTCCTGGAAAGTCAAGATCATGAGTAATGTTGAAGTTGAAATAGGCATTGTCTCAAAGTGCGACTCAGTGGGTTAAGGAAAATTTTCAAAAAGTCCAAATATTGGTGAAAGATTGCACACCATTGGGCAAGGACGTTCCTAAGAGTGGTTGCCAAATGTTTAAAGCCAAATTGCATGCATGCATAAATAGGACGACGTATATGCATATTGTATAGTAATATGTCATGTGAATTGTATTGGGTGAGAGCGAAGGCAATTCTCATGATTTTCAACACAAAAATTTACAACATCACACCTCTAGTTGTTAAAGTAAATATCTTCAAAGCATAATCTTAACTTTCTTAGATTCATATTCTTAAGTTTCTTAGATTCAAATTCTATACTTCCTTAGCCCGACAATGTAAATGGAAAACAATAATACAAGATCAAGAACTTATAAAAGAATACAGCACATGAGAGTGAAAACATGTGTTGTTTCCAAGTTCCTTCAACTATCAGGATGGGGATGTGTTGACATGAGTAAATGTGTAGCAAACCTACACTATCTTGAATTTGTACACATGACTTCATGCCGAGATTGCCCTGCTTCTTTTCGTCACATCATCAATGCGCTAGAGTAAGCAAAAGAGACTCTGAAGATATTCGAGATGGATTACATCAAGTTGCACTTGTAGCAGAGGTTCCAGAGACATCACATGATGTTGCAATTGTAGTAGAGCTTTCGGGCATATGTCAAGCACATAATGTTCCAGTTATATCAGAGCTTCCACAAGACTTAGCTCAATTCCAAGATGTTTCACATGTAACAACCTTACATGATGCAGCTTAGATGTTAAAGCCTATTATCAAGGATCAGTCTCATGTTTTCTTCTTTGGCAATATTAGTCATGTACAGGCCCCAGAGCCTTTTTATATGATTATGACCCGCACTGGGTCCTTTTTTATGACGTTGACTGGCCTTGGGCCCTTATTATATGGTTATATGTGGAGTGGGGGCCCGTAGGAGGGCGCACTATTTTCCCTCCACATTTTGCCTCCCTTTACTTTTAAATTCCTATTTTAGGGTTCATTGGTAGGGTATTTATAGGGGCATTTGTACACTCATTTTTCAGATTATTGATTGGTATTGCTTGGGCTCTTCATGGGAGAACCTATTGTCTTGTCTATTGCTTGTAGAGCTTTAGTCTATTGCTGTCTTTTATGCTTCATTGATTCAACACCTGAGATTTTGATCATAACTTGGTATCAGAGCACTTTCCTGATTGCTGAATTTCAGATCTGATTTTCTGATTGGGTGCCCATTTTCCTTGCTGATTTTTCTCTCTTTGCTGAGGGCTTTCGTCTCTTTGCTTCAGCAACATTCAGCATAGTTTGGAGGAGGACCAACTCCCATCAGAGCATTTTCCTTGGCGGAGCTTTAGCAGATAGTTAGATTTGGCGGCCGGAAAAAAAAAAATTTGGGCAGATTATTTCCGGCGCCCAAGTTCCAAATCCTTTTCCCTCTTTTTTTTTTGAATCCTCCATTTGATTCAGGGAAAGGATTCCCAGCCATCTTTTCAGCATTGATTGGAGGCTGTCCAGCGCCCTACTTCATCACATTTTTCAGCCATTGTTCCAGCAAAGTTTCAACCATATTTCAGTTTTGATTGGAGGCTGTCCATCGCCCTATTTCATCATGTTTTCCACAGATTTCCAGCCATATTTTCAGCATTGATTGGAGGCTGTCCAGCGCCCACTTTCATTCTCCTTGTGGTCACATTTTCCAGCCAGCTCTTCGCACACGCTTGGAGCTCTATCGAGAGGTATCTTTGCTGGTTTTTTCTTGCTTTCCACACCTTTTCTTGACATTTGTCATTTCCTTTCTTGCTCTTAGTGTCGTTTGTGTACCTAAAGCGTATTTGGGGTGACGACAAAAGTCCGCTCCCTCCGATATTAAGCTTTTCTTACACTCTCTTCACTTCCTGCATTCCTTGACCACGGATACTTCCCCTACATCTTCTGAGCCTTGCATATCGTCTTCCACTTACCTTGACGAAGTACGACATGAATTCCGAGATCATCTTAGGGAAGCCATGAGTGATGTACGCACTGATTTACGCCAGGAGTTCCGAGAGACGTTCACTGCTCTTTCTGCCCAGATTGCTACACTATCATTACAGTCCAGTGTTTCTCCACTATCTCCACCTGTTCCCCCACAGCGTACATTTCCACCACCCGAGACTCCTTCATCTTCTGGTCCTTTGCCACGAGACTTTAAGGATAAGGTTCAACTTATTGTGTATTCTGGGTCATCTGATGGGAATGAACTCGAGAATTGGTATTCTAAGCTTGAGACCTACTTCCTTATGTTTCCTAAGACTGACATTCAGCGGATACATTTGGCTGCTTTACATTTGGAGGGCCGTGCTGCTACTTGGTGGCGCATGTTTCGCCATACGGCTTCACACCCTGGCCTTGCTAGTTGGACAGAGTTTATGACAGCACTCCGCCTAGCGATGATTGATCCTCAGTGGCTTATTCAACAGCGCGACATCTTTTGCAGTTTATCTCACACAGGTGACTTGGCTGCTTATACGACACAGTTTACAAAGCTTTCCTATCTATTCCCAGATATTTTTACATTGGAGCTCATCTCTCGCTACGTTGCTGGTCTACGAGGCGCACTCAGGTATGATGTTTCTTCTTTTTTTCCACTCACTCTTTCTCACGCCATCTCCCTTGCTACCGCACTGCAGCACAAGTACTCTCCCATCTCTTCCTTTGTTTCTCGTCCTTCGCGTCCTTTCACAAGTCCTATTTTTTCCTCTCCATCCTCTGCTAGTCCCACATCTGTCAGCTTACCTTCGTCCACTCTTCCTTCTGCACCACGTCCTCCTTTTTCTCCTCGTCCTGTTTTTGTTCGTCGCTACTCACAGCCTGAGATGTCTGAGATCCGTGAGAAGCGCTTATGTTTCAACTGTAAGAGTCCTGATAATATCGCCCGTGATTGCCGACAGCCTGCCACTGCTACTGCTGTCTATTTCCATGATGTTGACACACCTGATGATAGTCCTGATTCTGCCATATGCCTTCATATTCTTGATGATGACCCACCTGTTGATCAGTTTGCCACACCCATTGAGCCTGTTCCTGATCCCCCTGATCTAGTTGTATGCCATGCTCAGCTTGCTTATGCTACTTGGGCCGGTAAGCCGGGTCCACGCCATATGCGTCTTCGCGTACGTATCACTGGTCGTGAGTTTATTGCCCTTGTTGACACGGGTAGCACTCACTCGTTTCTCAGCAGTCATATTACTACACGCATTCGTGCTATGCCAGTCACTACGCCTCATCCCCTGCATGTTGAGGTTGCCAGCGCACACTCTTTTCCTAACACGCAGATGTATCAGCAGCTTTCATATCGGATTGGAGACTTCCTTGGTCAGGCAGATTTTCATATCATTCCACTTACACGGTACGATCTTATCCTCGGTGCTGATTGGTTTGCATCCCTTGGTGCGGTTACAGTAGACCTCCAGCAGCAGACATTGACATTCTCTCATGATGGTACTCAGCATATATTTTTCGGTATTGATTCTCGACAGGACTATCAGCTTATTTCCGGGAAGCAATTCATACGGAGCCTCCCGCAGTTCAGCCTATTGCGGATGCACCACCTTTGCCACAGGTATTTTCTGAACTGTTGCGTGAATTTGAGCATGTTTCTAGAGAGCCGACTCAGTTACCACCTTTACGAGATGTCAACCACCATATTGACCTTGTTTCCTCTGCATCACCTCCTTCTCGTCCTCCTTTTCGTATGTCTATTGTTGAGCGCGAGGAAGTCCAGCGTCAGGTGTCTGATTTATTACGTCAAGGCCTTATTGTTCCTAGCCACAATCCTTTTGGTGCTCCTGTTTTACTTGTTGATAAGAAGGATGGTACTAAACGTCTATGTATTGATTATCGTGCTTTAAATAAACTTACTATCCGTAATCAGTACCCTATCCCTCATATGGATGACCTGTTTGACCAGTTAGGCCAAGCCAAGATCTTTTCTAAACTTGACCTCCGTTCCGGTTATCACCAGATTCGTATGCATCCTCCTGATGAGCACAAGACAACTTTCCGTACCCACTTTGGTTTGTATGAGTTTCGTGTCCTTCCTTTTGGTGTTACCAATGGCCCGTCCACTTTTTAGAATGTGATGAATAACATCTTTCGTCCTCTGCTTGGAAAGTGTGTCATTGTTTATTTTGACGATATCCTCATTTATAGCACCACTCTCTCTCTTCATGTTCAGCACGTTCGTTCTGTTTTTGTTTTGTTAGTTACTCATCATCTGTATGCTAAACGTTCTAAATGTTCTTTTGCTGTTGTAAAAATCGAGTTTTTGGGCTTCTTTGTTACTAATGGTACTGTTTGTCTCGACCCTCGTAAGGTCCGTTCTATTCTTTCATGGCCTGTGCCTGCTGATGTTCATGATGTTCGTATGTTTCTTGGTCTTGCTATCCATCTTCGTAAACCAATTGCTCATTTTGCCACTCTTGCATCTCCTTTGCATGCTCTGTTGAAAAAGGAAACTTCGTTTGCTTGGGCTCCCGCATGTCAGTCAGCTTTTGATACTTTGAAGGTTAAGCTTACCATTGCCCCTGTTTTATGTCTTCAAGATTTTTCCCAGCGTTTTGTTGTTGAGACTGATGCTAGTTCCATAGGATTAGGTGCTTTGTTACGTCAGCGTCAGTGTGTTATTGCATATGAATCCCGTCGTCTTCGTTCGTATGAGCAGCGCTATTCCACTTATGAAAAAGAGTTGCTTGCTATCATTTTTGCTTTAAAGAAGTGGCGTCATTATCTGTATCGTGTTCCGTTTGATGTTTTTACTGATCACCAGTCACTTCGTTATTTGTATACACAAAAGGATCTTAGTGATCGTCAGTACCGTTGGCTTCAGTTTTTACAGTCCTTTCATTTTGATATTCATTATAAACCTGGTAAAAGTAACACTGCTGCTGATGCTTTGTCTCATTTACCTGCTCTTACTTACAGTCTTGTTACGTCTCCCCACTCTTGGTATAATGACCTTCCTCAGGCCTATGCCACATGTCCAGACTTTCGTGATGTTATGTCATCTGCCTCTCGTCCTTCCTCTCACCCTCACCAGCTTTATTCCATTGTTAATCATCGTTTGTTTCACTATGGTTTGTTCGTTTGTTTCCCAGCACTCTCGACATACGTCCACAGCTCCTTCTTGATGCCCATTCCTCTCCTGTTGGTGGCCATTTTGGTTTTTAGAAGTCCTTGTTCCATTTGAAAGAACATTTTTATTGGCCTTCCATGAAGCGTGAGCTTTCCCACCTTATTCATACTTGTGATTTTTGCCTTCTTAACAAGTATTCCCGTGAAAAATCTGGCGGTCTCCTTATCAGGCTCGATCACTTGCAGCTACCATTGCTTCTCGGGATGCTCCGGCTTCTCTTGACGTTCCTTTCTCAAATGGGATATCTTGATGCAGTATTTTTCTCTGGCACTGGTTCTTATCTTATTTTGACTACATTGTTATGTACATTTCTAGTTACGCATTTTATATTAGTCATGTACAGGCCCCAGAGCCTTTTTATATGCTTATGACCCGCACTGGGTCCTTTTTTATGACATTGACTGACCTTGGGCCCTTATTATATGGTTATATGTGGAGTGGGGGCCCGTAGGAGGGCGCACTATTTTCCCTCCACATTTTGCCTCCCTTTACTTTTGAATTCCTATTTTAGGGTTCATTGGTAGGGTATTTATAGGGGCATTTGTACACTCATTTTTCAGACTATTGATTGGTATTGCTTGGGCTCTTCGTGGGAGAACCTATTGTCTTGTCTATTGCTTGTAGGGCTTTAGTCTATTGCTGTCTTTTATGCTTCATTGATTCAACACCTGAGATTTTGATCATAACTAAATCTATCAAAGAGACCTCCTCCTCCTAGTGGGCGCACTTTTTGGATGGAGAAATCTTTCTCTCACATGCTATTGTGTTTGCTCTCTTGTGTGGTAGAATCTCTTGCTTATTAATGCTAGTATAATGTTGTCCTAGATTGGTGTTTTGTTGGATCTGATTTCTTGCTTTGTATTCTTGCTAATGTAACGTCCTTCATGCTGGAAATTTTTGGACAGCAAGCATTCCAAATCCAACAATCGGCCAAATTGAAGGAGCAAAATCAAGGATTAATGATGCTAGAATGCTCCCTACAGCATACACTATCATTCTAGATAAGGAAGCAAGTTTCTTTCATGAGTTTCATGTAATTTTCTGCTCACGTCCTCTTCATCTTGCTCACTGTCGTCCATAGCCAGCAGATCCGATCACTTCAAAAGTTTGATCTATTCATTGCATGTCGACAAATTTACAATTTGCTAAGCAGTTTACTTTTGCATGTGCAAGTATTAGTCCATGCATGTTGCATGCATGTCTTCTGATTTTTCCAAATTGCTTGCATGTTGCCATAATTGCTTGCATGTCGAATGCATGTTAGTGGTTTTGATCTATTTTGAGTTGTAGAAGACCATCGAGGATTCCTAGGTTGGTAAACCTCAATTTAAAGATCCTTTTCTATTTCTATTCTCAATTATATTATAGGACTTTGGGATCTAGATGGTGCTACTCTTTCATGCCTCCAACTATCACTGTGATGTCATTGACATTCTTGGATCACTAGCCTAGTTTGGATTGCCTCGCCATACTGTTATTACACTCTACTTCTGTTTTGCTTCAATTCCTTATTTCAATCAAATGTTGGCCACAGGCCCCTTTTATTCATGTACAAGCCTAGAGACCTTTCTTTTATGTACTTGAATTTAAGACTAACCAAGGGTCCTACTTTTATTGGCTAAGTATTTTGTGGGAGAACTTTTGCCTTTATTAATGCATCACCAATCTATTTAGTTCTTGGATCAAACTTTCAACATGCCTAAATAATTTATGAAACTTCGACTCAACTCTTTAATGCTCATGTCTAGTGAACTAGTAGTAGTCATCCTTATAAGTTATACTGCATTGCATCTTCTTATAGTTTCTGCCAAGGTACATGCTTCTTTATTGGCTAGTTTAGAAAACATTGCCCTCAATGTTGGGCATAAAAATGACTAAGCCCTAAAAACTAGAAGAAAGGCAATAGCCAATCATAAACAAATTTGAAAATGATATATCAGAAAATGTATAGACCACAATTACATAATGCAATCCAAAACCAAGGACTTGATGGTCCCATGTTCAATGGAAGAAAGGATTAAATTGTTCAAATTCAGATTTAGGCAACTTGCATTTCATGTCGAAAACCTTGTGTGTGTTGGTGGAAAAAAGTGTCATGGGGGTACAACTAGTGGGCCTCATTGGAGCTTACCCACCTTGTTCACCTTGTGTTAAAGCTACAATCTTTAAAGACATCATTCTTAAAGTATAGGATAAAGTTCCAAAAGGGAGCCTTATGCCTCCAACTGCCATGCCCAGGTTAGGGTAAAACACCTTTTCAGGAAGTTACCTGGCATAATTGCTCCTTAGTTCATTTGTATAGCAACAGGCTCCATTCATGGTAGCAATGTTCCCCTTGATGTACCGCATTTGTTCAACCAAGTTGCATCAAGGTGTTCCTATTGGTGCCCTCTTTAAAAAAATATCTATGGTGCCCTCTTTAAAAAAATATCTATGGTGGTTAAGCATTCCTCTCCAACAGTCTTTTCAAGTTTGGTATATCCACGTTAATAGTGGCCTTGAGGGAGACAATTATTATGATGCCTTCATCTGATATTCTTAAGCCATCCATGTTTCTTGACATTGCTTCATGTTTTTTGTTTACTAGATTACACTCTTCATGTTAGGCTTTGCATTTTAGCATGTTTCCTTCATCTAGCAACTTGTTAGGCTATGAACTTCATCCGGTGTGTAACGACATCACCTTTCTTTGACGACATCTCCAACATACGCAACTAAAACATTTATTCCTTGCCACAACTACATTGGTTCAATTTCCATTTCAATATATGTTTCTTTTGAAGCCCACATTACAGGCAATGTTCTCGAGTGTGAGAGTATTAACAAGTTGGGTGCACAATTTCCCTCCAAATATGTCGCCTCTTCTATTATTCAGATAATGCATTAAGGTTTTAGAAAGGGTCCTTTACCTTTCCATAAAAAACTATAAATGTCAAAATCTTGTGTGTATATCTCTAGTTGCAAATCTTGTTATGATACAACAAGCTAGACTTTATTGTTCTCTGGTCAAGACCACCTACCTATAAGGAGCTAAATACTTTTAAAAAACAAAAAATTTGGATTTTAGTTTTGACTAACAATTTTGAATTTCATGAAAACCCTATTCTTTCAATATTCTTTTCCTTGAAGTTTTAAGTGAGCACATGCATCTAGAAAATCAATGATGTTTATTACAAAAAAAGCATACGAAGAGACCAAGCTTCCATTGTGACATGCCCCATAAAATCATATACATTAATTACAGAAAATCGTACCAAGAGACCAAGATTTCACAGTGACGTGCCCTAGAAATTCACACATGAAAGAAGTGTAACAAGAGACTACGCTTCAGGTATATCAAAAACTGCATTCAAATACTTTTGTGGCTACTCATAAGGAAACAAGGTTCGCTACTATGACAATCCTTGGCACTAAGTGCAAAAGCACTATAAAAAATGGAGACTAGGTGCATGAAACTATACGATAACATATATAGTCTTTGATGATTCTTTCATACCAATGTTTTGCAAATCGCTGATTCAATATCAATCAAACCGTGATTCCACTTTAAATCAAATCAAATTTCAGACAAGCACATTCGGGGTTTTATTTCATAACGAATGTTAAGAGAAGTGGAGACTTTTGAGAGGGAACTTTAAAAGAGAAGAGGAAGGAGATTCAAGAAGAGAGAATATAGTAGAAGTTAGAGTAGAGAGACTAAAGTGGGGAGGAGAGAGAAGATTAGCGGGTGTGAGACTTCAGACTTGTCATGAGATGAGAGGATCAAGATTTAGGGGAATAAAAAAGGCAGGAGGATTAAGAGAGGATGGCATGAGCATTTAGGATGACGGAAAGGGATTAGGATTTAAGGAAAATAGAATAGGAAGGAGGACTAGGATTTAGGAAGAAAAGAATAAGATCGTAGTTTTTTAATCTTGAGGTAGCTCATACCAACACAAAGCACGGAATTAGTTTGTGCACGCTATAACCAATTGCCCAAGCTTGAGGCCAAAATTTGAATTGATGGATTGACCACTTTCTTTGACGCATCATCTTAGCTCTCCATTGACCTTTGAAAATTTTGAAAAAACTTCAAGGACTATAATCTCCATCTTGTAAAAAAATTGAAAAAAACTTCAAGAGCCTATAATCTCCACAAGATGGTTGAAGGTGAACAATAAATGAAACTGATATAATGAGACTCAAAGGTTGTAAAAGATATGCAAAGTGTTTATAGCTAAAAAACTTATTTTCTTGTACTTTGTTTACAATTGTCTCCTAACCATTTTAAGTTACATAGAGGAGGTCCTATGTGATTGGAGAGAAACCTTACCCAACTTTCAAAACATTATGGAAGAAACTACTCTATTACGACTTGAGAATACAGTAAAGCGAGCTAAGTCATTGAGTTCTATTCCACACAAACACGAGCTATCTCAAAGTACACATCTGGATTTAAAAATATCAATCCCAATCGGGAATCACAAACAAGTTTTGATAGTTGATGTTACCTTAGCAATCTGCTTCACATTGATTACATATTTTGAATCATCACCCCCCGGGTTGATAATCTTTGTGCAGCGAGCAACCTACAACATTTGCAAATTAGAAAAAATTGTCGCAAGAAGAAAAGCGATCATTCTAGAAGCCTTTACTGATGCTTTGACAGGTGGCCAAGAGTGTGACAGCCAGCTATAAGATAAACAAACATCCCAAGAAAACAAACTTGTCTGATCCCATACGAAGCAAGCAACACGTACTGATGAAAATAGATAACCTTTAAGTAATCTAACATACAAACATTAAGTAATACATGTTGGACCTATGAGTTTGCAAAGCATGCTTTATGTAATTGACTATATACAGAACTTATGACAGAGGAGTTCAATCCAATATTAAACCCCATAATAAATCATATCAACCTATTAAATGTTCCAAAACTAAAAGTACTTGATAGAAATTCTCCCAAAACTGACTATTATTATTCTCAAGCACATAAAACATACTGTCCAACTGAGGGTAGAATATGGTTGCAAAATCCAATTGCCTGTAATTGATTCCGAAAAGAAATAACTTAAAAAAAAACCTGCAAGCTTCTGAAATTCACTGTTAGATGTACCTCTGACTAAAAAAATCAAAGGACGCTTAACCTCGTCAGTGAGCTCCGGTGAATTTCATAGTACGTACATGGTATGTCACTCGAATAGAGAGGAAAATAAAAGCTCTATTACTACATCTCAATAAATAGCTCATGGTCAAACGAGTCTGCTGTAAATAACATCCTTAAAATCAACTGAGTGGGAAATTACAGATTATAAAATGGCACGAACCAGAATCAAATATGAGGGAAGAGAAGGAATCAAAAAGTATGAGTTTGATTGCAATAACTAGCAGAATCTGTCAATAAATACGATCGTAACCACCTGCTTGAAAATTATTTTTCCCTTTAGAGCTTGAGCAACAAACAAACAAAGCCACAAACCCAACGCCTCTCTTTCTATTGACTTTTGGAATATAGAATTTGCAAAGACTATAGGTATGGCAAACTCTTTTAGGGCAACCTATAAACAGCAATCCAAACTGATCCAAGGTAAAAAGTCCACGGAAATAGAAACTGAATTTGAAAGGCTAAAGTGAGGCCCGTTCTGACATGCCAAAGAAGGATTTGGTTCTGAGGTAAGTATAATTGAGGGAGGAGCGTGTAACCTGCAACGGTTGCTCTTCTTGCATCATTTGCTTGTCAGAAACGAGATCCCATTGGCTTGGGGCAGCTAGTCCTGTATCGGACTCCTTTATGCCTACAAATAAGAAATGGAAATTTTCACCATATTAGAACTAATTCTTTCTTAACTCAACAATTATAATCTGGAATACACTTCAATTTCTCTTAAGGGACTTGTCAGCTGCAGCGAAGAGACTCTTATAAGCTAATCAATACATCAGAATCTCATCCAAATGTGAAAAATTTAAGTTTAATCACATGCCACAAAGATCATTCACTTTTTTCGCCATTTCTTTGATCTCCTTCTCCACCATTTTGATTGGAGCAGCATAAGGACCTAGCCCCTGCTCACGCACAGAAATAGCACGCAAAGAATAATAAACAAATGCAACACGTGATTTCCCTGAAAGCAAATAGTTATCAGCCATCTAATGCAATCCATGTTCGAGCTACTTTATACTAGATGCTCTTCAGGGCACGTAGCCCTAAAGAGCATCCATTTTGTGTTGGAGGAAAACATACGTAGGTTTTCAAAAGAGCTATGTCATCTTCATCTAGAGGAGGTGGAGTCTTCTCTTTGAGGAGATCGTCGTCCAAGTCCGGAGCCATCGTCAGGCAATGTGGATCGCCAACCAGCGCAGAAGCAAAGCAGCAGAAGGAGGAGGAGGAAGAAGAGAGAAGTAAAACAGAGTCAAAAGTAAACCGAGAATGGAAACAGGCCTCTCACGGGTCCTTTAATATTTTGTTAGCGAGGCGGTGGTGATGATATTTGTGATGTTTTAGGGTGGCATGAATAAAGGGGCCTAAAAGCCTCTTTCCATCTGGCCCCTTCACCCCAGCGCTATGGCAGGATTTCACTTGGTTGAACGGGTCACCTCTTCTCTTCAACACCTAATTCTTGTCGGTCTCAGTCAACAACGCTACCCATACATTGTGCTGCGATGGATCCAACTCCTAATTCTAGAGTAATTTACAGACCCGCTCACCCGCCCTTTCAGCGACTCGTGTTGTTGAATAACGCCATCTGCCTAGGTGAACGGGTCACATGGAAGGAGGCCCTAAGGTGGTTTAAGATTGGGATGCCCAACAATAACAATACAGGGGAGGAATCGTCATTTTGGTGATTTTTAACGCTCCAAAGCATCGTTGGAGAAGATACAACGAGCCACAAAGAAACATAGTTTGCAAATTAACCAACCCACTCATAAAGGTCTCTACAATCACCATTCATGTGCTTAAAGGTTCAACAAAACAGACATCCAGTCTTATTTAAAATGAAAATAAGGTGTGCTAAAAAAACATTTTTGAGCATCACAAGATAGATAGATTCAATGAATTGGTTAGCAATTTTAATGACAATAAAAAAAAAGCATAGGCATGGGGCAAGTAAATTTAAGATTATGATTTTTTTATGATTCGCTAAGCAAAAGCTATTCCAAGAGAAATCGTCTTGCGTCCTTGTGCAATTTATGTTGCATATATTTTTGCAGATTGATGATTCATAGATAGATCATAAATGTCTGAATGTGAATGATGAATGCTTTTGAATGATTCTGATTATGTTGAATGCTTTTATTAATTCATGCTTCCGCACATTAATAAATTCATGTGTGTTTGTGAAATCAATCATATAGATACTTACGATTTCAAAGTTCGAATCAAGTAGAGCTCAAAAATATATTCTAAGCTCAAAATATATTGCACTGAGAAAAACAAATCATTTTGTTTTTCCAACATGGTATCAGAGCGGATATTTGAGCATATTTGAACTTTGATTCAACACGTGCAAGCTGTTAAAACTTTTGTTATGATAAAAGTGTAGACATTCACTTATATTCTTTCATTCATTACGAATCGATCTACTATCTGAAATTTACTTGTCTCGAATCCCCAAATAAATCCCCAATCGAAAGCTGGTCTGATTGTCAACAAGCTCAAAGGACCCAATTACCACTTGTGAAAATTCAAGATGAAAGTCATGTTGATGGCCGAGGAACTTTTTACTGGTATCAAACTACTTCCCAGTGTTGATGAGCAAGCCATTTCCAAATGGAAGATGATAAGTCCTCTGCCTTAATCATTCTGAATGAATCAGACACATAGATTGGCAATATCATACAAGCCCAATCTTTCAAGAAAGCATGGGACATTCTCAACACACTTTATGAAGTGAGAGTAACCCAAGTTATCACTCTCAACAACTGTAAGCTGAAGTTTTACTTCAAGCACTATACTCAATGTTTGATATTCATGAGAGTGCAAATTTTCAGTCCTACTATTGTATCGTTTCATTGTGCATTTGTCTGAATCATTCAATGTGAATATTTTGCTGTTGTTTGTGGCGTTTCCGATCCTACACACATGACCCGTTCGAGCTTCCGCTAACTAACCTCTCGATTTTCAACATGGTATCAGAGCGGGCAGTGCATTTTATTGCGGATTATCAAGTCTCGTTTCTATCAAGACGTTGTTCTAGCAAGCGCGCAGTTGTTTCT